>JARHVA010003833.1:980000-1420000 GCA_037957365.1 Torreya grandis
ATTTATGGAAGGACAGGGAGGTGGATAATTTGAGTGTTGTTATTATCTCTTTGCTTGGTAAGATATATGATGTGTTTCTCCACATGACGGACATAATTAATCTTTTGGTGCGTGACACATCATGGTGGTCCAAAATAGAACAAAAACATAAAAGGCACAAAAACATGCACAGTTACATAAACTTTTCAACTAAAGAAAATAGAACAAAGGCAAATGATATTCCTGATCACAGCTCTAAAAGTCTAAAAACTCTTGACAATAGTCTCTCATAGAAAATTCTCTCCAATCTTTTGATGATCCCTTTTGGTGATCTCTGCACCCCTCTTTATAGCATCAAATTCCCTCCAGATTGTCTGTGCATTCCCAATCTAATGGCCCGACTGAACTCTGACTGAACTGGAAGTGTCTAATAGAAGATATTTCTTAGATCTTAAAACATTTGGTCTTCCTATAGTTCATTGGTTGGATCAGATACATAGGATGCTACCTTCTATCAAATGGAAGAGGACACTTGGCCAGTTTCTTAAAAACCTTCTTTTTATTTAGGAGGCACTGGGAAATGACACTTGGCATGTTCTACATTCTTATCGAAGACACATGGTACTGTATCTTTGCTTAGAAGTGTTTGGTCCTTGACATCTGTCACCGTCTACTTCTCCAAAAATTAAACAACTTCTATGAAAAATGGGACCTAAAGCATTTCTTGTCAACACAACTTCAAAAGGGGAATAGGGACAAGTGGTGCTTTCTGCTTATTCTTGACAAAGGACACGTGGTGATCTCCACTGTCTTTAGCTATCTTTTGAAAAACATGTGGAAGGTGACATGTGTTTGTCTCTGTGTTGCCCTGTCTATACTATAGAAACAATCGGGCTTCATCTCATACTTACATAAACAGTGACACTTGGCGGCTTTCGCTTGTCTTAGAACTAAAACTCGAGACCCACCACAGTCTTTGCTTATCAATGAAACAAAGTGAAGATAATTCAGAGGTTGACACATGGTGGCTTCTAATTTCTTCAGTTGGGAACACGTGGCATCTTTTGTTGATTTTAGAAAAGCACATTGAAACCTTTCATTGTTACCACCTGGTGCCTTCTAGTTGATCCTGAAACTTAGCTTGTTAAAACCTTCCACTCAAAAGAGATTTGAAATGTGGATGCCGATATGAAATGCAGATGCCAAAACTTGTCGTGTTCCACTGAGTTACTATGAGATACATGGCACGTCTTCACTAATTTATAAAAATTATGAAAGGTGCCTCGGCCGATGACACTTGGCAGCTTCTGCTTGACTTTGACACTTAGAGAAAAATGAGGCAAAAAGAGAATCGAGCCCAAACTCTAAGTCAAAACTTCATTGTCTCGAACCAAAGTGTGCGGGGACAAAATTTTGTAGTTTACAAATAAAAATCAAAATGAAATGTAGAGTATTTTTTACTCTACAGTTATTGGCGACCCCAAGGACTTTTGAGCCTACTCAAAAAGAAACCACAACTCCTGATTGATCAAAATGTCAAAAAATTACTTCAGCAATGTTGTTTGATAGGCGGACCACTCATCGTCAGATAACCCCTACTTATTTTGTAATTTATTGAAGGCTAAATCAAGGTTAATAATATCCTTGTGTGAAATTTTTTGCAAAATCTGAACCTTAGCCTTCAATTTGAATTCGAGCTAGGAAACAGGAATCAAAACAACTTCTACTTCAGGGACTGATGAATCATCCCTTAAATCTTGAAAAACTGTCTGATCATTCTGCTTGGCCAACAACAAAGGTTTAATTTCATCAATCATTAGCATAGTGTTGTCATCCAAAAATGGAGAAGGAAGACCTAATTGCACTAGGTCTTCAATGTGATGTTTCATTTCACTGATTCCTTTTTTCATTACATCGAGAAGCTCTCTGCAATTGATGGCTGCAAAATTGCAACTGAGAACCTCATTCACTCGCTTAGCAGTGACCATTCTATTATCAATTCTTGTTGCTGACAATGTTCCATCCATTGCATCATAAAGCTTTTACAACAGCATTTCAAAATCCAAAATTCTCTTAGAAACAATAGCCAGAGTGTCTTCAATAGATTTCTCCACCTTTTCGTATAATTTTTGTGCATTTAGCAGGAAGGTGAGAGAAGGCCTGAGCTGAATAATCTTTGAAGATATTCTTTTCCACATGGATTCATAAAGCTCCTTCACCAAATTTAACACTCCTACATTCTTTGGCCTTTTGGCCAGCTCCAGTGTCAATTATTCTGCTCTTTGTTGCTCGGATTGAAATTGGGCTTGTAATGCTACTTTTTTTCACCTTAGGGTCGTCACTGCATTGTTTACCTACATTATCCCTACTTTTAAGGAATCATTTTGGGCCTGGATCGCCTGATGAGTCTGAAGAGAAATAATATCTTGCAACTGTTTATTTAGACTCTCTATTTTGTTATCTTTTTGTCATGTCCCCTTTTTAGTTGACATGATCAAAATTGATGGTTAGCCTATTATGCGACCCTCGTAGGCTGATAAGATGGTTAGAGGGTCTTGATGGAGATTGTCTTGGCTTCGTTTAGCAAAATTTTTCCAGTTGGCTTTCATTTGGGCTCGATCGGACATATATTGAGGGAGATATTAATATTTGATTAATTTAATCAAATATTAATTATTTAGCCTATTTTTAATTAGAAACCCTAATTCTAATTTAAGAAACCCTAATTAGGGCAAGCATATCTTTTTGAGGGTATAAGGGTTTCTCATGGAGGTCATTATTGAATTATGCATTGATTATTGATTTTGATATTGAAGAATTCTTCTGTGAAGACTGAGCCAAGGGTTCCAGGATTCCATCTGCATTGGAGAATGTCCACTCTTCAGTGTGTGCGATTCAGAGGCTATGAAATATCAGCTAATCTATTGCCAAATTGAGAGATAGATTCATACAGAAGTTATCACAGAGGTTTACAAATTTGAGAGGTAACTTCATACAAAATTTGTCACAGAGCTTTCCAAGTATTTATTTTATTAGGGTTTTGATTCAATAAGTTATATAGATATAGATCTTCTGTATTAGAATCATATATCTTAAGATCAGGTTGTTTAGCTATCAGGGTGTGTTATATTATACTGGCGGTCGTACGAAGTTTGTACAGATCCATACAGATCCACCCAAACACTGACATCGGCAGGCAGAGACCTACAGAGACCAACATCGGTTGACCTCTCACCGACGTCGGCAGGTTAACGACCCCAGTCGACTGATGACGGTAGTATAACCGACGTCGGTGACTGTCTTTTTTACACAGTAGGCCGAGACGTACCAAATCTAGATTTATTTACCAGTTTATACAATACTCAGGCTATTAAGGCTGTATTTTCAATATTCATTGTATACCTGACAGAGGTCCTCTATTGTAAGCATATGAGCAAATAAATAAGAGATTATACTGTGATTTATTTATCAATTTGAAGATATTTTGCAGAAATACAGATAAGCAATTCAGAGCTTTTGTTTTGGTATCCGAAGGGATATTACAGTGGTATTAGAGCTTTTGACAGAGAAAAGGAGCCCCTAAGAAAGGGAAATTACAGTGGTATCAGAGCTTTTGACGGAGAAAAGGAGCCCCTAAGAAAGGGACATTACACTTTTCTATTGATTTTTGTGGTCAAACTACTGCATTTTGCCTTCTCTTTGGCTAGATCAACCTCCATCTTTTATAGCTTCCTTGATGTTTTCAAGTAGCCTTCAACAACTATAGAAGTGGATTCAGTTAGTAGCTCAATTTTTTCTTGTGACCTGAACAGGGACATGTCTATGGCCACTGCATTCATTGTGTAGTCTTCTGCATCTGCTCGCTTAGCTTGATTACATTTGGTGACAAATGAGTCACCATCAGTTGCTATTGAATTGGGTCAAATTGTGACCGTAGATGTGATGTAGCCAAGGCCTTATTTTCCTTGATCCTCTTTTTCTCTCTTTGGGCTTCCCTCACCTTCCTAGCTGTGTCTGCTTGAGTTTGGAAGGTAGAAGGAGAGGCAATGTGCCCACTCGCAAAAGGATGTCCTTGTGGCAAACCATATGGAATAGCCAATTATTGGATTTGGGAAATTTGAGGGGGGAGTTTCTTGGGAATAGAGGGAGAAAAGTGAGGTAATGTTAAAGCTTGAGTAGGGATAGATGGGGTGAAGTGAGAATTGAGCACGATGGAGGTGGCAGGGGATGTCATCTGGCTAGATGGAATCATCATGCCTAGAGGAGAAGAAAGAGATTGAGAAGGAGAAGGAAGAATAATACTTACCTAAGAAGCAATTATAGTAATCTGTAATTGGCATTGTGAGGGTTCTGCCTCCTCCTCTGAATCAAACTAAAATTGTGCCCTCTCTTCAATATTTACCACTACTGTCAATGGTGCTTGTGGGGAACTAGGAACTTTAATAACTGATGCTGATGGGGAAGTTTTTGGTGGTGTAGGCACCACACTCTTTTGTTTTTTCATGACGCTAAGAGATTGGGGCCAAACTGTTACAGCGACTGCAGCTGCAGTTTGCCCAGAGGCTTGTGATTCTTGGTTGGATCCTGCTCTGGCTTCTGTATCTACACCCTGTGTTGACAAATTGCTTATATCAGGGCTAAATACAAGGGATATATGGCACTCATCCCATAGTTCCTCCCATCTCTCATCTGAGTCCATGTTCCCAAAAGAATGAGTTATCTGATAAATTTCTTGCCTATATTTCCAATAGGCTTCTATTTTCTCAGCATCCTAATCTTTATTCTTTAGTGCCCTTCTTAAGCTAGAAGTCATTCTGATTTTAGGGTCAAAATCCCTCTGCTTAACATAGAATGTCTCCCAGGGTCTATTTTGTTGAAGGGGTAAATCTGTTAATTCAACATAAAATCCAGGAGTATTTACCCTAGGATTTTTCCTATTTTCCCAAAAGGGGTGGCCCTCATGTGTAATTCTGGTATCAACCCTATTAGCCCTGATCCATGAAGCTATGAAACCATTTGGGTCATATACCCATTTATCTTCGATTAGCAGGAAACCCAGGAAGGCTAACTTTCTAAGCAAAACAATCTGTGTCTCTGGCTTCTAGTACCATGTTGTTTGTCATCCATGGAAGGTCATACATTTTCCTCTTCCTCTTCCCAGAGCCATATTCATTATCTACTATAGACACCTGCCTGGTGACCTCTAAGAATGCTAACCTAAGAGTCAAAATTTTAGGTAGCAACATTGGTTCCCCACAAAAACCATGGACTCTAATAATTGTATGGTGGGATCCAAAAAAGAAATCACAAGGGATTGGGAAATTGGCTAGAAGGTTTGAAACACTTGGAAATAGTCTATTTATAACTGGTTTCAGGCTCAGGTGACAAAAAGTATGAGTAACAAATAGTTCTCAGAATTCATATGGATCGCTAGTTTTTGACAAAATATGTGTCCATGTAGACACAGGTGTGGTCCTTTGTACATCAAAACTTGGGTCATACATATGAAGATTCATATGTTGGGAAAAGATGTCGAAGTTCTGATATAGCATGAGGTGAAACAAATAAGAAGAGTACTCGAAAACCCCTTTTGATTTGGAATGGGTTAGTTGTTCCGCCATTGAGTATACAATTTGTTCAAAAAAATTAAGCTGATACTCCTGAGTTTTGTCGACAATTTTCAGCCTAAAGAGGATAGCCATTTGTTCTCTGTAGACCACCATATCATCTTTCATTCCAAAGATGAAAGCCATCATAGACAGTGCATCTTGGCTAGCTTGTGCAAATTGGGCTCTTGCTACAAGCAGTGTCGGCACAGTAGTATCATCATCACCCATTTGCAATTCAGATCTTAAGAACCTCAACTGAGTATTGATGTTTGCCCATGTTCTTTTCATTTTAGCAACAATGGGAAATGTAGTTGTCTTATTGTGATACAGGGCTAACATGTCTTTGATAGCCTGTGGTGTGATTTGCACCATGAATGGACCCTGTTGTATGGTGTTTGAGGGTGCATGGAACAAGTCTATGCATAATTCGACCAAGTCAGGGCATGGATGCACACCTGAGACAATGAATTGTGCCAGTTGTGAAGTCCATATCCTCATTGCAAATGTATCATATTGTCCCACCTTGGCCCTTTGAAAACACCTTTGTTGTGCCCCTTATCTGAGAGTTTTGCTACTAGGTCTTTGAAGAATTGGGTCCATGACTCCATCTGCATAATCTTTTATCTTTGTTGGGTCACTTGATTGACCAACTTTAGGGACTCTGGTCCGCGGGTAGGTCTTTAATGGTTGTGCAGGAGCTGAAGTATATGACTTGCTAGTAAGAAACTTATCAAGGGATTCATAAATCCTAGCTCCTTGTTGCAAAGACTGTGCTCCCTCCATCTCTATATCTATTATGTGATAACTGGTATGAACTTTTGCAAAATAGAAAGCACTTTCGCTTAAGCAGGTTTACAAGGAACTAAAAATGCAAGTAGCAGGATATTTTCTCACAAATGTAGGAATGTTTGAGAAACTGTAAGCTTTAACTCTTGCTAGGAGGTATTTATTGATCCATCAAGTCTCAAAATGGCATTAAACTCGGATAACCGTTAGCAAATCTTACTCAATCTTCATGGGATAGCGAGATAGACACATTATGCAAGTGGCAGTGCAAGGTACCTTGGAGATTTCTAAAGATTTGGGAGATATTCAATGTATTGAGAATTTTTAAATTTTTTGAAAAACTCTGAGCTACTGCTACGTGTTCAAATAACACTTAATTAAAAGAAAGTAGGAAAGCAAAACGGGAAAACAAAGCAACTAAGGAAGGGAAACTATCTAACTATAATGCATCAGGGACACAACCTAACTAAAATGTTTCAAATAGATTCCAATCATAGGAATCTCTTCAAGTTTGTCTTCCATTGTTTCTAGCTCAAACAATTTTTTTTGTTTACACGCATGAATTTTATAAGGGCCAGTCTATAATGCTTCAAATTTAGTGTGTTGAGCCGGCTTGGCGACTCTTGCATCCCATTTCAAAACAATTGAGCTGGTTTCAAAATGGGGATTTGAAGTCCTTTTATCAAAACAATCTTTAATTATTTTTTGATGCTTTACCAATGAATCATGGGCTGCATCCCTCTTTTCTTGAACTTCCAAAAGTTTCGCAAGTCTGACCTACATGGGGCCATTTTCCTCAATTTCAATCTGTTTGATCAGTTGGAGAGCAGGAATCTCCAAACTTAGTGGTATTACAACAAATTTTCCATACACCAATTCATATGGGGACATTTTGATCACCTGTTTAGGTGTGATTTTGTCAGCCCATAGTGCTAAATTAAGTACTTTATGCCATTCTTTGTGATGGTCATCCCCTATTCTTTTGATAAGTCTAATCAGGTTCTTGTTAGTTGATTCTGCCAAACCATTACCTTGAGGGTAATAGTTAGAGGGAGTTTTCATACATATTCCATGATTTAATGCAAATTTAGATACTTTAGACCCTAAAAATACTTTATCATTATCTAAAATTATGGTTCGAGGAGCCCCAAAGCGAGTAGTGATACTCCCTAGAAAATCTAGGATCACATTTTCTGTTGCTTCTTTAAGTGGCACTACCTCGGTCCATCTGGTGAAATAATCTGTGGTAGTTAATATCCATTTGTGATCCATACTAGGCACTGGATTTATCATTACAATGAAGTCAAGACCCCATTGAGCAAAAGGTTCATCCACAATTATAGGACTAAGGGGCATTGCTGCATTCCTTCTCATCCCCACATAATATTGATAAGATTGATATTTTTTAACCAACTGATAACAATCTACAAATAAAGTAGGGCACAAATAACTTGCCTCACTTATCTTTATAGCTATGGTCTTTGCAGAAAAATGTCCACTTGATACTCCATGATGCATTTCATGCAGTATTTTCTTAGCCTCAGCCTTTTCTACACATCTTAACAATTTACCATCAGAATTTCTTCTGAAAAGAACATGTTCAATTAAAATAAAATGAACTCCTTGTATCCTATAATATCTTTTCTTATTTTGAGGGAGTTCTCTTGGGTAAATCCCATATTTCATAAAATGAATCCTTCTTGTGACCCAAGATTCCTGATCAACCTCTTGTATCTTTAATACAATTTTCTTTTCTTCTCCAGAATTTGTCTCTTCAGGTATCATCTTTTCAAGCTCTTGAGTCATATATTAGCACAAACCCCTACCTGGGTTTGACCTCTACATCATATTCAAGGATCTTGGTTATCCAGTTAGCTCTTTTTTCAGTAATTTCTCCCTCCATGATGTATTCTCTGACACTTGGGTGAGCTACAAGTATTAAAACTTTGCTTCCTAATACCATATGCCTGAATTTCTTGATGGATTTTACCATAGCATATGCTTGTTTCTCTACAAAGTTGTATCTAGTTTCATACTCCCTGAGAGTTCTTGAGAAAAAGGCTATTGGGTGCTCTCCCTCCTGTCTATCATCCTTTTGTGTTAAGACAGTAGCAATACTTAACTCTCCTCCATAGACATACATTACAAAAGGCTTAGAAAAATTTAAGTTTCTAAGTACCGGGGCTATTGAGATAGCCTTCTTGACCTCTTCAAAGGCTTGCCTTCCTTCTGTAGTCCACTTGAAAATCAAGGCTTTCTTTAACAAGAGTGTCACTAGTCTTACTAAGCCTGCAAAATCAGATATGAAGCTACTGACAAAATTAATCTTCCCCAAAAAGGACTGAATTGTCTTTTTGTTTACTGGAAGAGGCAGGTTCATTATAGCTGCAACTCTTTCAGGATCTATGGAAACTCCTTTAGATACTATATGTCTCAATAATTTGCCTTGAGGTACAACAAAGATGCATTTCTTGGGATTCAGTGATATTCCAAATTCCTGACATTTCTTGAAAACATATTCTAAATGATCAAAATGATCAACAACATTTTTGAAAAAATAGTAAGATCGTCAAGATAAACCAAGATGATTTTTTTTATAAGTTCCCCAAATGATACATCCATAGCTCTTTGAAAAGTGGCTCCTACATTTGACAGGCCAAATGGCATCTTAGCATATGCAAATGTTCCCCATTTGGTAGTAAAATTAGTTTTGTATTTGTCTTCATCAGCCAACCAAATCTGATTGTATTCAGAGAAACTATCTAGCAAAGAGAATCTCTTTGATCCAGCCATAGTTTGTAGAATTTGTTCCATGGAGGGCAAAGGATAGTGATCTTTCAGAGATGCTCTATTTAGATCTCTGAAATCTACACAAAGTCTTATATCACCATTATTTTTCCTAACTGGTACTAGATTTGATACCTAGGTTGAGTGTTTGATTGGAAAAATTATTTTAGAATCTAAAAATTTATGCAACTCATCTACCATTAGAGGTTCAATCCTTGGATTTACTAGCCTCTGTTTCTGTCTGATGGGCTTAGATCTTTTACTCAGTTATTGTGCTGAATAATGTCTCTATTATATCCATGAAGGTCTTCATAACTCTAGGCAATGACCTTGTCATATTTTTTTCACAATTCAGTCAGTTTTTCCTTTTCTACTTGAGTTACAAAATTTCCAACTTTTATTTTTTTCCCTTCACTCACCTCTATTTCAGAATAGTTTGCTTTGTTTAATTGAAATCTTTTATTCTCCAGAGTTACATCTTCTGGATCAAATAGATTCTCTAAAGTGATCAAGCCTTTGGGAAGCTTATTAGTCTTTAATTATATGACCTAATCTCCATATGCCTCTTCAATTTTGGTTTGAAATTGATTAGCAAACTCATCTGATTGTTGTAAAAATGAGAGTACTTGAGAATCATTTTCAAATACTTGCTAGTTCTCATCATTGTCTGGAATAGTTGGCCTCACTATAACTTTTACTGACTCATTATTAATTAATAGGCCAATTGCTGGATCAAAATGTGAGCCAATTTGGGCCATCCTATTAGCTTCAGAATTTAAAATCCTAGGGACTACTTCAATATTAAAGGCTTCAAAATCTTCTATTAAGTCCCAAATTCTATGTCTATAGGACCTCATCCTTACATTTTTGGCTATTGCCTTTTCTCTAATTTGCTTTACTACTAATTCTGAATCTCCTTTTACTATTAGATTTTTTATTCTCTTTTTCTTGGCTAACAGGAGCCCATGTACTAGAGATTCATACTCAGCATCATTATTAGTACAAGAAAATTGGAAACGAATAACCCTTAAATTTTTTTCACCATTTGGAGCAGTAAGACAAATTCCTTCTCCAACACCAATTTTACTTCTAACCCCATCAAAATTTAGGGTCCAAATTTTTGAATCTTTTTAAAATTCTTGAGTAGTTGGCATCTCTTCCCTCAAAACATTGAGATTTCATGGTCCTCATCAAAAATGACATAAGTGCCCAGACCGGTAGAGTCATAATTCCCATATGGGTCACTATGCATCATAGCTAACAACTGGTTATTTTCTTCTTCTTGATCATGCTCAGTCCAGTCACCTAACTCTTCAACAAAAACCCTTTCTTCCTTATTTAACATAGCATGATTTGCCTCTAATTTTGATGTTGGTTCATTGGTGATATGATCCTTTGATAATGGTTCAGATAGAATTTTCATCTTTGAACCATATTTAGTTCTTAGAATGAGGTGAGACCAATCAAGAGACATATATCCTCCTATCTTGGCTGTAAAGTCTCTTGATAAATATAAACCAAAAATAGGAGGTATATCTATGACTACTATATCTTGATTAACAATTATATTGGGATAAGTATATAATTGTAATGGGAGTTGTCTAATTCTCCCTATTGTTTGCACTGATTTGCCATCTAACTGCATCACTCCTTTAGTGAGTGGCTCATACTTTATTTTTAAAGCATCTGCTATTGCCTTTGGCATTACTGTAGTACTAGTCCATGAATCTATCATTGCATTATGTAGCAGTTTCTTGCCAACTATCAAAGTCAAATAGAACAAATCTGGTTTTGATTTGCTTACCTCTGGTGAATTGTTCACTAGCGTTGTTGTCTGCAGATGAATTGTGTCCTTGAGATTTTCTTTGTCAACAAATCTTTCTTTGATCTCAGTATGTTTGGGCATTGTTTGGCCTTGCAGAGCTGCTTGTAACAGTGTCTTTTGTTCAGGGATAACTAATATGTCCCAGATTGATACTTGTGCTGGAGTCCTCTTTAATTGATCTACCACATTCATCAGTCCCAGAGTCTGGGTTTTTTGAAAGTAAGGATACCTTGCTTTTTCTTGAACTGGTCCAAGAACTACTTGATTCAACACTGGTTGTGGCACTTCCTGTCTAACCACTGTATTTCTTTGACCTTGAAATGGAGGACTCTCCATAACTTGATTATTTGCAACCTCAGGTTGTTCCTCCATTCTTCTCTTTGATCTAGTATAGTAGTCTGATTGCACCACTGGTTTCTTGAAAGTGGAAGCTTCATTCAAGAATATTGATTCTTCATCTTCAACCCATGAGAACAAAGCATGTTCCAAGGCTATTTCTTCCTCTTGTTGTAAAGACATCCCTTGCATCTGAGCCATTAGGACTGAATTTTGCATACCAGGAGATTGGTAGGCTCGATTATCACTAGTAGTTGCAAATTGTCCCTCCATTTTTCTTTGCTCTGCTACCTTTTGTTTTAGATTACTCATGGGACAATCTCTAGGTGTATGAGCATTATTACAAGGGAAACACCAGGCATTGGTGTTATCCACATAATTATTTTTCCCTTAAACAATCTCCCTATTCGAATTGGGGGGAATAGTTTGTGAGGGTGTAGGGACTGCAATTAATTGATTTGCTAGCTGAGGGTTATTTTGCCTTTGAGGGCCCTAGTATTTGTTTGGTTGTGATGAAAATCTATTCCCTTGGTAGCCTTGATATTGAGGTCTAGGGTAAGGATTTTGTTGTCTCTTTATGTTAATCGACTCATTAGAAAATGTCCTTAAGATATTCTTGATATCATCCATCTCAAATGACTAAGCAGGGACAAGTTCTTTAGCAGGTGGTTGAGGATATTGATACATAAACACAGGTGGGGCTATGGATTTAGGGGCTTCTTGAGCTAATGGCAAGGTAATTTCTAGAAACATGGGCATGGGAGGCCGTGGGGGTAACTTTCCAGCATCTATTAAATTATTTTCAGCCTTGACTGCATAGTCATAAGCCTCTGGTAGAGTCTGACCTCCAAGTGACTGAATCATAACAAAAATATCTGAATTCAAAGCTTTAAGATAAAATAATATAGCCATACCTGGTAATGGTCTAGCTATAGCAGGAATCCTTTCCCAAGTCTTTTGAAATCTGAAATTGAAGTCAGTCATTGCTTCTTGTGGTGCTCTTTGAATAGTAATCAATTGTTGCAATAGAGAAGATTTATCACCCTTTTCTTCGAATCTTTCAAAGAAAAGATCTCCAAGCTGCTCCCATGTAGATATGGTATTTGGAGTCAAGGATCAGTACCATTCTAGAGCCTTCCCTTTAAAAGACGCTACTAATAATCTTATAGCCACATTCTGCTATGTGACCACATGTATAGCACAAACATCAAATACATCTTGCAAATGTTCCTTAGGTGTTTTAAAATCTTGTCCACTAAATTTGGGTAGAGCTTTCAAGGCATTTACTGGGATAGGGTCCCAAGTGGCTGGTGGTATTGGGAGAATCAAAGGACTACCAGTGTTCCAACTTTCATAATTCCTTGGGGGTATAGGGGCTCCCATATTTACTCTTGGTATTGGTATGAAATGATTGACTCTCCTTCTTGGACTAGTTACCAAAGGTGGTAAAAGAATACCTGGATTTACAGCAGATTGAGATCTGGTTACTGGTCCACAGCGCTGACTCCTTGCAGCTCTTTGGTTCATACGGCCTTGAAAGAAACCTCAAGACTTGTCCCACTGGGCATGCCAAAAATTGTTGATAGTTAAAATTGCGCTTTGTTTCTAACACCAACAATGGGAAGTTTCAAGAATGTGGGACTTGCAACTTGAAACGACCTCCAGATTTTTAAGAAGTTGGTCTCTTCTTTATCTCGAGTGTTGGGAGGAAAGGGATAGGAAATTAAACAGAAACACAAATGCAAAGAAAGAAAATCTAACTATGGCGATGCGCCTGAATGTAATTCAACCATTAATTCTAAGCACAATGAAACTATATGTAAGATTCAATTACATTAAAGAGCGAACAAGGCATGATCAATGTAAAATATAGAAACAACAGAAACAAAGGCTCACAGCTTAGACTACTTTTGCAATGACACAGAAAAAATCAACAAAGGCACAAAACTCTGTCTTCTTATTAATTCTCCAGTCACATAAAAGGCACAATTACATAAACTTTTCAACTAAAGAAAATAGAACAAAAGCAAATGATATTCCTGATCACAGCTCTAAAAGTCTAAAAACTCTTGACAATAGTCTCTCACAAAAAATTCTCTCCAATCTTCTGATGATCCCTTCTAGTGATCTCTGAACCCCTCTTTATAGCATCGAATTCCCTCCAGATTGTCTACGTGTTCCCAATCTAATGGCCCAACTGAACTCTGACTGAACTGGAAGTGTCTAACAAGAAGATATTTCTTAGATCTTGAAACATCTGGTCTTCCTGCAGTTCATTGGCTAGATTAGATACACATGACGCTCCCTTCTATCAAACGAAAGAGGACACTTGACCAATTTCTTAAAAACCTTTTTATTATTCAGGAGGCACTGGGAAATGACACTTGGCATGTTCTGCATTCTTACCGAAGACACATGGCACTTTCTGCATTACCTATATTCTTACAATATCTTTGCTTAGAAGTGTTAGGTTGTGGAGCTAAAAGCTTCACTGATGTAAACAGAGGAGGAGGTTGCTGAAGGTTGCTAAGTTGCAGAGCAATCGGCGTCGGTCAGATCAACCGACGTCGGTCAGATTAGTGAAGAGAAGCAACCGACGTCGGTCAGGGATCGGCCAGCGTCGGTCACCTCCAGGCAGACAGGGACCGACGTCGGTCGCTTGTGCGGTTCAGATTGCAAGTTTTACAGGCAGTTAGTTAACGAACCAAGTGTTTGCATGTCAAGAGCCAAATTTAGACTGGAAGCTGCGGATCTAATTATTTCAATTAGATGTCTAATTATTGTTTGCATGAGATCTATTTAAGAGACTCATAGGCTATATTGTAAAGTGTTCTAGTTTGAGTTGAGCAAAGTTAGCTCCTTCTGTGTGTGAGGTGAGCAAGGGTGTTCCTCCTAGTTCCACAGCAGTACCAAGTGTGGGTGCTGGTTTTAGAGAATCAGAAGGGTTCTTCAGGTGTGTAAGATCTTGGTCATCAGGGGTGCATGGCTACGTTAGGAGATCTACATGGTAAGTAAGATCATTGATCTGCAGGTGTATGGGTGTGCATGATCCAGGTTTGCAGGTGTGCAGAACCAGATTGATTTGCAGGTGTGAAAGATCAGGGAGGACAGCAACACAATAGGGAGCAGGATCAGGCAGGGTCTACTTAGAGTACAGTGTGTACTCGATTTAGAGAAAAGAGGAAGGCAAGGTAGTTCCTTCCATAAGTAAGGTCTGTTGAGGTGCAGGGTGTTGCAGTTCAGGGAAGATCTACTTGAAGTACGTTTGTGTACTTGTGGAGTGTGTGGAGCACTTGGAGAGTGTGTGGAGCACTTGTGGAGTGCGTGGAGCACTAGTGTACTGGCAGTAGTGGATACTGACTGGTTGGAGGTGAACACCAACTATGTGTTTGAGTTGTGTGTTGGGACCGTAAGAGAGAGAGAGCTTTGAGAGAAAATTTATCATTTATGCCCTAGAGGTGTGGGAGCCCTAGAGGTGTGTAAGGAAGAAGAACTGTGGCAATCTTCTTTGTTGTATTTCCTTCTGGAAGAGTTTTAATACAAGTTGTGTATTGTCTCTCATATTCTGTGTTATTTCTGAATTCTAGTTACTTGTGATTCTGGTTTAATTTCGCACGTTAAGTTGCTTGGTAATCAATTGTGTGCTTCCATTATTTCCCAACAAGAAGTGTTCGGTCCTTGACATCTGTCACCGTCCTCTTTTCCAAAAATTAAACAACTTCTATGAAAAATGGGACCCAAAACATTTCTCATCCGAGTAACTTCAAAAAGGGAACAGGGACAGGTGGTGCTTTTCGCTTATTCTTGACAAAGGACACGTGGTGATCTCCGCTGCCTTTAGCTATCTTCTGAAAAACTTGTGGAAGGTGACACATGTTCGTCTCCGTGTTGCCCTGTCTATACTATAGAAACAATCGGGCCTCATCTCATACTTACATGGACGACGACACTTGGCGGCTTTTGCTTGCCTCAGAACAAAAATTCGAGACCCACCACAGTCTTTGCTTATCAATGAAACAAAGTGAAGATAATTCAGAGGTTGACATGTGGTGGCTTCCGCTTTCCTCAGTTGGGAACACGTGGCATCTTCCGTTGCTTTTAGAAAAGCACATTGAAACCTTCCGCTGTTGCCACCTGGCGCCTTTCGCTTGATCCTGACACTTAGCTTGTTGAAACCTTCCACTCAAAAGAGATTTGAAATGCGGATGCCGATATAAAATGTGGATGCCACACTTGTCGCATTCCGCTGAGTTACTATGAGATACGTGGCACGTCCCGACTAATTTATAGAAATTATGAAAGGTGCCTCGGTCGATGACACTTGGCAGCGTTTGCTTGACTTCGACACTTAGAGAAAATGAAGCAAAAAGAGAATCGAGCCCAAGCTCTGAGTCAAAACTCCGCCGTCTCAAACCAAAATGTGCGGGAACAAAATTTTACAGTGCGCAACTGAAAATCAGAATGAAACGTAAAGTATTTTTTACTCTACAGGGACCATGGCATAGAGACCCCGAGAATGAGCAGGGTCAATAACATTGATATCTTCAATTTACAAACACCGCTTTAGTGGGTTGAAAACGTTTGGGAACTGGGCCAAGATCTTCATCATTGAAACTTTGGCTTTCAGGGCATATTTCCGAGTCAATTATGCCTATTATGATATATTCGCTATAAGTAAAGAATTGTTGCCATAATGCAGAAAAGAAGGCGGAAAAGCCCAGGAACTCGGGTGAGTCAGTGGTGGGCATTTTCAGGAATGCAGAAAAAAAGCAGGTCATTAAGAGGTAAGTTTGTTTTACATAATACTATGAGATTGAGATGCAACCAAAACCCATTTTGTTTATTTTCCACCTTAAATGTCTCTAAGTCATTTTCTGCATATCCTATCCTGCAATCATTGCAAAGATTTTTATTTATTTATTTATTTATTTTATTTCATTTTTGGTGGGGTGGTGAACATTTAACAGAATTTTTCTATGGCAGGATAAGACAAGGCATATTGATGCAATGTCCATGCATAGCATTCTGTGGAACTTCAAATGACGCTTTTGAGTAGTTTGTTGTGCAGCACTGCATATCGCTGGGCTTAATTAACTTGCTTCTGCGCTTAATGTTATGGAATACCATAAGCTTTCTGTTGTCGCTTGATTAACTTGCTTCTGCGCTTAATGTATCATAAGCATTTTTTAAATGCTAAAGTATCATGACGAGCTTGTGGCTGATGTGAGAGCCTTGAGGATAGAGCTGTGGAACACGTTTCTGTAAGAAAACATCAGGCTGATATTAGGGGAAACTGCTATATACAGTATTCATGCATTTGAATCAATAGGAATCGGTTAAACAGAATATGCCAGACCTGTAGACATGAACCAATACGAAGCGTTTAAAAAGAATATCCCAAACGTGAGACCAAGCTTTGGTTCGTTCGCCTTAATGAAAACGCCTCCGGCGTAATTAGCGACCTGAAGAGATGGGGCTGGACTCGAGTTATGCAGGCAGTTTCGATTTATTAATGCTGACAACAAAACGGTTCTTATTTATATTTTCAGTTGATTGACCTGTAGATCTGACGCCTGTAGGTTGGAAAGAAAAAAAAATCAAATTATCATCTAACCCTTAAACTTAAAAATGACTGAGAGGAATCCTGCAACTACAAACCATAAGGCTAACTTACAAGCTTGGCACGTACTTCCTATCAAAGACAAACGTAATCCGGTAAGAAAAAATACATGTTAAACAGTTGAATGCCATTCATAAGAATTGGCAAAAATCGGCAAAAATCACAGAAAACCAAGACAACATTAAACATCAATATCTAACAATGGAAGTGGATCCCTTACAACCACCTCCTCACCTGTTTACAGATCTGGGTGATTCAATGGGCAAAAACATTAAACATTTTAAGGAATTTCATAAACAAGGTAATAATTTCAATCACTCAAAATGCTGAAACATATATTCATGTAGCCCAGCACTTTTAGCTGATTAAGGGACATGGGTAATGATTAAAATGATCTAGTGATATTCAGTTTACCACCCGATCTAGAATCACAGTCACCCATTAAATTGGAAGCGGTTACAGTTTTTCATCTCCGAAGGCAGGGACATGTCAGAAAATTCTATGACAGAGACACAGTTCAATCTGTATGGTAAAATTCTCTACCACAACTTCAGAGACGAATGGCATCGTAATCTGCAAAGACTAGCAAACTGCATAGCACTAGAGTATCTTAATCTCAATTACCGAATTAATAAAATCATTATCCCCAAATTTAATGGTTGGAGAGTAATCCATAAGCACCTACAGGAGAGAGTTCTTCAGAGCTCAATCTCTCAGCATTTATAAAGATCCGTTGCCTTGGATAGATGAATTTATCTTCCAAAAAACAAAGCCGTTGCACCGTCTACACACATTGGTAGTTAGCTGGCAATATGTGGGGCAGAGTATTGCCTTCCCTTTGATGTCTGAATGCTGCTAGTCTCAGGTAAAAATCATTACGGCTCCCTGTGAAACGGGCGGTGGGGATGAAACTTGAAAGACCTTTTTTAATATCAACGGATGGCACGTGGGGCCCAGAAGGTGGGTTTTTCAAAATAAAAAATCATTTGCTTGCAAATTGCACGACTGATGTAATTATTTGACTTTTGCTTCACCTTCACTATCCCCAAGTCATAAATGCTGTGATATCTTGGCAAGAACATCAAACGCTCTCTATCTCTTCTGCGTTCCCCAACCAAGCAAAAACCGTTGATTTCATGTCAATTGTTTTTTCGGGGATGACATATATTTATATATTAATTTACCAAAATAAATATACAAATAATCATAAAAAAAGAGTGGTATGAGAACATGTCACTTAATTATACTAGGAACAGTGTAGGAATCAAAAATAGAAACACCGGAAATTACTAGGTCGCATTTAGGAATAAGTCATAATATCATCATCATAAAAGAGAATATTAAGTAGCATGAGCAAGGTCGAAGGGCGGAGAATCCATATCATCAAGACCCTAGCGCAAGCTTGGCAAGTTATTGCCATCTGGAATTGGCTCCCAACCAGTAGCTTGAGCAATTTTTTTGCCATCTTGTGTTCGAGTGGGCGAAATGGCTAGAGAGAACCTGGGGAACTTGTCCAACACGTCTGACAGACCTCCAGGTGGCACCCCTCAAACCTCCGGGCACAGAGGAGGAGGAGGAGCATCCCAACCATCCTGCCTAGCAGGGGAAGGAGGCGGAGGCTACCACCCTCGCTGCTTCCCAGAAGGGTTCATGCACTAATATGGGGTACCATTGTGAGAGCACTGTCGAGATTCACTGCGATGATGCCCAACACAAGGCGATAAATCAATTTTGTCCTCCAGTTTGTGTTCCCTAGGTGGAGATGGTGGAACATGAGCCATGGCACAAGAAGCATCTCCCCAATGGGAGAGAAGATTCTGAAGGTGACCAAGCTCTATGACAACTTTGTTGGCTTGAACTTGAATATGCAAGAGAACATTTGAGATGACATAAGACTTGCTCAAAGAAGAAATATTACAATATGAGGAAGCATTATTAAACACAACATTACTTCTTTCTTTCCAAAACCAAAAGAGAATCTTCACTCTGAAAGTATCCCAGACTTGGGTGTATTTAAAAGGCAGCACGGTTTATCTCCAAGGAGGATGTGTTGCCAATGAAAAAATTTAGGTTGGAAAGACCTGAAGATGTCATGAATCCACGTGTAGACCCTTTAGCTTTGGAACAATGCCATAAAAGATGAGGGAGCGTCTCTAGATGGCCACAAAAAAGGCAAGTGGGGAGAGAAACTCCTAGCTGGATGAGCCTTCTGCGAATAGGTAAGCCCTGGTATAGTATACACCAAGCAAAATACACTAGCTTGGGTTCCATGCAAGCCCCTGAGACAGTGCTAAAGTGAAAGCTCTACATACTAACAAAAGAATACAGTCCCCAATAGGAATTGAACTTATCCACCATAAGCAAGTGGGGGGTGAGCCATCCATAGCCAAGGTGAGGGGTGTAGTTGCAAAAGGGAGTTTCACCATTCCACTTCTAGTCCTTCCACCAAGGACGAGTGAAATGTACAAAAATTTTGTGGAGCATGGTGGGCGACACAACATTAAGTATCTCTTGGTAGGATTCTTGATCAAAATTGGCTAATCAAAATTTGGTTTTCACCTCATCCTTGGGTAGCCAAGAACATTATCGCCTACAATACATATTCTGGATAGTATGACTGTCTCTACGAGACAACTTGCGTCGATCCAAGGAACCTTGGCCAGGGGAACTTCGTTAAAATTAATAATAAGTGACCACCATAGCGAGTGGGTGTTTACAGACAACCCATCTCGAAACGCTGAGCCATTCTAGTGAAGCCAGGGCTCGATTTATTACCATGCCTTCCAAATGCTTTTTGTCATAAAGGACCCTATGATTTGAATAAGAGATTTAATGATAAGCAAGTTTAAGAAGCTGAGCCCTTTCTAGGCTTTCTTGTTCTTAGGCAAGCCTGAGGAGATGCAATGTCAGAACAACACCTTCCAAGCTTCTTTGCCCTTAATGGCCCGCACAATCCATTTTGCACATAAGGCAGATCCTTGCCGAGTTATGTCAATGAGCCTCATCTCTTCGACATCCCACATGAGGCAACAATATTCCCAGGCCACCCTATGGAATCTTTTACCATGAGGAGAGTTGACCTAAATGAAGTCCCTGAGTAATTTCTCTAGCTTCTGGTAAGATTTCTTAGAAGGCACCCAACATGAAGAGTAGTATACATGGGTGGTCACAAGTACTTTTGAGCAGATTTGAAATTTTCCTACTAACAAAATGGACTTGGTCACCCAGTATTCCAATTTCTTATCAACTCTATCGACAACATATTACCACAACAAGGGTTGCAAAACATCAAAAGCAAAGGGTATGCCAAGAAATTTGAAGATTTCATCATGTTGGATCCACTTCCAACCGTACTTAGCAACCCACACCGGTGGAGGGAGGTCTGATTGCCTGTAGCAATGAGTTTTTTACCATTAGATGTTGGATCCAGAGGCCAGACAGAAGTTGTTGAGACACTGCAAGGCATTGTCCACATTGGTCTCATCCTTAATGAGAGTAAGGGAAGAATCATCCACAAAGTGACCATTAACAAATTACATATCTTCATGCAGATTCACAGCATGTGGAGGGAGATAAATTCCCTTAACAAGTATCCTAGCTTGGGCATTGCTAAGAAGATATCAAAAATCCTTAACTGCAAGCACATATAGGGTGGGAGCCAATGGGCACCCTTGGTGAATAGAGAAGAACAAACCAAATTGCTTAGAGGTGACTCCAATAATGGAGAGGATGATCGAGGCATTTGCAAAAAGCATTTGGACGATTTGAATGAAGTTGGGCTTGAAGCCCAAGGCTCTAAGCATGACAGAATGAACAACCACTTGATACAGTCATAATCTTTTTCAAAATCAATTTTAATGAACATAGCTTGTTGCATAGACCTTCTAGCCTAGTCCATACCTTCATTGACTACTATAATGTTATCCAAAATATATCAGCTTTTGATGAAACCTGTTTGTTTAGGGTGCATGATGTGAGGCAACAGATTGCACAATTGGTGTGCCAGAGCCTTGGTAATGATTTTGTAGGAAATATTCAGGAGGGTGATGGGTTGCCAATTACATATCAACTCAGGGTCCCCCTACTTAGGTATGAATTTAATTTTTCCTTTATTTATATTTTTTCTTAGAGAATGAGTGTGAAAGGCTTCTTGATAAACCTTATACAAATCACTGCCCACAAAATCCCAAAGGGTTTTATAGAATTCACAAGGGAAACCATCAATGCTTGGTGCTTTGTCATTTGCCATGTGAGACACTACCTCATGCAAATCATCAATAGTGAGGAGCCTATCGCAAGCCAAAGGCTAGGTAGGAGTGAGTTTGCAAGGCACCACTACAAGACATTATTGAAGGGCAATTTCATGCTTAGCTAAGGATGCTTGAGATTTGAACACTTGTTGATAGTGGCAGATAAAGGCTTGAACAATATGTGGGGTATCTGAGAGTTTGTTTCCAGCCTCAGAGATGACTTGGATTTTTTATTTCAAGTTCTTGACTCATGACATTTGAAAAAACTCCTTTGAAGTTTTGTCCCCTATATTGAGCCAGTGGAGCCGGACTTTGACTTGAGCTCCCTATGTATTGTAGTTGTCTACAATATGGATGCGATGCCACAAAGAGGATACTCTGACATGTAATATCTCATTGAAGGGATCCTTTTCTAGAGCTAAAGCCATGTGGCTCAGCTCTAAAGAAGTAACTGAGTAAGAGTGTCTCTAAATTTTAGCAAGTTGGTGGCCATAGATTCGAAGAAAGTGAGAGTTCCTTCTAATGGTATCATCCCACTAAAGAATCCAACCAGATTCTTGGGATGGACATGGATCCAAGTTCCATACTCTCTGAATGTGCATCACCATGGGCCCATGATTGAGCAGAGAAGTATTAAGAAAGAATTGTGTTTTGTGGACTTTGGGTTTCATGAATTGCCATGTCAGTCATAACCGAATAGGGGAGTGGTCAGAAAGCTCTAAATTTAGTAGCACATTCAAGAGTGTAGGACTAGGGTTATCAAAGGAGAAGTATGGTTGGGTGGACATCATTTCTCTATCTAGGCACTTCAAAATTTGAGTGGGGCCCTCCCTAAGATTACTCCAAGTGTACCAAACTCTGTTTGCAAGATGATGGATTAAATTAGGATCATAAAAGCCCCATTTAGTGCACATATAATAACATGCCTCCATTTCACCAACTTCCCAACGCATTAGAAAGTGGCCCACTTTGTCATTAGGAGATGCCACCATATTAAAATCACCACATAAGACCCAATGGACATCGGGGAGATCATTCACAATCCATCACCATAAATGGGTACGCTCAAAAGTATCATTTGAGGCATAAATGTTAATAAAACCAAAAGAGTGTTAAAAAGGGCCCATACTAACTGGTTGGTGGGGTCCACACTAGAGTGCACTAAGTGTGGCCACCACTTTGTAGAAATGAACGTGATCATCCCTCCACGTCCTGCTTCATAATTGCTATGCAGAATAATACTATCATCCCAGATGGAATTACTGACAACTTTCAATAAGAAATACACCACCTTGACTTCTTACAAACAAATAATGTCCAGCTCAGGAGACTTCCTTCTAAAATCATGCGTAATGAACTTGCATTTTGGGTCTGTATGACCTGAACATTCCATAAGAAATAAATCATAGATGATGGGTGTCAAGGGACATGTCCTCTGATTCCAAACCTTCCAAGGCATCATATCGATTCTCCAAAAAATGCCCACTATTGGCATTTAAAAAATCATCAAATTGCTTCTTCACAATAGAGTCAACTTGATACTCTCCTTCCTCTACCTCACTGCTCCTTCGAGGAGGGATACAAGAGCGTTTGGGTGCATCCCGTCGAGCAGGGATTTGAAGAGTGGTTGGTTGTGAGTCTAAAAATCTAGAAGAACTAGGCAAAGGAGCCTCGAGACCTTGGGACAAGGCATTAAAATCCAAAGGGGTGTTGAATACCTTGGGTTTTTTAACAATTTTGGGCTTCAGCTTGGGAAGGCTCTTTCTTAGCAGGACCTGGTCCTATGAGCCATTGCTTGATGACAACTTTCCTCCTTTGGGAGTAACACTTGAACTTGCGGCTTTGGTACAACTATTCTTATTTTTTACTGTAGACCATCCATCCTCAACTAGTTTTTTGCTAGCTTATAGAGAGGGCTTGGGGGGATAGGATGAGCAATTGGACACATTGTTGTAGGCCAACTAGAGGGGAAAATCTCAAATATTATAGTCTGTGGCTTGGTAGTGAAAGCAAGTGTTAGGCAAGTTGATATACAGGACTCATTATGAGTGTCTCATGTCCCCAACTTGAATTTCCACAAACTCTTCGAGGTCTCAGGAAAGGTCTACTTCTACACATAGAATTGGTTTTGTTCATGGAAAACCACCCAACCTATGGAGGATGCTATCAAGTAAATAAAGCACTAGCAGGGGAGTGGAAGGCCTGGAAATTCAACCCAAACTAGGATTTTAAGAGCAGTGTGCTCCAAGACCATAAAGTCTCATGTCCAAGGGGAGAGAACCATGAGCGATTTCATGACGTACCAAGTGGCAAACCTATGGAGGATTCCTCTTGCATGGGAAGGGTCGGTAAAGCATAACAAAAAAAAACTCTTGGTCGTATTCTAGACACACTCTAACTTAATGTCGTGAGCTACTCAATGGGTTTGAACCCAAGACCAAAGCATACTTTTAGAGGGGATTCTCCCAACAAAATATCTTATCAAACAAAATTGATCTAACCATTGACACACATAATTAAATTCATAAATAGGCAATATAACATCAGGTTTCAAAGCATTACCTCGTGGTAAACTTCAGGACAAATTTCCTCGAGCGCTTGTAGGGGGCCATTGCTCGACGCTTCATCAATCTTCTCCATAGTTGAAAAATCCAAGATAGAATGGGAAGAAGTCATTATAAAGGCTAGCCTCCCTTGAATGTGTGAAACCCTAAAAGGCAATAATTGCAAGTCTTATAGACAACTTAAGGTCACGATATGACACAAGCTGGACAGACAGAAAATCAAGGGCTGAATCAATGGCGTGCATGGAGGAAACCCAAGCAAAGTCATCTCACTCATCATAGTTTGTTGAGGTTTTATTTTTTTTACTTTTATTCAAATTTTATGTTTGAGTGGGTTTTCTAATTTTGACCATCTCACTCATCATATTATTAATATATAGATGGCTTAAAACTATTCATATTTAAGAAAGTGAATCTCTACATTTTGCATTTTTTATTGAATTACATTTGTTATATAAATTAACATCACAAAATCATAATAAAAAAGGATTTATATTCATAGTAAAAATAATTTTATCTACAATGATTTCATCGTATGTCGTAATTATATTGCTTATGTTTTGAATGATCATCAACTACCTTACAATATTAATTAGTGCAGGTGAATTTTCAGAAACTATCTTGAGGTATAGATTAGTTAGGCCATTTTTTCCAATGATATTCTGCTAACCAGCTAAAATCTCATCTTACAACTAGGGTTGCATAATGGCTAGTTTTTACCACAATGCTAAAAAAAAAATTGAGTCAATAAAGAGTAGGCAATTGTAGTGAGATGAAAGCTAAAACCAATGAGAAGATAGTTGTTATCACATTTATTATTAGTGCAAATTGTTTCAATAAAAATAATGCCTAAAACATGTATAATTATCATTGTTTTAAAGATGCTAAAAGTAGTTAATTAAAGAGACATAGAAATGCAAAAAATGTTAATATGAGTGTAAAATTTGCAAGTGGAGATCACAAATTTTATCAAAAAGTATTAAAATTACCACATTGACAAAAATCTGTTGTCAGAGTCAAACCAAGGATAACTATTTTATATTTCTTGAGATCCTTATGCCAAGCAAACATGACCACAATTTAAAAATACATTTAATTTTATAAAAATATATCGAAATTTCCACAGTGGCAAACATAGCAGGTTGCTGGAATCAAGCCAAGGTTCACTATTTTATATTGCTTGAGATCCTTATGTCAAACGAACATGACCATAATTTAAAAACATATTTATAATATGATGGGTTGACTTTAAATCTGACAATCTCAACCTTAAATTTAATATTTATTTAAATGTCGTATTTTTTTTCCTTGTTACGTAAAAAAAGGGATTGAATAATTGTAACCACGAAGTCTTCCAAGACCTAAAACACTTGTGGATTAGGGAAATTATGTCATAATGTTTTTTTAAATGTCATATAATTTTTTTTGCTTGTTACCTAAAAAGCTAGATCTAATAATTAAAATCATGCAGTCTTGTAAGGACCAGATCCTTGTAGATCAAGGTAACTATGCTGTAATGTTTTTTTAATGATGTAGGCCACCCTTGATATATTTTAAAATGATTTTTCAAGTTAAAATACCTATATTGATAATATTTCTAGATAACACTTTGTAATGTTTTTAAAGCAATATAAAATTTTCAATTGGTTAGGGAAATATTATTGAAGAAGATGTTTGAGCTAGTCAATACCTAAACATAGTTTGATTCAAAATTCACCCACACTAACTAACATTGAAAGGTAATTGATGATCATTTAGGCCCTGATCACATTAGTTGTGCCTTGTGATAGAGGATGAAATAATCCTAGATGAATTTATTTTTACTTGCTTTGTATTCGTGATATAAAACCTCTTCTACTATCATGTGCTCTCATGACATGATTTTGTAATGTGTAATTCATGTAGCAAGTGTATTTTAGTAAGGCAAGGGTAGATTTAATCCTAAATTTATGGATTTTGTTTCCTAAATATGAACAAGTTTAAGCCAACAAGATTTATCAATAATATGATGAGCGAAAACATCACCTATGGACTCAAGAAAACCCCAAAATCTAGTATTAATATTAAATGATTTTTATATTTAGGCATCTTCATTCACAAACCATTGCCACTTTTTCATCTAAGCACATATTATCAATAAACTATTAATAAATTTAAATGTATATTACACTTAGCATATGACTCCATTGCACACTTATTTCAGATTTTACATGCTATTGAATGGCCCAGAACTAGTTGTCACATTGGTGGTTGATAGAAATAGTATATTTCTAAACCTAACTAAAAACTACCAAATTCATCCATATCAAACCATTATTTTGATATGGGTGGGGAATCCTGCCATTCTTCATTATTGGGGGTTTTGAATGTAAGTTACTGATTTTCCAGGGAACACAAGGCCATTGTAGCTACACATCAATTATGGTCTATTTTGTTGGCATTGTTTTATTTTACAAATATTATTTCTTTTGTAAGTCCATTATTGATGGCTTTAGTCCCCTATTGCACCCTCTTTATTTCCAAAGCTTCCTTTAGGTTCTCCTATGAGTGCAAGTTTGTTTTTTCTTCTTTGCCCTAGATATTCTCTTCTTCTTTAACATAGATCGAAGTGTATTGGGCTCCTTCTACATATAGTTGAAAAATACACAACAACATATTAAAGTATGAAACGTACAAAGTCTATATTATATCCATATAAAATATATACAACCTTCTAGAACAATTCATAGGTGCATGTTTTTTTAGCTATATTGTGTATTCAATGTTGATGATTGAAGGATTTATGTAGTAGAAACATATTTGCAGTTTTTTAAAAATTTACAGGAAAGAATAGGTGATTATATGATGGGTGTGGGGTGTGGTGAGTGGCATGTGGATGGTGCATTTACAGGAAAGTGCCACCTAATATTTAGATTTGTTTTTTGTTTTATATAAATACTTATTTATATTGTAATGTGCATGTATTGGATTTACATGGAATAGTTTGAAATTATTTTTTGGTAAGTTTTAATCACATATGGATTAGTAAGCCTATCATATGTTTTTTTGTCATTGAGAATTATTTTATTCATAAGCATCTTATTTATCCCCACTAGCAAAAAACCATAAAATATAAGGGAGCACTGTTCAGGAATAATATGTCTTGGAAGTATTATCATAATGAATATAGACCAACCTTGATGTGTTAAAGAGAGGTTTAAAACATTTGGATAGTTTAATTAACCTAAATAATATTAGTAATTTCTAATTCCAAGAATTCTATGGGAACATTAACTAATTTGCTTTGCATACAAAAACTCTTCAAAAAAAAAAATGTTGTCATATCATTTTTTTTTGTCTTGAATATTCTAATATGTATGTTGACAAAAGAATCAATTATTTTTCTAATTTCTCATCTTTGAACAAGGTATTCAAAGTACCAAAATTTAAATTGTTAGTGCAAATTTTTAGTAGTTGTCCATGTCCAACCCTCCTAACTATTTTACACGATTCATCTGTCAAAAGGTACACTCAAATGAATACCTATATTTTAGATAGCTACCATGAAGTCTTATTTTTTGTAGTTTTACATTTATTTTGAAGATCATTAATGGAATATATCTTTACACTAGAAGGTGTCTTTCTTTGAGGAAGCCTTTCCATTTTTTGTTTAATAATATTTTATAATTTTATTCATATTTGTCTCTAAACAATCTTATGCCTAATTTCACCTTATGCATGTAATTGGATGTTTACCAAGTGTATAATAGATATGAAATCATTGAATTTTATGTCATTATCAAAATTTTAACTTAAAACAATTACTAGTATCCTCTATGTTGTCATTGAATACTCTAATCTTAATCATCATTTGTCCAATAACATTATAGGCAAAGGCATTAATAACATATTTAAAATTGAGAGCGATACTTTTACCTTGTTATTTGAATATGGAGAAAAATAATAGTGCTATTTCTTCTTCTCTACATTCCAACCACTCCTCCAAAAATTTAGGGTTTCACAGATGGGAAATTAAAATATATTATAGCATTATCCATTTGGAGAACCCATTAATATCATTTTGCTATATAAGACTAAAACTGATACAATGTTTCTATTCTATTATTTATTACAAAAAAATGGAATAAGGTCTTCAATATGGCTATTATAACATCTACAGAGGAAGCTACAATCGCTGGGGTGGTGACTAATTTAGGATACATAAGAGAACCATAATGCTTGGAGGTAGTATGTAGAGTCTACTGGGGATTCAAACCGAAGTCTAGGGTAAGTGTATAAATTTTAGGGACAAAAAGGAGCCTACTCGTGGACATGTTTTACCTAAAAATTGAGAAATCTTAGCTTTTGTAGATTATTTGAGATGGCTACAATCAAAATTTTACGATGTCATAAAAACATAAATTATAGCATTTAGAGTTTAGTTTCCAAAATACTAATGTTTTTTAAAAATAGTTAAGTATAAGTAGGTCAAAAGCATAAAATTTGAAGAGGAAATCCTATTTTAAGTATGAAAATATATTATTGTTGACCAATTTTGCCCACAGGCAAAATTTTTGGTCCCCTTCTTCCCTTGCTGTTCAGTACCAGTCATTTTCAGGTTGCACAAGTTCATGTCTTGGTTCTTCAGCACTTGGTTCTTTCATCTTCAAGTTCAACGAGTTTGGTTCATGGCCTGGTTCAAAGGTCCATCTTCAAGTTCAACATCTCGATTCAACAAGCGTTGAACCGTTGAACCTTTTTGGTTCAATAGGGATGGTTCAATCTTTTGGTTCAAAACGGGGATGGTTCAATCTTTTGGTTCAAAACGGATGGTTCAATCTTTTGGTTCAACGGGCTTGGTTCAATGGGCTTGGTTCAAAGCAAGAAGTTCATTGGCTTGGTTCACTAGTCCATCGGTGCACAATGGTTGAACCCTTGAACTATTGAACCATTTTTGGTTTAACGGCTTGGTTCAAGGGTATGCCCTTGTCTGAGGGACAGTCCAAAAAGTTCAGTACCCTTCCAAAGTCTAGGCACTTCAAGCAAGGGACTCGGGTAAGTTAAGTTCAAAGTTTAATTTTTGAAATAGACTAAGTCTCAAATACCTTCAGACTTTTTGCCCAAAGGAATTCCTTCAGACAAAAAGTCTAAAGGAATTCGGGCACAGTCCAAAGTCAAAGCGGAGGGCAGATAGAATTTTTGTGGAATTTTTGTCCGCGAGAAGATGTCTGTAGACAAAAGTTTTTGGAAAATACACGAAGCAAGCAAGACCCAAGGAAAATGTCTGCAGGAGCCCGGGGCATGATCCAGAGTACAAAGTGACTCATCGAAGGACCTCGAAGTGCAGGTGCCCTTGCGAGGGACTTTTGGCCAATTACAAAAGGGACATTTTCGAAGGCCGAAGGGTCACCTTCCCTTCGGGAAGGTGAAATAGACAGAGAAAGAATGCCTATGGAGAGCCAAGGAAGATAAACCGTAGAAGAAGCCATATGGACCCAATGACGTTGTGACGAGGATGATGACATCCCAGAAGACGTCAAGTTTAATAGAACAAGTTAGCTATTGGTTTTCAAACCAATGACAACTATATGAACATCAAAGTTAGTGGAATGAAATGGCCGTTTGTTTTCAAACAAGAGAGAGCTAACCAAGGGGCCAAAATGCAGTGACCCGCCAGAATGTTTGCTCTCGAGGGCCGAAGGAGCCAGATAGAGACAAAATGAAGAAAAGACAAAGTGAGCAAGCAGTTAGTCCAAGTGGCACCAATTTGAGAAGTGACCCCAACAGGTGGAATAGTTCCTACGAATTGATCATGAGAGGATGCAAACAGCTAGTAAAGCAACCGGTTTTCTCCATTTTACATTTAATGAGTAGACAAACCATGTATTGACCTTGAAAAAGCAGATTTCAAACAGACAAAGGGGTTGTTCATTAATGTTTTGAGTTACTTGTTCTTCCCAATGAAGGGATGTGATATGCCACTTGTAAAACAAGGAGCGCCAAATGGGCTGTCAGGATCCTACTCCTCAATAAGAGTACAATATGATTACCTTGTATAAGCAACTAAACACAGAATTATACCAGAATGAACAAGTAACTAAAATTCACAAATAGCACAGAATATGAGAGACAATACACAATCTTGTATTAATACTCATCCAAAAAGAAAATACAATAAAGAAGATGCCACTTCTTCTAACACCTCAAGTGCATAGTAATTCTCAATCAAGAGTTCACTCTCCTACCAAAAACGGTCCCAACACACAACTCAAACACAGAGTTGGTGTTCACCTCTAACCAGTCAGTAATAACACTGCCAGTACACAAGTACTCAAAGTACTTCAAGTAGATCTCTCATGAACTTGCAACAATCTGCAATTCAAATGATCTTACTTACCATGTAGATCTCCCATGAGCTTGCAACAACCTACAACTCAAATGATCTTACAATTGGAAGGATCTACCTTGCCTTCCTCTATTTGCACTAATTACAATACATGCCAATGGGTCTATAAATAGATCCCATACCAAACAATAACTTGGACTTCTAATTTACAATAATTAGACACACATCTCAAGACTCGAAATAGCCTTTACATGCAAACAATCGGTTCAACAAACTAACTGTTCATGCAATGAATAGTTCTAGAACCGCACAGGCGACCGACGTCAGCTGACTCCTACCGATGTCGGTTGCCCTCTGCACTGTAGATGACTGACGTTGGTTACACTACCGATGCCAGTATCCCTGGAACTTAGCAACCTCCTCCATGTCTACAAATAGTGAAGCTTTTAGCTCCACAACCTAACAATCTCCCACTTAGAGATAAATAGTTGTAACTGTACCTGTACCTATACATCATCTAGTTTATTTCTTGGCATTGTATCCCTCTTCAAGATCACTCTTGAAGACCAACCACCATAGCAATCCCTGTAGTGCAACTCATGTCATCCAAGTCTCTTGCCAAATCCGATTCTACATACCCATGTAGAGAAGTGCTTGACCCTGCATAGCATGTATACCTGCTGCTGGTCCCCTGAACTGCCCTCCAGTGCTTCTTTCCTAGATTGACCCCAAACTTTTTGACAACACCCACTGCTTGGGCAAACTTAGGTCTAGTACATACCATGCACTTAACCTCATTATGTGAATCAGGACACTGTTCATAGAACTGTCCAACCATTAGCGTGCTAACCGGTTTCACACAATCATCTAGAGACAAAATCAACCTGTGACTTTCCATGTCTCTAAAACACACTCATGCCAAAGAATCTTACTGGTCCCAAATTCCTCATGACACACCTCTGAACTAACTTTACCTTTAGTTTAGCAACTCCCTGTATGTGTAACCCTGCAACAAGCACACAATACAATAATAGGATAATGTAGCTAATATTATCCAACCTGGTAAAGAAAAACACAATGGTCAAACCTCCATTGTCCTCCAGATTACTCAAGACCATATACCCTGGCCTTCCATCTCACGTGTCCATTCCTGCTCTTCTTTATCCTAAAAATCCATTTGTCTCTCAGTGCTTTCTTTCAGCTGGCAACTCCACCAAAAACTCTCATTTGGTTCTTCTCCAAGGAATCACATTCCTCATCCATGCCAAGCTCCCACTATTTCTTGGATCTACCTACTCTGCTTCTTTAATGACTTCCTATTTCTTGACCATCAGTGAGCAACAAGTAGTGTAAAAAAGGGAAATGATGAATTTGAGGCTTACTTACCCTTTTAGTCCTCCATATGGGTGCTTGAGACTCCTTGACAGCTTGCTGTCTACCCAAAATCCATCTCAGTGACCGATGTCAGTCACATCTCAGTCTGCACCAGACTAACGTCGGTTCCATGCGATTGCCTCATCACCGACATCGGTTCCTCTGACCGATGCCAGTGTTTACTAGTCTCTGAGTCACCGATGTCGATCTACACATAGCCGACGTCGGTCCCTGTCTGGATGCTGATGTTGGTTTTCTAATTGACGTCAGTCTCTGTGTTTTACTTGTGAGCAATGACTTTTACCTGCGAGCTCCTTTTGGATCAAAACTCTGTCCAAATCAACCTTGCTCTGCTCAAAATTCTTCAGCCCCTTGTACTGATCTCTGTCTGTCATCTTCTCCTTGAAAACCAAGGCTTTCCTATTCTTGTCACGAACATCAAATTTCTCAAGAAATATCACTTTCTTCTTTTGCATACAGAAATCTCAATCCATGCTTTTCAAAACCGAAAGCATACCCTTTGACTCAAGAACATGCATCTCCTTCTTATTCATGTGACCAAGCCTATTAAGCCACATCTTCAAATCTACAGCTGAAGTAGATAAACCAGAAGGAGAATTAGTAATACAAGTAGATAGATAAAGTGTACCTACTTTCTTACCTCTTGCTACAACAAGTGCACCCTTGAAAACTTTCCAAGAGTCCGCTGTGAGAGTTACTGTGCAACCCTCATCACCCAAATTTCCAATAGAAATCAAATTCTACTTCAGGATTGGGATATGCATGACCTCCTTCAACACCCATGTGTTGCTCGTCTGTAATTTTAGCTTCACTTTCCCTTTGCCAACCATTTGACAAGGCTTACCATCCCCCAAATAAATTTCTCCATAGTCTCCTTGGACATATTCATGAAAAAATTCCCTATTTGGGGATGCATGAAAAGAGGCATCAGAATCTAAAACCCAAGATTTTAATTTATCTAAGGAACATACCAAAGCATCCTGAGCAACATAATCTACAACATCTGCTTCTTCATGTCCTTCATGCTGATCTTCATTCACCTAGCAATCTCTCTTTAAGTGCCCTTGTTTTCCACATTTCCAGCAGGTTATTCTGCCATACCTGGACTTGGATCTCCTGCCTATCTTAGACCTTGATCTCCCATGCTCAATCTTCTCTCTTTGCCTTCCCTTGCTTTCAACACTCAAAGCATTCCCTGATGATTCACCTGTGCTTTTCCTATGAATCTCTTCATTCAAGATTACACTCACAATATCATCAACTTTTAAGATCTTAGAAGCAGACGCAGTATTACTAACTGCCATTACCAAACTCTCCCAACTTTCAGGTAATGAGCACAAGATTAAGGGAGCCTTAATTTCATCATCAAAAACAATATTGACTGAATTTAACTGGTTTATCAAACCATGGAAATCACTAAGATGACTATGTACAGATCCACCATCCAACATTTGCAAATTAAATAATTGCTTCATAAGAAATACATTATTCGAAGCTAAGGGGTTTTCATATAAATTTGCCAAAGATTCCATCAACTGTACCATTGTCTTAGCCTGTGATAAGTTGGAAATCGCAGACGATGCAAGGCTCAACCTTATAGATCCCAGAGCCTTTCGATCAAGAACCTCCCATTCTTCATCCTTCAAATCCGTGGGCTTGCATGCAACCCCACCCAACGGTAAGTACAAATCTTTCTAATACAGATAATCTTCTATTTGCATCCTCCATAATTGATAGTTCTTGCCATTAAACTTCTCCATTCGTAGCTTACTTTCTTTTGCCATTGCTATACTCCCACTCAAATAGAAATCCCTGTGAGTAACCTGTAATCAACAAACACTAACTAGATCTGATACAACTTGTTAGTAAACCCAACCAAAAGCTTTGATACCACTTGTCAGTGGTATCACTTTCTTGAACCTACAACCTGGCTCTGATACCACTTGTTAGGATCCTACTCCTCAATAAGAGTACAATATGATTACCTTGTATAAGCAACTAAACACGGAATTATACCAGAATGAACAAGTAACTAGAATTCACAAATAACACAGAATATGAGAGACAATACACAATCTTGTATTAATACTCATCCAAAAATAAAATACAATAAAAAAGATGCCACTTCTTCTCACACCTCTCATAGGCTTCCCACACCTCAAGTGTACAGTAATTCTCAATCAAGAGTTCACTCTCCTACCAAAAACGGTCCCAACACACAACTCAAACACAGAGTTGGTGTTCACCTCCAACCAATCAGTAATAACACTACCAGTACACAAGTACTCAAAGTACTTCAAGTAGATCTCTCATGAACTTGCAACAACCTGCAATTCAAATGATCTTACTTACCATGTAGATCTCCCATGAGCTTGCAACAACCTGCAACTCAAATGATCTTACAATTGGAAGGATCTACCTTGCCTTTCTCTATTTGCACTAATTACAATACATGCCAATGGGTCTATAAATAGATCCCATACAAAACAATAACTTAGACTTCTAATTTACAATAATTAGACACGTAGCTCAAGACTCGAAATAGCCTTTACATAAAAACAATCAGTTTAACAAACTAACTGTTCATGCAATGAAAAGTTTTGGAACTGCACAGGTGACCGACGTCGGTCCCTGTCTGCCTAGAGGTGACCGACGTCGACCAACTCTTACCGATGTCAATTGCCCTCTGCACTGTAGATGACTGACATCGGTTACACTGTCGACATTGGTATCCCTGGAACTCAACAACCTCCTCCATGTCTGCAAATAGTGAAGCTTTTAGCTCCACAACCTAACATGGGCCTCTTGGCTTCTCATATATATTGTGAACTTGTCATTTGTAAAATCATCTTCCACATTTTTACAAGGCGCAACCCTGCTAAAATTTCCACCTAAATCTATAAACGTAGTTTTTACCTCTTCTTGGATAGATATTCTGTGTATGCCCTAAGTGTTAATTTGTGTTTAGTCATTGTCTTTTGATGCTCTCACAAGTTCAACATCAACACACCAATTATTTACAAGGCACCATTTTACAGTTGACAAGAGAAGAGCCCTATTTAGAAGTATAAAATAGAGGAAGTTACTTATAGTGTGCATTTCATAGCACCTTGGTGAGTCTCTATTTCTGTGTTTTCATGAGAACCTCCCTACCATTTTCTTGCATCCTGGTCCTTCTGCCAAGTATGAAGAGTATGTATGTTGTTTTTGTCTAATTCTGAGTGTGGATGTGAGAAGGTTGACTTATTTTGGTGTATCACCTCCTTAAAATAGTTTGTATTCCTTTAATCTTTCTCCCTTTTCATCCCCCCCATTATATAGCTATTTATATATCTGTATATACCTGTATTTGCACTTGCTGGAACAAAGATGATGCATCAAAGGGAGCTAGCCCTTATCTAGAGACTCTCCCCTCCAACTTCGCCAGTCCCATAGGTGAGAGGGGAGTTTCCATAGTTGTGAGGAGAAGGTAGGAGCTCGGCCTCCTGCCAAGGGTGCATTTTCCTACGTCAATAGTTTTGGCATGCCTGATGGGACCCAGTTTGACAACTCAATAAGGCTTCAGGATTGATTTTGGTCTTGTCACTACAAATTTAAGATTTCCAGCATCTGGCAACTCCACTGGTAAGAGCTTCAATTTTTAAAGTAAGACCAATTTCTTAACTTTCTATGCCTAAAGTCACCACAAGGTCTACTTCAAAAGGGGTTCCTTTCAATTTCATTGAGTTGCCTTTAAACTCTACTAAAAGACTACGATTTGAGAGGACCCATCCTTATCCAACAAGCAATCCTCCTAGACCTGTTGTAAGGCACATAGACACAACAGAACCCCAGTTACAGCTAATCCCAGCCATGGCACTGCCTTTTGTGGCTTTTCATGGTCAGAGCCCCTTGAACCTCCCATGCTATGATCCAATTCTGGGAACAACTCTAAAAAATGTGCCTTCTTTCAATGGAGCAAGACCTATTATAGTCATCGAGCATATTAGGAATATTACTAATCTCTGCAATATTCACAATGTAACAGAAGAAAATATCACCATCAGATTGCTAGCACTATCTCTCAAAGGCAAGGCTCTTGACTAATACGGCACTTTGCCTATAAATTCAATACATTCTTGGAATGAATTGGGGACTCAATTGATGGATCATTTTGGGGAGAAGAGCGATGGCCTCTCGCTTGCTGAGCAGTTGACGACCATAAAGAGAGCTCCACATGAGTATATGCAAGATTTTAACACACATTTTCAAAAGACTTGGGATAGAATTCCCATCTTGGTAAGACTGACTCCCAGCTATGCTTTTTTGTACTATATAAAGGCATTAAATAGTGATATTGCTGTGATGATCTAATCTATGGGAGGGCATATACTACCTACTACTTATGACATAGCCATAGCAGCCAAAAATTGCTTAGTACAAGCTAGGAAAATTGACCCTAGGCCTCACATGCCACTTTTTCCAAAAATGTTGCCTCTAATTCAGACCATTGCCCCCACGTTGGCCCCTCTACTTGGCATTGAGAAACCAACTGCTGTTCCATCCAATGAGCTCCATGAGGTTAAGAGCCTATTGCATAGCATTTCAAATGAACTTGTAGCTCTTAAAAGGTAGCAAGCTCAAAACAACAGGCTGAGCCAGGGATATCAGCATTATGGTCAAGCTCTTAGACCCCCTTTTCAAGGCTATAATCAAGGATAGGGTCAGCTCACTCAGACCAAGCCTATTCAAAATTATAACTCAGGCCCCCTTTCATCATCTAAATTCATGGTGCTGGTTCAGAACAATCTAGTATAGGAGCAACCAAACTGTTTGACCATGGGGTATGGTCAAGAACAAGCCAATTACACAAATGAGATGATGAATTATTTCGAGAATGTAGACAATCAAGCAGCTACTCATTCCCATATTTTTGAGGCTTTGACTCAACCCAGCACAAGTAGCAATCAAACCCAGCCTGATTCTTCCCTCATGAATCATATGGAAGGGGAATTTTATTCATTAAATTATGTGGGCACTATAGACAATCAGGCTGACTATGTTGTAGCCAACACAAGGCTTAAGAGAAGAGAAATGGGAGAAACCTAGGCTACTACCTAAGTAGTGGTGACACCTTCTCCATCACACTTAAATCAAAAAGCCCCAATTTTTAGAATGCCATATGCACCTTCGGCCCCTCAATCAGCAGCTCAAGTTGGAATCAACGCTAAAGAAAGCTTGAAGGGAGGCAGTCCCTAGGTCAATATAGTGGACTAGATGAAGAAGCTGCATATGAACATCTATTTATGGGATTCATTATCTCTTCTAGGATAGAAGGACGTATTGAAGAAGGAATTGCATGAGCTAGATCATCAAGCTGTCCCAGCAAGCATTGATAATGTTTTGATGACAAATGTACAACCTTCTACTTCAGGTCAGGTAAAGAAGGAAGAGAAAACTCCCCCTTTCTATGTGTCCTTGGTCATAGGGGATTTCTTGGTACACAAATACATAATTGACAGTGGGGTTAGCACCTCAGTTATGCCCAAGTGCATAGCTGACAAGATGGGATTAAAATATGAAGAGATGAACAAAGGAGTCCTGTAGCTAGATGGGACACCTACAAAAATAGTTGGGATCATGAAGGGTTTAGGCTTGACATTGCATGCTTTCCCAACCTTCTCACTTCCCCATGATATAGTGGTAGCAGACGTTCCTCCTTATTTCACAATTTTCTTGTCTAGAGATTTCACATCAAAGATAGGTGGTTATCTAGTAGTGAATTGGTCATATCTGGTCTTTAGAACCAAGTATGGGACCAAGGTAAAAATTGAGTCTGAGCCACTCTATAAGGACCATCTAGAACCATACTCGCCCAAGGCAGCAAATGTTAGTTACACCATCATCGACCCAGAAGAGTCCAAGACAGACCAATCTCCATCTTCTGATCTTGAAGGAGTCGTAGACCTACTCTTGGATGAGTGGGGAAATGATAATTTTGAACATGATCCTTACAAGTTCATTGAGGAGGTAGACCTTGGAGTATATTGCATGCATGAAGAAGGTGCCTTCATACCAAATATAATGAAGGCTGGCCAGGAGGACCTTGGCCTATGGCAACTGTATTTTGACGGTTTTAGAAGCAAGTTGGGAGCTAGTGGTGGGTGATGTTAGTCTCCCCTTCAAAGGAAAGGTACTTTTTAGCTTTCTATTTCCAATTCTCTTGCACAATAATGTTGCAGAATATGAGTCCCTTATCCATGGGCTAGAATGGGCAAGAAAAAGAGGGATTAAGGAGTTGTAAGTTTTGGGAGACAATGAGTTGATTGTAAATTAGGTGAAAGGCCAAAATCTAACCAAGAATTCCTTGCTGAAGTCTTACAAGCATAGGGTTTGGGACTTGGTGGAAGATTTCCTTGCTTTCAACATCACCTCCATTCCTAGAGAACAAAACAAATAGGCAGACAGGTTGGCAGTAATTGGCACTCAGTTTAGTGTTTCCAAGGCAATTAGTCGAGACTGTGGTTTGTGCCACTTGAAAGTGGTAGTTCAGCCCTTTGTCCCAGACAACATTGCTAATTGGCAAGTTTTCGAAAGTGACTAGAAAATAGCTTTCTTCCTACAAGAGGAAGCTGAGTTTGCAAAATAGAATCAGGTGAAATTATAGCAGTAATATGGCAACCAAATTGTTCAATTGAAGAACAATAAGCTCCCTAAAGGTTTGGTCACGCTTGAGAGCATCTTCAATAGAGATGACCAATTGAGAAATGACAAGGAATGCATCACAACCAAAGAGGAGAATTACGAAAGGGTTGAGATCTTCAAGGATAAGTTGCTTGCACTTGGAAAAGTCTACACAATTCAAGAAAGGCAAGCTTTCATTCTGTTGTGTTGGGAATTCACAGATGTTTTTGCATGGGATTATAGTGACTTGAAAGGCTTTGACCCAACACTCACCTAGCACACCATCGAATTAGGAGGCACCAGGCCGGTCACACAGAAGCAAAGACCTATCAATCTGACAATTGAGCCCCTCATGTAGAGGGAACTGGCCAAATTGATTGAGTTCAGAATTATATTTCTAATCAAACATTCCTCTTGGCTGGCCAACCTTGTTCCTATTAGAAAGAAGAATGAGGAGATCAGGCTGTGTGTCAACTTTAGAGACCTTAATAAAGTCTCTTTTAAAGATCAGTATCCCCTTCTGAGCATGGAGTGGATCCTTCAGAAGGTAATCGATAGTGAGCATTTCTCCCTCCTGGATGGTTATTCAGGGTATAATTAGATTCTAATGCAAGGCTGTGATCAACATAAAACAACCTTCACTACTAAATGGGGAATGTTTGCCTACAAGAAGATGCCATTCAGGCTATCTAACACTGGTGCTACCTTTCAATGAGCCATGGACATGGATTTTGGGGGCTTGATAAACAAAAATGTACTAGTCTACCTTGATGATGTGACGGTATTCTCCAAGGAAGCGAGCCAACACATAGAACACCTCAGGCATATTTTTGAAAGGTGCAAGAAATTTGGCATTTCTCTTAATCCAAAGAAATGTGTGTTTGCTATTCATGAAGGGAAACTCCTTGGCCACATCGTGTCCAAAGAGGGCTTATCCATTAAACCTGAGAGAGTTTGCTCTATCCTGGAGATGTCCATACCAAAACACAAGAAAGGCCTACAGTGTTTCTTTGGTAGGATAAACTTCATTCAGAGGTTCATTCTAAATTTCAATGAGATAGTCAAGCCCCTGACCTCTATGCTAAGGAAGGGTGAGGAATTCAAGTGGATAGCTTAAAGGAAAGATAGATTTAAAGCCATCAAGCAGGCCATAACTTGAGCTCCTACTTTGATTAGCCCTGACTTCAACAGAGACTTCAACCTTTACACTTCCAACAATGAAGAGGTGATATCTGCCATGCTTACCCAAGCAAATAGTGATGACCTCGAATAGCCACTTGCTTTTTTCAGCCAAGGGTTAGAGGATTTTGAAGTCAGATACACATATGTAGAGAAGCAAGTCTTGGTAGTAGTGTGGAGCTTAAAGAAGTTCAGGCATATGTTGTCTAACAGCAGGATTCACCTCATGGTCCCACATCCTAGCATCAAGGATTTCTTAACCAATCGAGACCTAAATGAGAAGAGGGCAAGGTGGGTTACCAAAGTGATGGAGTATGATGTAGACATCAAGATCACCAAGCTGGTGAGGGGAAGAGGCCTATTTGAATAGCTGGCTATAGACTTCAAGCAAAAAAGGGAAGACAACTTGCTAATTCATGATGCAGCCACTGCAGAGGAACCAACTATCATAAAGGATTGGACACTAGACATGAGGTGTTTCCTTCCCATTGGTGAGTGCCCACAGGGTCTTGATAAGACAGATAGAAAGTATTTCAAGATCTAGTCTCTCCCTTATGTCTTGGTTGATGAAGTATTGTTTAGGAAGGATCTCTTTGGGGTCCTTCTAAGATGCATTAACCCAAACTAGGATGATAAGGTACTGGCTGAGTTCCATGATGGGCCAACAGGTGGTCATTTCGCTCCTAGAGCTACTGCAGCAAGGATAATGAGAGCTAGCTATTTTTGGCCTACTCTTTTCAAAGACACCCATGCCTAGGTAAGAAAGTGCCATAAGTGTGCACTTTTCAATGGGAAACAACATTTTTTTGCCATGCCTCTACAGCCTATTCAAGTGGAGCAACCATTCATGCAGTGGGACCTAGATTTCATAGGGATGATCAATCCTCCCTCCAGTGCTAGGCACAAGTGGGTCCTGACTGCAACAGATTATTTCACCCGGTGGGTGGAGGTTGTTTCTCTAAAAGAGGCAAATGAAAGTGTAGTCCTGGAGTTTTATGAGGACCTGGTAACAACATTTGGGGTCCCGACCACCATAATCTCAGATAATGCCTTGGCTTTTTTGGGAACCAAAACTAGTGAATGGGCACTAAGGTATGGTATATATCTTAGCACTTCATCAAATTATTACCCATAGGGGAATGGGCTGGCTGAGTCCACCAACAAAAATTTGATCAAAATCATAAAGAGGACCATGGAAGAAAATCAAAGGACTTGGCATGCCAAGCTGAAGACAACTCTGTGGGTTGATCGAATCACTTTGAAGAGAGCAATGAAAAATTCTCCATATACGCTCGTATATGGAAGGGAAGCTAGGCTTCCCATCTCACTTTAATTTCCAACATTGGACCTCATTCACCCTCATTTGCCAGCTGTAATTAGAAGAAGGAAGTAGCATGGAGGTTAGGTTGTGCGAGCTGATGGAGCTCCAAGAGGTAAGGGACTAGGCTATGGCTTTTATGACCAGTCGCCAACAACAAGTAAAAAGACACTTCGACAAGAAATCTTCATCAAAAGATTTCTCTGAAGGAGACATTGTCCTGAAATGGGATGAAGACCGAGCGAAGCCTAGAAATCATGCAAAATTTGATGCCCTATGGAGTGGCCCATACATAATTACTCAGTGCAAGTAGCATAATGCATTCCAACTCTCTAAGTTGGATGGTGAATAACTGTGTATCCCAGTTAATGGGATACATCTAAAGCATTGCCACTGAATCTCTTTCCATCTATATATATTTTCCCTAAGTGTTGTTGCATAGGTAGTAGTTTTCTTAGTCTTGTGTGTGTTTTCATTTCCTTGGAGGTAGATCTGTGTGATTGGTTCTAAGATTTATCATAGCTATTACTAGTTCTTCAAGCTGCATTTGACTCTGCACCCAATGGATTTGCAAGGCAACTAGTCTTTAAGCATAATAGGCATGCTTCCCTTGGGAGTCACTAATTTGTTGACCAATTTTGCCCATAGGAAAAAAATTTGGTCCCCTTCCCTTATTGTTCAGTACTAGTCATTTTCAGGTTGCACAAGTTCATGTCTTGGTTCTTCGGCACTTGGTTCTTTCATCTTCAGGTTCAACGAGTTTGGTTCATGGCCTGGTTCAAAGGTCCATCTTCAAGTTCAACATCTCAATTCAACAAGCATTGAACCATTGAACCGTTGAACCTTTTTGGTTCAACGGGGATGGTTTAATCTTTTGGTTCAAAATGGGGATGGTTCAATCTTTTGGTTCAAAACGGATGGTTCAATCTTTTGGTTCAGCGGGCTTGGTTCAACGAGCTTGGTTCAAAGCAAGAAGTTCATCGGATTGGTTCAATGATGTAATTTAATTGAAATTGAGCCTTGTGAACTTAATAAAGGATGCAATTTGGGGATGTTGACTTGAATGTCATAAAAATAAACCAAATAGTCCATTGGTTGAATTCAAAGGCAATTCAGGCTAATTAGAGCCCCTTTAATCTATCCATGACTAAAAAATATGATTTGGGGATTAATTGGCTCCAATTTCATTAGAGAATGAAGAAAATAATTGTTTGGTTCAATGATAAATGCATGTTTGACATGTATAGGATGTGGTTTTGGGCTTAATAAACTATAATGTCATCATATAATTAATGAAATAATCGACTGGTTCAATTGTAAAGGTAATTAGGGTCAATATGAGCCCCTTAAACCTAATTGCAACTATAAAATGTGATTTGAGGCTAAATTGGCTTTGATTTCATAATATATTGAGCCAATTAGTCAAATGGTGTAATTAGTGACAATTTCTTTAAAATGAGCCACATGAACCTATTTTCAATTGTATATGATGTGATTTGAAGTGAAATTAACCCTAATGTCATCATACAATGAACCAAATAGTTGATTCATTCAGTTAAGGAGGCATTTGAGGCCAATTTGATCCCCTTCAACTTAACTGCAAGATTAGTCTGTGATTTAGTTCCAAATTAACTCTAATCTATTGTGAACTGATCTAATTAGTCAATTGGTGTAATTAGATACATGATCTAGGCCAAATTGATCCCTATGAATGCATTTTATGGCTCGATCAATTGTATAAGATGAAACATATGGCTTAATCAACCCTAATTTTACCACAAATGTAAACATGAAGGTAATTGGGTCCAATATGAACCAGTTGAACTTAACTGCAAGTATAAGATGTGTTTTGGGGCTAAAATAGCTCATACTTATTGACATATTGATCCCATTAGTTGATTGTTATAACCATAAACCATAAACCATAAACCCCAATTTTATCACAAAATTAAACATGAAGGTAATTGGGGCCAATCTAAATTCATTAAACCTAACTATGAGTCTAGCATGTGATTTGGGGCTAGAAATTAGCTCATATTTCCTTACATATTGAGCTAATTAGTTGATTGTTATAATCAATGATGCAAGTTGGATGAAATTGAACCCTATGAACCTTATTTTGACTATATAAGATCTAATTTGGGGTTAATGGATCCCAATATCATAATACAATAAACCAAATAGTCCACCGATTCAATCATGAAGGAAACTAAAGCCAATTTGAGCCCCTTCAACCTAAGTAAAAGAGCATAACATGATTGAGGCTAAATTAGATCCAATTCTATAATTCATTGATCTAATTAGTCAATTGGTGCAATTAGGGACGTGATTTGGTCCAAATTAATGCCTATTAACCTAATTTATGGTTCAATCAATTATATAGGATGCAACATATAGATTAACTGACCCTAATTTTATTATAAATGTAAACATGAAGGTAAATGGGGCCAATTTGAACCCCTTGAACCTAACTGTGATCTATGATATTATTTGGGGATAAATTAGATCATATTTATTAACATATTGACCCCATTAGTCAATTTTTACAATCAATGATGCATGTTGGATTAGATTGAATCTCATGAACCTAATTTTGACTATATAGGATGTAATTTGGGGGTTAATTGACCCCACTATCATAACACCCTAAATCAAATAGTCCATAAATTAAACCATGAATTAATTTGGGGATAATTTGAGCCCATTGAACCTAATTACAAGAGAAATCCATGATTTAGGGCTAAATTAGCTCTGATTCTATCACATGAATTGACCCAATTAGTCAATTCATGTAGTTAGCGACTTGATTTAGGACAAATTGAGCACTATAAACCTAATTTTGACTATATAAGATGTAAGTTTGGGGTCAATCAAACCCATTATCATAATACCCTAAATTAAATAGTACACCAATTTAACCATGAAAGAAAATTGGGCTAATTTGAGCCCTTTTTCTACACCCTTAACCTATAGTGCATCTAGGGATATGTGTGGCCAACTTGTGGCTTACATACATTCCTATTATCTTATTGAATTTATCAATGTTATTAGTATGGTCATCCTATAAAATAACCATGGATAATTAGAGTCTATATAGGAGGTAGTGTTAGGTATTTTATCATCCTATTGCAAATTATGTTCTTATTGTATTTTTGTGGAGGTTACCCGCTCAAAATGGCCCAGTCATAATATTCAAGTATTCTTCTCTTTCATCAATTATTTTTGTGGGTCTACTTATTTTGTTATTAATTTTGTGATATATTATTATATTGTTGAAAATCATCTAAGTAATTTTCTTACAATTGGTATCAGAGCTTCAATTTGGGTAAGTTTCTATGGTGTGGATTTTTCGGATCTGACATCTTGAGCACTAGAAGGTCAAAAAAACATAATTTGTGATTCAGGAAGAATTGAATTTTAAGTGTAGAATTTTTTTTATCTTATGCAAATTAAAAGTCTTTTGATTCATATTATCATGATGATTACAATGATATATTTTATTGGGACACTTTTTAGGCCAAAAATTTTCACCCTTGTGTATATATTTATAGTCAATAGATTCATTTTGGTGAGGCGATTACAATAATATCACCTACCAATAAATTTTTTTAGGGTTTCAACCCTCTTAGGGTTTGTACATGGTTTTTACTAACACTTGTAGATGCGGGAAAGGGAATGAAATACCTAAAACTCTCATTAAGATGACTTGGAATCTAAAACTTTGGGTCTAAGTATTTTAATAGTGGTTTAACACATTCAATCAATGTTACATTGCATGGTGTAAAAGGATGATCTCCATATGGTTTAAGGGGAATTCATGGGTATGAGAGGGGAGATGAATGTATTAAGGGATCAATTGTAACATCTAATTATGAAATTGGCCAACCTTTTAGCTCAAATTTTACAAAATAAATCTTCACCACTTTAGTTTGGGTCTCCCAATCCAAATAATTCTATCACCAATCTAGGCCTAAAGCTGATGTTTCCAAAAGTGGAATTGCACAAGTTTGATGGTAATGATATAATCACATAGCTTACTCAAATTGAAAATTTATTTGATCTACATCAGATTACCTATTCACAAAAGGTGGTCATGGCCTCTCTGTATCTAGAACTTGAGCAATTCATTCGGTATCCCTAGTTGTGTGCTCAAAAGAGAAAGAAAGGTGTCTTAGTTTCATGGTAAATATTTTTTTTAGGAGTTTTAGCTCCACTATAACAATAATGTATCTAAAAACTACTTCAACTAGCTATCCAAGCTATGCCAAACTAAGACTTTTGAATATAGGACTATAATAGGGGGAAATTAGTATGGTGTTAGTGAATGAAATAAAATCCAAATAAAGAAGACACTAAGCTAAAATCCTAAGCCTATCTCAAGGCGGGGGGGGGGGGGGGGGGCAGGGGGGAGAATATTAACAAAACCAAATGAGAAACACAAATATAATTCAAAAGACATATAATCTATTACCTTCCTTGGATGCTCCAAATAGTTTGTTGAAGTGGTTTATTTGACGTGTGCTCAATGAGTCTCCATCAAAGGAGGCTTGGCTATCTCCTCTTATCCTTGACACTTTTGGATTGGATCAATAATTAGGCATTATAACACTAATTATCCAATTTTTTTGGACTCATTTATGCATGATAACTTTGGCTTATGAGAGCTTAAAATTCAATAGGCAAGGCCTCCTATTTATAGATTTTGTAAAATGGTCAGAATGAACCTAAACCATCTATCTCAAGATGAAGATGTGTGGATAAGAATCCATTAAATTTTTGAAGAAAAAATTAATAAATGACTTCATAAATATTTGGGATAAAGAGACAATAAAGAGGCATGGAGAGTCTTAATGAGGCATGGGGTGGCTTAATCCCGATATTTTATGCATTTATGGCCTAGGGATGCCTTCCCAAGAAATGATGTCATTTGATGATCCGGATATTCAATATTAATTTCCAAAAATAAATATTAAAAAATCTCCATGGAATTCTCAATTAGGCTCATGATTTGAATTAATTAGCTTTAAGCATGATTAGTCACTTTGGTGCAAATTTTGGCAATTTGGTGCACAAGTTAATCAAATTTGAGGAAAAAATTAATAAATGACTTCATAAATATTTGGGATAGAGAGACAATAAAGAGGCATGGAGAATCTTAATGAGGCATGGGGTGGCTTAATCCTGATATTTTATGCATTTATGACCTAGGGATGCCTTCCCAAGAAATGATGTCATTTGATGATCCAAATATTCAATATTAATTTCCAAAAATAAATATTTAAAAATCTCCATGGAATTCTCAATTAGGCTCATGATTTGAATTAATTAGCTTTAGCATGATTAGTCACTTTGGTGCAAATTTTGGCAATTTGGTGCACAAGTTAATCAAATTTGAGGAAAAAATTAATAAATGACTTCATAAATATTTGGGATAGAGAGACAATAAAGAGGCATGGAGAGTCTTAATGAGGCATGGGGTGGCTTAATCTTGATATTTTATGCATTTATGGCCTAGGGATGCCTTCCCAAGAAATGATGTCATTTGATGATCTAGATATTCAATATTAATTTCCAAAAATAAATAGTAAAAAAATCTCCATGGAATTCTCAATTAGGCTCATGATTTGAATTAATTAGCTTTAAGCATGATTAGTCACTTTGGTGCAAATTTTGGCAATTTGGTGCACAAGTTAATCAAATTGGTCAAAATGTCTCGTTATTAGCTCAAAATTTGATTAGATTGGAATTAGTATGCAATGTTAGATGTGTTGGGTTCATGATCACATTTAGGATGTTTTCAACATAAAATAATAAAGGCACATGTCTCATGCAATAAATTTGGTATAAAAGAGCAATCTAGAGCACATAGGTGAGAAATTGACATTTTGACTCAAAAACACCCAATTAATGTGCACTTATTTTGTATGTTGATGTGATAGTCATTGTGCAATTGATCCATTTAGAATATTTGTAAAATAATTAGTTTAGTCAACCCCACATTTCCATACCCTTGCTAAGATTTGGATGATTATACTTAGTGTATTTTGGTCAAAGTTAGCTAGCCCATAAAATGTACTACCCCATTTAATGATATCCTAGCCAAAATTGGCACTTGAATATATTAATTTAAACTCATGTAATGTGTTTTAGTGTTTTTAAGCCAAATTATGCATTTTGGTAGAAATTGGTCAAAAACTTAGTTGAAGGTCATCAACAACCAATTTTAGGTGTCTACAGGACTGTAAAGGATTACATTCATCAATTTAAAAATATCTCCTTATGTGTGATGAGTATCACTAATGAATATATGACTGACCTATTTTTGGGTGGACTCAAAGATAACATCCAATTTTAGGTTTGAATGTTTCATCCCAATAATGTATTTGAATCCATACCAAGGGCATGCATAGTTGAGTAAAAAAGTTGATCTTACAAAGACCTTTCAATAGTTTTTTTAATTATCTTTACCTAAATCATTTCCATAGCTGACTAGATTGACCCATCATCAAATTGAAGAAAATCATGCAAAAGGTTTCTGTTTTGGTTGTGCTAGCAAAAGACATCAATGTGATGAAAAGAAATTATTTTACATTGAAGGTGCCAATGAGAAGGAAGAAACTGACAAGGCTTCAAGTAAAGGTTTGGAAGAACTTGAGGATGAATGTGAATATTCTCAACCTACTATTTCATGTCATGCACTTTCAGGCATTAGTAATCCTCAAACATTTAAGGTGGTGGGTTTCTTGAAAAGACATAAGGTGATTATGTTGATTGACTCTAGGAGTCCACATAACTTTATCAATAGTAATTTGGCTAATTATTTGAATTATTTAATTTACCTAGATCTAGAATTTTAGGTCATGATTATAGGTGGTGGTATAATCAATTGTTCATTAAAATACCATAGGGTTAAGCTTGCTATGGGAGAATACTTGTTATAATCCCCTAGGTTTGCTATTCCAATTGGAGATAACATTATTTTGGGATTGTAGTGGCTCACCACTTTGGGAATTATTGAGATGATTTTCTAAGAGATATTCATGAGGTTCTATTTATAAGGTAGGACCTTTGAACTTCGTTAATCATAGGCTAAATCTCCACAACTAGTTAGTTCCCATCATATGATGAAGATTCTCAAAAAAGATGCTAAGGGATTTATGACACACCTATTTTCCATATAGGTTTAACCCACCAAGGAGTTTACACATCCTAATTTCAAAGAGTGTTGGTTGGCCATTTTATTATTTTTGGTGACATGCCAAAAGGACTTACTCCAAGTTGTGTACATGATCATGCCATCAGGTTTATTTCAAGAAGTATCCACCCAACATCAGACCCTACAAGTATCCCTATGCCTAAAAGAATGAAATTGAAAAGATGTTAGAAGATATGTTGGAGGCATGAACCATCTAACATAATTAAATAGAATATTCCTCCCTTATGGTCATCGTAGAAAATAAGGATAACACTTGGAGGATGTGTTCAAACTATAGAGAACTCAACAAGTACACCATCAAAGATAAGTTTCCTACTACAATAATTGATGATTTTATAGATAAATTGCATGGTGATGTTTATTTTACCAAGTTAGAAATCCATTGGGGGTATTATAAGATTTAAATCCATGATGAGAACATACCTAAAACAAATTTTAGAACACATGCAGGCCATTATGAATTTATGGTCATGCCTTTTAGCCTAAAAAATGCACCATCTACATTTTAGAGTTTGATGAATAATATTTTTAGGTCATTTTCGAGAAAATTTATAGTGGTGTTTTTTGATGATATCCTTATCTATAACAAAAATTAGGAAGACCATTTGAAGCATGTGAAATAAATACTTATCAGTTATGAAACAACATCATATTTATGTCAAACCTTCCAAATATGATTTTTTTGTCCAATAGGTGGAGTAATTAGGTCATATTATTTCACATTGAGAAGTGAAATTTGATCTTAAAAAAATCTAAGTGATGATGGAGTGGTAAGTTCCTAAGATCCTAAAAAACCTCTAAGGATTTCTAAGGCTAACTATTTACTATCGTGGGTTTGTCAAAAATTATAGTATCATTGCATCCCCACTCACCTCTTTGTTGAAGAAAGACTCTTTATAGTAGACTGATTCAGATACCAAGGCATTTTAATATTTTAAGATGGTAATGTGCACAACTCTAGTTTTGGATACTCTTGATTTTTCAAAAACATTTGTTGTGGAGTGTGGTGCATCATGATATGGCATGGGGGTTGTACTCATGAAATAAAGTAGAATACTAGTATTTTAAAGTCACCAACTAAAGGGAAAAAATAGGCTCAAACTAATCGTTGAGAAAGAGATGATGTCTAATCTATATGCAGTCAAAACATTGGACCTTATTTGATGGGTCATCAATTTCAAGTAAAGATTGATCATGATAGCCTCAAATATTTTTTGGAAAAATGATTTTCATCTGAAGAACAACAACAATGGGTTAATAAAATGTTAGGATATGATTTTTAAATAGTCTATAAGAAAGGAATATATAAGTTTATGGTAGATGCACTATCCCAGAGGGATGAATTGGTTGAGGCATTGTTATGTGCATTGACTATGTGGTAGACAGATTGGCTAGAGGAAGCAATATTAGAATGTATAATGATAGTGCTATCCATGATTTGATGTAAAATATTCAATAGGGTTTTGGGGGAGATAAAAAATTTACATGGAAGGGGAATGCATTATGGTATAAAGATAGATTATACCTTTGTAAGCATTTTTTCCTCAAACATAAAATCCTTCTAGAACTTCATACATCTCTGCTAGGAGGTCACTCAAGATTTTAGTAAACATATCATAGAATTAAGAAAGATTTTTTTGGGAAGGGATTAAAGGGGATGTCTAAATGCATGATATGCCAAAAAAAATGTGAAACCATTAACACCCCTTGTATTTTGTAGCCTTTATCCATCCCTAGCCAACATTGGGAGGAGGTTTCCATGGATTTTAGTATCAGGTAAAAATAGTACCATGGTAGTTATGGATAAACTCACCAAGTATGTTCATTTTTTTCCTTATCACAACCATTTGTTTTCAGTATAGTAGCTTCTATTTTTCTTAATATAATTCATAAACTGCATGGTACTCCAAAGATCATTGTAAGTGACTGAGATCCCATATTCACTTGTAATTTTTAGACTATATTATTTGAATTTTTGGGCACCCATTTGGTTCATAGTTCATCCTATCATCCTCAATTTGATGAAAAAATAGAGGTAGTCAATAAATATCTAAAAGGGTATCTTTGTTGTTCTATTTCTAACAAATAGGAAAAATGGGTTCATTGGCTGCCACTTACCAAATGGTGCTATAACACTTCTTTTGAAACTTATTCTAAAATTTCTCCCTTTGTGGAATTGTATGGGTATCACCTCCATCCATAAATTTATCCTTGATGGTGCATCCCAAAGTTTGAGATATTTAATAATACCATCAATAGGAAGTACTTGTTAGTTTTCGAGATAATTTAACAATGACATAAAATATAATGAAAAAATAATCATATCAATGCCAGAGTGAATAGAATTTTGGCATAGGTGATAGGGTCTTTGTGTATCTTTATTCATATAAATATATGTCTCTAAAGCAACAAAATAAGGAAAATAATATATCCCTTAAGTATCATGGCCCTTATTAGATCTTACAGAAAATTGGTAGTGTGGCTTACAAACTAGAAATACACTTGCCCACTTATATACATTTAATATTCCATGTATCTTCCCTAACTAAGGTAATTAGACATAAAATTTCCACTCAAAATAATTTACTTGAATTATATGAAGAAGGTCGAGTCATTCTAGAGCCTCAAGAGATCCTTTACATGTGCACTAAGTAACTACAAATGAGAGTGATTAAGGAGTATTTAATCAAATAGAAGAACCTGCATTCTAAAGATGCAACATATGAAGTGAAACATTTCCTTAGAAATACCCTAGTTTTATTCAACATTGAGGATAATTTTGTTTCAAATGGGAGGGAAATACTACACCCTTAACCTATGGTACTTCGAGGGATATGTGTGGCTGACTTGTGGCTTACATACCTTCATATTATCTTATTATATTTATTGATGTTCTTAGTATGGTCAAACTATGGCATAATCATGGATAAATAGACTATATATAGGAGGCATTGGTTACTATTTTATCATCATATTTCTAATTCTATTTTTATTACAATATTTTGGAGGTTTACCCATCAAAGTGGCTTAGTCATAATATCCATGTATCCTACTCTTTCACCAATTATTGTGGTGGATCTACCTTTTTTATTCTTAATTTTGTAATATATTATTCTATTTTTTAAAATCATATAAGTAATTTCCTTACACCTTTTAACCTAATTATGATTATAAAATGTGATCCAAGGCTTAAACATCCCCAATATTATCATAAATGCAATCACAGAGGCAATTCGCAATAATATGAATCCTTTGAACCTAACTATGAGTATATGATGTTACTTAGGGATAATTGAACCTAATTTTATTTTTATAGGATGTGATTTGGGTATCAATTAAGAGGTAATTACATCACATAATATTCTAATGATATAGTTATATGATATATAACTATGTAAATATAACATGTACATGCTATAGTGCATGCACATTATGTTTACAATAGATAAAAAATCTTCCTTCAATGACTAATTTTAACCTCAATCGATAATTTTTTCCCCACTTACATTCTCTGCATCACTTAATAGCCTATAAGTTGAGGATAAAAGCTATCAATTTATTTTTTTAGACCCAACCTTCAAAAGCTATTAAGTTTTTTTTTGGATACATGTCAAGTTTATCTAGTCATGGGTGGTAAATCTCATTCAAAGAAGAGGTATAATTTACAAAAAAAAAAACCAGAGCACTTGCAAGTGTTGAGAGAAACACAAAAGGGATGAATGCAAGTATTTCACTTGAGACAAGGTACAAACCTATCCCTAATGAATGCAATGTACTAGATAATGACGAATTGAATAAAGATGATGAATATTTATCTAAAATTCCAAAATATGTTGAAAGTATAGATTCAAAGTATGATTTTTTTATTTTTTTGATGATGAATATATGCATGATGATTTACCCCCTAAAAATGAATAAAATTACATGAAAACATAAAATTATGAAAGTAACAATGAAGAAATTCCCATGGAAACACTAAACAATGAAAACATTTTGAAACCAATACATACAAATATTTATGGCTGCCATTCAAGAAGACTAACTAAAATAATTTCAGATTATTTCTTTGAAAAATTATAATTTGATAGTAAAATAATGTCAATTGTTTGTTTCATTGATGAAATTGATTAAGATGAGACCTACAATGTACACCCTAGGTCTAAGAACATCTAATGTAGATGGTGAATACAAGGAAATTGCTAAAAATATACATGATGCATATCATACTGTAGGCATGAAAACATGAAACAAAAATTATAATTCTCCCTGAAATTTTAATTACAACTTATAGTATAGTACATAGTCAAACTGAGATAAATTGTTTGATTTCAAAAACTAGCCGAGTACTGAACATAAATAGAAAAAACAATAATGAAAGCAATTGGAATACATAAAAAACTTAATGATTCTAATATTAATGAACTTTGAGAATTATCTAGTAGACTTACATAAAAGGACAAGGCTACAACTAATGCTCTCAAAGATTTAATTGCACAATTTTGGAGAGACAATACAAGAATTTCACCCGATACAAGAGATGAAGTTAAAATAACAATTGGTTCTCATAACCGTGAATCGTATTTGAAAAAATTCTTGGATATGAACCAAAAATAATTTTAATCTAATTTTTTACAAAAACATCCAAAATTTTCTATTATTCAAAGATATTTTGAGATGGACAAACCTTTTTATGTAAAATAAATCATACACACACCACTTGTTGTAGGCAACATGTTGAATTATCAATGCACTATGATATTTTCACCATATACATGTAATTTTAATACCAACAACATTTTTTAGGAGTGTGGCATGGAAGTTCTACAAAAATTAGTAAGGGAATTTATTCAAACCATTTTTTGTGAAAGACTAGATGATATTGTTTTTTATAACAAAGCATGTTTGGATGGAAATTATAGCATTTATGGTGGATTACCAAACTTAAAAAATTATATCATGGGCAGGGTACAATTTCAATTGGACATAAATTAATTGGTTTGAAAAAATACAAAGATGTAATTTTTCAAGTAAAATTTGGAAAATAATCTAAAAGGTGTGAACTTATTACAAAATAAATACTTGTTTCAAAACTTATGATCAAATTTAAGGATAATTTTTTTTTTGAGAATTTAAGACACACACATAGGGATAGATGGTTGGCTGAACATTTAAATTTAATCAAATACACATTTTAAATTGGTACTATTTTTTTAATAGTTTACTTTTCTAATAATTACACATTCAAACCATAAATCAAAGTTAAGTCATAGTATTAAAAGTCAGTATAGGTTGCCATATTCATCTATATAAAATTCATGCATGCACCTGATAGTATAGAGATAAATTAAAAAATATTAAGGAAATAACATTTCTATGTTGGTGATGATCAAACACATTTTTCAAAGTATGTGTAAGGTTTTTTTGAAATGTTATATGGAAAGTTAACTGGGAAGAATATTAATTTCAATCAAATTTATGTTTGGTCAAATAATTGCACATTTAAATTGAAGAATATATGGTTGTTTTTATGGTGAGTAGGATACATGTTACCAATGGGTAGAACATATTTATAGTTTCACTAGGTTAGCCATGGAAAAGGGGAGTATGACAGTGCTAGAGCATGTGTAAAAAGAGTCATAAGAGAGGAGTTAAATTTTGAATATGGTGATGTTTTGACTAATGTAAAAACCATTGTTGAATGATGTAATTATAAAATAGGCCATGGTGCTCAAAAAAATTATTACATCCCGATTTCACCCTAAGTGTTATAACCTTTGAATCTATGGATTATGTAGTTATTATATGATTATTATTGCTTTGATTAAGCTTTATGACATATACTAGTTATGAGATAGTGATATGATGATTAGTTTATATAATGGATTAATTATGTGATAGATGTACTTTATTTTTGTACATTATGGATGTATATTTTTTAGTTGTGCATCATTAGTTTTTGGTATATCATGACTTGGACTAAATACCTACTTGTCATGAGGTGGATGCAAGATTGATTCTACCCTCAAAGCCTGATGGAGGGAGAGCATCATAAGATAGGATGGCATAGATGGGATGATTGGGGGATGACAAAGGAACTTCTAGTAACCCAACATACAGACCATAGTAGAATAACTTGTTAACTCTTTTATTTGATCTAGATAGTTAGTTTATTTTTTAGTGCTAATATACTTTTGCTATGATCATGTTTTCAGTTTATGCTTATAGAGATCTAGTTGTGTGCTTCCATGTATGATTGTATGAAGAGATTTATGCATACAATGTTGTTATATGATCATGTAGTCACATTGCTATTCAAAAATATAAGGTATTTAACCTTTTTCAGTTAACACCAATAGTTGCATTGATATCTAATTTAAGAATTTAAAAGTAAGTGGCATTAGTATTATGTTATAATGAAATTATTAATTTGGTTTAATTAATCTTTTAAAGAAATAATTACCTATTTAAATTAAATTAAGGAAATTTAATTATCAAGTTAATGCCAACTTAAAGAGCTAAATCATATGCATGGAATAACATGAGTATTAAGGGTCTAAATTAATCCTTTTATTATAACTTAAGTGGACCTAAGTTGATAGTTAAATAGGCCTTGGAAGCAAAGATTTGACATGCATAAAAAATGATAAATAAAAGTTGAAGTTAAATTTAATATTAATTTATTTCAATTTAAAATAGTTAAGGGGAGATTTTGCATGGTTAAGGAAAAATAAATAAAACTTAATATAAAGCTATTCCACTTATATATATATATATATATATATATATATATATATATATATATATATATATATATATATATATATATATATATATAGCGATTACATGGAAGCAAAATGGAGATAAAATAATAAGAAAATAGAGGTCAAAGAGAGATGAATTCTACATGTATAGTGAAATGGAAAAGAAGAAATTATATGAAGCAGGAGTACAACATGACAGAGGAGATAGGATGAGATACACCAAAGAGAGGAGATTATAAATAAAACACAACAAATGTGAAAATAAAAACATACAATGAAGTAAAGAGAGGGGTATAACGATAAGAAGGGAAAAGGTATGGTGAAGGGGGATATACAATGGTGATAGGGAGATCATTTTTTGCAAAATAAAAAAGAATATAAGGGCAACAAAGGAAAATAATGGCAAAGTAAGGGGGAGACGCACAATGAATAAATTAGATAGAGAGTAGTATAAGTAGTGTGGAGGAGATAAGTACAATGACCCTATCTATAGATGGGATTACATTAACGCAAGTAGGAAAAAGTAGGTATTGTATTAAAATCTACATGTTTTGTATTGATAATAATTTCCAAACAAAGACCTGTTGGATACTATGTTGATCGACTGAGTGCATAGTTTTAGTTCTTCATGCAAAGATTTTAGAAAATATATATGGATTTTGGTAAAAATATACGTATAGAGATTAATATAATGACTTAAGAAAATATTTTTTTCCAGTAATTTGATATATGTACAAGAAATTGAAGTTAGAATGTATGTAAACCATACATTTTAATTCTCTATAAATTCTATAGTAATTTAATAAATGGTGATTTGTTTAGGTATAATAATTTAATATATACATAAATTTATAAGACATCAAAGCTTCAAAAAAATCTACCCTTATTTACATATGATATCTAGTAAAACACTAGCAATAGAGATCAAGCCTTGGTATCTAATCCAATTGAGCATTGAGTCTAGCAATTCTAGATATGTAGGAGACTACTTCTGATATCTAGTAAAAAAAATTTAGTAATCCAATAAAAAAGGCACATAAATAGAAAGTGGGCCCATAGGAAGGGACCCAATTGAGTATTATGATTAACAATGCTAGTTATGATAGTTTGGAGGTAACACGAGTGTTCTAATTATAAACTATATTTTTGTAAGGAGATGTTTATGTTGGTAATGTGTATAAGATGGGATTATGATATTAATAGTAATAATGTATTTAAACATATGTTTTAGGTAGTGAATTTTATACAAGGTGAGTGATAAGAGAATATAGATAACATATTAACTCTATGACATCTATTATAATCTATATTTTGATGTATCAAAAGAGTTACAAATCTATAAATGGTTACTGTAAAGATGAATGTATTATTAAGAGTTCCTAAGGTTATATTGAGTATTATTAAAATATAAGGTTAGTTGAGTTTGACCATGAGGCATATTTAATAAGAATTTAAAGTTTCAATCTAATTTGATTCTTATTTTAGACTAGTGAACACACCTAATATGGAATTCAATGCATTGATAAATATATGATTCCTTCAGGATGTCTATAGTGATTAGAATTATGACATTCTAAGTAAAATTTGGGATTATATTAGTAATGATCCCTATTATATGAAAATAATTGGTAGAGATGGTTTCAATCTCAATTAGGATGAAACCTTATTATATTAAGTCTATCCTATATTAGAACTAGATGAAATAATCATGGGAATGATGTTAAAATGGAGTTATAAACTATTCTGATATGAGTTATGTTAGAATCAGGGGTTACCATGTTGTTTTCAGTTGCATATGTTTTTAAATATGAGTTGTGATTTAGTGATATTTTGTGAAAGAATATTAATTACACTAGTTGGTTATTTATTGCAAAGTTAATATGAAATCTTTAAATGACTTTCATAATACCTGAATGGTAGATTAACTTATTTGTCATAGATATTAGTTGTAAGATAAATAAATATATAAGGTCAATCATACATTTGACAAACTAAATGTGCGTATAGAAACTAATACAAAAGTCAGTATGTGTTTTCACTAGCTCATAGAATTAATTGCATGAACCTATAAACTATATAGAGTATTAACACTTAAAAACAAATGTGTGAATGCTTTATATGGTGGTTTGGAATTAGAGGTTGTTTTATTCTATGTTGAAGACTAACAGTAAATAATGAAAATTAAATATTGATTTTTAGAGAGGTGTAAAAGACTATAGTACTCAGATTTTATATTAAAGGTTTATGAAAGTACTGATTGTGAAATATTGTAAAACCTTGACTTGTGTCAAAAATGAATGTTAGTATATATGTGCAGATACTTATAAATTTTTTTGTGCAATATATATTGTGAGAGTATTAATATATACAAGTGATGAGAATTTTATAACATAAAATAGTACATCGTGATGTGTGCTTTGAGTTTATGTTTCTTCTTATTGTTAATTTATAACATAATTTAGGGTATACTTAGATGGTATAATTTAGTACTTGCTTTATTATTATTAATAATGAGTGTAAGATTGATTGCTCATAGTTGAGTAGGGTGCTCATGCATAATGATATATGATATTATGGGATGTCATAGAGTTATAAAGTATAAAAGTATGCTATATCTGGATGGTACATACTATATTTGTTATGTTTAGACCCACAACTATGTAAATATATGTGTGTTGGTCATTACCTTAAATAACATGCTTTGTGATAGCTAGTAGGACATTAAGTATATGATCATATAACCTTTGAAAGTGTAATGAATACTAAGAAAGAATTGTATGTGTTTTGTGGAAATTGTGACTTACTTTGTTAAATTTAGTTTCTTGAATAGAAGTTTATGTTTCCATATATATAAGACTACTTTATATGACTAATTGTGAAAAACTTTAGGTATGTCTTAGAATACTAGACTAAGGTAATATGGGCTATCATGGGGTGTAGTTTATTTGGAAATTAATTGTGGTAGTTTAAATTTGAAGTTAAAAGTGTATTTAACCAGGTGGTATAAACTATGGTCATTATTTCCAGCTTGGGATAGATAATAATGTAAGATTTATTCATATGTTTGACATAACAAATGTATATTTATATTACTCCTATGTTTAGCATGTCATCTGATATGATAGCTAGTAGGATGTAAATTGAATGAATCTTGGGGTTATTATTATTTTTAGTGAGACATTATCATTTCATGAGTATGATTTACATGTTTGTGCAATATCTTGTAATAGAATATGTATTCTATGATACATTGAATTTTTAGCTTTAGAAATCATACAACACATGAGCACTTGCTTGTTACTCTAGTTTTTTGCTCTGTTACTATCTACTCATCTATGAAGAGAAGGCCATATCCTAATGTGATTTATATGGGGAATCATTGGTCCATGGTTGGTGTGTAAAAGCATTTGGATGATGCTCTCCCTCCCCACCATAGTACCTCATTTGAGATGATTCTTGTGATAGCCACATTTACTAAAAGGTTTGGAGAACTCATTCTCTAAGAAGCCTTGTATATTATTTTTGTATATTTTATATATTGTTGGAAACATTATCATGAAGAATTTTAATTACTTATTTTCTATTTATTGTACCAGTTATAGTTGGATATTTGTAATTACTTTCTATGATTGTAGTAAGATGCATTTTCATATATTGATAGTGATTAGTGATTGATAGATGTTATGTGCTTATTTATAGTTATCACTCTTAGAGTATTTTGTATTATCACTTCTTATATTCTTATTATGTAATCTATATATAGTTTATGTGTTTAAAAAAAAACACGTATTTGTAGTTAGCACCCAATGGGGTTGTTAAAAAAATTATATTGTTCATAGATATTTTTGGTTGACAGAGGAAGAACAATTGGCAAAGTATGAGGATTGTATGACTGTAATAGGATAAAATGAGCTCCACTCATTTGGTAGCTTAAATGTAGGTTCTTAGACTATGTATATGAGACACTTAGCATGTTTATATTTTTCAAATATTGAATTTTTTGGGAATGAATGTGAGTCACAAGAGTGGGTGGATCAATAGAGATACAAACCTCTAATTCCAATTGACACATATTAGGTTCCACCAAAATTACAACTTAAAAATATGTCATCATCACATGAATTTGATATGAATGTATCTAATCTAGTGAAATCAGGTAAAAAATTGATCATTATATATTATTTATTCTCATTATCTATCTTGACAACACCATTAAAAATTATTTTTTGTGATGAAGGGCATGTTTTTGCAGTTATTGATGATGAGGAAAATGAAGATGGAACAAATTACTACTTATGTTAGTGTGTGAAGGAAAAAGTAAATTGACTTCCCTAGTTATAGATGTGGAAAACATTGACTATCTCACTAGGTTTATGGCAGTCACTAGAACTTGGCTTTAACAAAATCCTATAAAAAATTTAAATGTTTGGTTTTTTGAAGACTTTAAACACATAGGAAGATACCAAACTATTCAAATTTGGTTTTTATAATAAATATTCAATCATTAAAATATCATGAGAGGCCATTAAACAAGAATATATGGAAAGTTCATGAATCAGACCATGAAGCTATTCTTATTACTATCAAGATTAAAGTAGATCTTGGTGGTTCGTTGGATTGAAATTACAAGGTATGTTGACTTCTCAAATGTAGATGTATTAATTTTACCAAATTTTATTGATTTTTTGGTAGTACATATAAATTTCATTTTTAATTACATAAAAAAAAATTATTTTAGGTTAGTAGTGCTAAATAAGCTTCCACCTTCATGTGATTGACATTGTTAGTAAATAATTTCATACTATTGAAGTTAAGAGAAGCTTAATAAAAGTGCTCTGTTATTACATAAAGGGATTTATTGAGGTTAGAATGGGTACTCCATATCTTGATTAGGCATGATTAGAGGCCATAAAACTAGTAATAGATGCTATCTCCCACACCTAAGGTGTTGGTAGTGTTAGTTTCCTTCCATGAATCACCAAAGGTTGAGATCTCCAACTACTGCTTCAACAGTGACAACATTTGTTGTTAGTGTTTCTAGTATTTTAAACAATTGTGAAAACACACAGCCAGATGGATTGGAGGTTTTAGTCATGGAACACAATTCATTTATCTTATATAGACACATTAAAAATGATGGAATTGCATTTTGGGGTTCTGGAGCTAGAATTGCTAGTTAGAGGACAAGAAATTTTCTCTTAATTGCAAAAAAAATACATTTTAGAACTGATTACTATAGTGTGTGTTATATATTGATATCCAAATTTCCATCAAAATGAGCTAGGGTGAAATTAGAGAGATTAAACACACACATGAGCATTATTTTAGTTCATGAAAATGACTTACAATTTTTGTTTTATGTGTGTTTGAAGTTAGCCTAAAAACTTCAATTTTATCATATTGGAAAGGGCATTCTTGATGCCAAAATGGGTAGTGGGTCACTTTAAAAGGTGTGATAAAAGGCCAATAACCTAGTCTTAGACATCATCCACCACCTTACATGTGTTGGCCATGCCAATTTCCTTCCACGAAGCACTATAGGTGGATATCTCCTACCAATTTTGACAACATTTATTGTTAGTAATTCCAAACTCCTGAATTGTTGTGAAAACAAGCATATGGATGTATTTGAAGGTCGCGGTCATGGGAGAATAATTAATTTTCTTATACAGACATGTTATAAGTGATGTATTTTCATCTAGAGGTCCTAGAGGTAAAAAAGTTAGTTGGAGGGAAAGAACTTGTCTCTTCACTGCAAAAACATTTCATTTCAGGACTGATTACTACAACATGTTCCATGGATTCATTTTCAATGTTCTATCTACATACTATGGGGTGTAAGTAGAAGGATTTGAAATGAACACAAGTGTGTCATATATATAATACTTGCAAATATAATATGTTGATTGACATGTATATTTAAAAAAGCACCTCAAATTTCTTTGTGTGTTCCATTTAATGAAAGAAGAAATCATGGAATTGGCCCCATTTGCATGAGAAGGTAAGATGGATTTTTTCTCTTTAAGGGTGAATATGGAACAACTGTCTAATATATTTGAGATTCATAAGTTAGAGCATACCATTTAATCTTGAAGGTTATATAATTTTTAACATTCTCATGTTGGCATATGATGAGAAGAGAAGAAATGGCCAAGTTGAATTTAGTGGTGAGGGAGAGAAAAAAGTTGAGGAAAAATATAGATATAATCAAAAAAATATTCCAAGGCCTCAAAATATATGATAATTAAAATCTTTCACTCAGAGCAGATACAAATGAGGTTATTCACGCCCTTGCCGAATAAGCTAGTTGGATTGTCAAAGTGGATGACACTACTTATAGAAATTTAGTATGTCTCTAAATTTAATGAATATAAAACATGAATAATAAGTGCCAAATGATATTAAACTAGTGTATCAAGGGTATCCACATTATAATAGTGAAATCATCATATTAAACATTTAGACCATCCATAATACAAGCAAGGATGGTGTATGCAAGCAAAATACGATAGATCTACAAATTATTCCTACTCATTAATATCCAAGCTCAGAGAATATAATTAGCTAAAAATCCACTTAGTAATAATTTTTTTTATTGGGTTCATGATCAATTATGGATCTTCAAAACCTAACTAAGGGATCTCTTACTACACAATAGTAAAGGAGAGGTTTCCAAGGCCTCTAGTCAAATGCCATCATGAAATAACCCTATCTAGGTGTTATGATGCAATGAAATTAATCAAGCTAATATACTAAATAAACATGCAAGCTAATCTAGTAAATTTAAATGCAAGTTAATCTAGTGCTCACCAAACATTGTGGTACAAAAGGGGAAGACAATAAATAAGTAAAGATAATTTTATTCAATATAACATAGAAGTAATCCAAGAAAGGAGAGATACAATTTAATTCATTAATTATGCAACATCTACTTATCAAAATTAATAGATATAAAAATATTAATCTTGTTGAAGTGAAACTATAATGCCTTAATCTTTCCCTTGGCCAATGGTGCTTTGTAAGAGGTCGTTGTGGTTTGTAATATCAAAAGGATAGATAATCTCCAGGATAAAATATTTATCCTATGTATCGAATACCTCCACAAGATGAATGTTACTACTCCAAGGAAAAAAATACTAAGCAATGAAACCTTTAAATGATAGTATAAGTAGTTTTTTGAGTTGTAATGATGTATAATTGAATGATCCTCTCTTTAATAATGAAGTTGTGGGGGTATTTATAACCAAGGATTGACCCTCGACCTTCCTAAGAATTTAGCCAACAAGATCAGTTGGGTCAACTTTGTTTGGTATGAAATAGAGTCTTTAGGTATAACACTACGTCATCTTGGCTGATGGAGTTTTATAAGATGTGCTAAATTCCCAACAAGGTTGACTAGGCTGACGTAGTAGTAAAAATGGATAAAAGAGGCATTTGTTTAGGTAGGGCTATTTTAAACAGTGAATTACTTAATATAGTGTATAAATAGGTTTTTATTTCTTAGGTAATTAGATAAGAGTATCTTGAAGTGATTTTAGGTAATAGTATAGGGTCCAATAATCCTTCAAAGCATTAAAGGTCTAGCAACCCATTTTCTAGTGTACCCTTTAAGGCATGCACTCAAAGAGATTAAGACTCAATAGGTTCTTGCAAGAGAGAAAACATAAATAACTAATAAATTTTAAAAACAATATGTGTATACATATTCCCCACTCAAATATCATCTCATGTCATATAATTGTAACATGGGATGGTGCTTCGAGAAAGAACATGGCAACAAATAATGCTAAGCTAATAAATTATAGTAAAAATCATAAATGGAAATGACAGTAAGGAAATAATTGAAATAACTAAAATTATAATATACATAACTTTACTTACCATTATCACTTAATGATTTCTTGTTATATTTTTAGTCTTGATTGTGGAGGGTGCATTAACTACTTTAGATGAACCTTAATGTTATAAAACTAAAGAATAAAAACAAACAATCACAGGGAACTCAAAATAAATGACATTTGCATAACTAAACAAATCACTTGGACAATTGGTAAGCTAGGGTGATAAATATTAAGTTAGAACCAAAATACCAATGAAAAATGGATAAAATAAGATTAAATCAAGTATCCAAGAATCCAAGTCTACTAAATGACTAACAAACCCAAATAAATGTACATTAAGAAAAGTAAAAAACTATACTAAAACATAGATGGAAAAAAAAAATATAAATACACCATTGATGAGTGAGAAGTAATAATCGGAACTCACTCAACAATGGAAAAACTAAAATAGATTAAAAAAAATGAACTTGCCCACAAAAAGAATGACAAATAAATTTACACTTTTTAAATAAATCTAAGGAAATATGAGAAGATAAGATAATTGTGTAAAGAATAAATTCATAGGCTCTCAAAAATACAGTTTTTACTCCTAATATAGATTAAATCAAAATAAAACTATTAGTAGCATGTTTAAATAAGAGATGAAGAATAGGGAATATAGACGCTGGGAAATAGATTTAGAAATAAACTTGCCTATCAAGGGGAAAATGAAATAGGTGGTGGGGGAAATGTGGGAAGTACCAAGGTAGAAAATATCTATCAGAATCAAGACACTCAAATTAAGTCAAAAAAATAAGAATGCTTTTGACATTAATGACTCTAGAGAACTTGCCTTAGGCACACAAATTTGGGTTATCTAGTGAAGTATAAATATCATCCTATGAAGTCTATATGCATGAAAATTAAGATGGATGTACCTTACCACAACATGTTCCTTATTCCTCAAGACCCCTTACAGAGTTGTTAGTCTACCATGATGATTGAGTACTTGTGTGAAAAATTAGGTAGCACTATAGCTAATTTTGAAATCTTCCATCCCATTTTTCTAGCCTATCACACACTAATGGACCTTATCTCTATCACGAGGACAACTATAGAATTTTATCTTTGATTAGAATAGAAGATGTGGTTGACAATCATGTCTTTTGGTGTGATTTTGAATTTTGATTTTATAGATGCCTTGTTATGATTGCCTTTTATTTTAAATGATTTAGATTTTATCTTTTTGATGTCTTTTTGTATTCCTCCTCCATACTTATTCATAAAACTAAACATGGGTATAATAGGTGATGAACACAAGAGATCTTACACTTCATCACTAGAGAAGATGAAATATCCTAGACTTGCTCACAAGTATGAAATCTTAAAATTGACCTATGTGTGCCTCAATTGAAAGGAAATAAAGGGAATAAATGGATCATGAGAGACCCATCCATGTAATAAGTGATACAATGATGAATATGTTTGTAGCTGATCACAAGAAGGTAAAACATTGATATGAAAGGAATGAGATTTCTTTGAGAGTTATGTCACTAGAGAAGTCATACTAACCAACAATGTATCTAACATAAGCACCAATGAATGTAGTGGTCATTACAAAAGAGGGGAAAAGTAAATGGTCATCCCAAAAGAGGGGGAAAGTAAACAAGGAAAAAAAATCATAAAAATACCAAGGGAAAGAATGACATAAATAATTAAAGTGATATCTAATAATACAAAGGAAACAAAGGCCGAACACAATGTGAAATAATACCAATGAACCAAAAAGGAAATAATGGTACTAAGTAAAGTAAAATAAAACCAAAGAACCCAAATAAAAAAATGGTGTAAGTAAAATGAAATAAAACCAAATAACCTGAAGGAAACAATGGTGTAAGTAAAACTAAAGAACCCAAATAAAATAATGTTGTAATTAAAAGGAAATAAAACCAAATAACCAAAAGGAAACAACAGTGTAATTAAAATGAAACTAAAACCAAGGAACCCAAAGGAAATAATGGTGTAAGTAAAATAAAACTAAATGAAATAAAATTATTTTTATGAGGCATAAATAAAATCCAAAATAGCAAAATATATGTTAACATATATATAAAAGATGAACATATGAAATACTAGCTTATATGTCTTGAAAGGTTTCTTGTAGTTAAATTTTTTTGTTATTATGCAATGTAGAAGAAGGTTAGGCATCGTAGGATGCCCCAAAGGGTAATTTGATGTAGGGATGAGTATTGTCCCAAAGTCCCAAGTGATATGTATATGGGTATCATAAGATGCCCCAACATATGATGTGGAGTGAGGTGAACTATACCAATTAAAATGAATTACATTAGGATTTATGATTTAGTTGGAGATATGTAAACATGTTGATGTGTTAGATTGTAAGGATGTTAAAAGTGACATAGGACATGTGGGATAGGTATGAATAGGTCTATAAGGTAAAGGAGGACCATGTATTATGAACTTTTGAGTAGGCATTTGGATTATGTGCTCTTTGGGTTCACGTGACCTAAGAGGTTGAGGTTTGATGAGTGTAAACACCCATTTTAATTTGTTCATGTTAGCTAACATTTCCTTATTGGTATAGGAAGAAGGATCAACTATGGTTTGGAAAACATTATTAGATGATTTGGGAGGAGGAGGGTGTTGGCATTGATCACTGGGTAGTTAATGTTGATGTGATTGTGATGCTTTAGATGGGGCTTGAGAGGCTTGAAGATATTATTTATAACGTTGTTGTGTAAGAGTGTCAAGCTTGAATTATGGACCAATCAATAAGGTAATAAGGAATCAGTGAAGATCACAACAAGTCTCATGAGAATGACCTCTCGTAACATGCCACCAATAAAATTTATCAAGATTGTACCATTTTGGAGGAGGTTTCGAAGCATTAAAGCTCATGGGTTTAGAAGGTGCCAAGTTATTCTTAAGTTCTTATAGACTTAAGGGAGGGTGGGTTAGGTTAAATTTGGTGGAATTAGATGGTTCCTTTTAAGGGTGGGGAAGATTAGATGAATCAATGCTAAGATAAAATGATTGGAAAGTTTTCTTAGTAGTTGTTTGAGGTGATTCAAATTGAGTTATAATAAAGACTTGCCTTTTTGCTTGGTCTAAGGCTTCTTCTAAAGTTTTAGAGGAAAAATCTAAACCTTATATTGAATAGGATCTCTAAGAGTGATAACAAATAGTTTTAAAAGAGTATCATCATTCATGTTATGGTCCACTTTACGATCTAAAGACTTCCATTATTTGATGAAAGTGTGAGAAGATTCATTAGGAAGTTATTTGGCATTGATGAAATGGATAAGGTAATTTTTAGGAAGATCATCATGTTGAAATTACTTCACTATTGTGTTGACTAAATCCTCTATTTATATAATGGAATGTTTAGTAAGTTGATTGTATCATTCAAGTGCATCACCAATAACGGTTTTGGCTACGAACTTGGTGGTAGTATAGCTGATAGTTTAGACCCATTATTAATAGAGATTGCCAAAACTTTTGATAAATATGGTAGGCTCATTAGTCCCATCATATGTGATAGTTGTAGAGATGTTTTTAATGTCTTTCGAAACAATAAAAATAGCTAAATGTTTTTTTGACCATTTTTTACCATAGGCCAAAATGGGTCAATCACCTATAATTAGAGTCTTGTATAGGGGATTTTAATAATGTCATAGGGCATGATTGTAGTTCAATTGATGACATTTCATATGCCATTCCAGCTTTAGTCATAGTCTAGCTTGGTCCTTATGTCATTTGGTGTCTTTGGGGTCATTCTAGGGTCATATATGCAAGTGGTAGGTCTTAATGGTGATCAATGCAAGCTAGGATCATGGAAAGGGTCTGTATAGGCCTCAAGGAGTCTATTCAAATTTGTTAAAGTTAATGAACAAGCTTAGTGAAGCTAGACCATCATTAGGACTACATATGGAAACCCAAATGGAACAAATTGCTTGTGTATTTTTTAAATATGCTCAAAAATCCTTGTGTGACCATCAAACCACATGCAATCAATGCCCTTAGTGCCAATATCATGCTCTGTAAGTTTCATATCTCACTAAGCCTTATATCTCAAGATCTAATCCTTCAAAGTTAGCTTCTGAGTCTACAAAGCCAAGCCATCTAAGACATCATCTAAGAATGAATTAACCAAATCTTTTGTGTATTTTTTATCTTCAATCAGGAAGCCCCCACAAGCTAAAGGATTATAGCACCAAGTAGTTCTTCATGTTAGGAATATGTTCTAAAAGTTTCAAATCTATGTGAGCTTCTCGCTCAAGTTATAAACTTCTAAAGATGGAACTAAAACATAAGATGTTCATACTAACATCAAGTTTAAGCTCGAGAAAAACAAATATTTTTGAGCTTAAATTTGATGGTTGTGCAAATGTCAATGATGGTCACATGAACATCATTTGATGGGAGTGTGGATGTCAATTTTAAGCTCATGAAATGGCTGTTAGTTTTCAAATAGTGGGTCCCAGTAGATCTAACGATCTACATTGCTTCTTACATCTTGATCCAATGGTGTGATATGAGTAAAAAAGTCAAGGAGCTCAAGAGATTGACATGTGTCATAAGTGCATGAGGTTGGTAGACTGACATCAGATCCTAAAATTAAATGTGGGGCTGCTAGGTGGTGTAAGCTTGGATAAAGTTGACAAATCAAGGGCAAGATCAATGACTTATGGTCATTCATACTGAGTAGGATCAATGGTACAAGATGGGTTAATATGTCAATAGGTTGAGTTAGATATTGATAACCAATTAAAATAAAGATGAGCCCAGGACTTTAAATGAAAGTCAAGAAACCATTTCTGACATAGGTAAATGGGTATTTTAGGGTCATCAATTTGCCATTGAAGATCAATATAAATCCATGGAAAGAACATAATGATGTATTCAGGTGATCAAGAACTTATATGGATGCCATTGAAGATCAATATGGACCTCTGGTTTGTAGATTTATTACATATAGGGTCCATCTTTTAAAGGTTGTAACATTATCTGGTAACTGTGTTCACCGTTCTTCAAAGAAGGGTCCATTCATATATAAATTCTTAGTTATAGTAGTGAAATAATGGGTCTATGTGGATTTAATAGGAACCAAACATTGATAAGAGTGTCATGATATAGTGACTATATGAAAATGAATAGTCTGAGAATTATTTTCCATCTATAGTGGACCCATGAGCATGGGGGAAACTTTGAGCATGATCCAATTAGAAAAAGAGCTAGAATTGAAAAGGATGGCATGAAGACATACACGTAAACCCAAATGCTTTCATGTCTAGGACCAAAAACATGAAAGGGACCCCTTCTCTCCACTGTGTATGCCAAGATAAACCTGTTTGGAGTAGTGATCACTAGGATAAATTTATAATAGATGGATCTAATTTTTCTAACTACATTAATGCCAAAAATTAACTTGAAACCACTTGATCCTATTTTTACAACCATATGGAGCATGAATAAAGGAATAATGAACTGTTGTAACTACTTGAGATGACTCAGATCAATTAGCAAGTTCCAAAGAAGCATACTGGCAGAGGTAGTTGTAACTACATTTCAAATGAGGTTGAACTCATTTGATTCCCCTTAGGACTTCTCTTTTCCCACTTTTCTCTCTCAAATTCTATAAGTAACTACCATTTTGGCCTTTATAGGAAGACCACACCATATGGCAAAGCCTTGCTAGACTAATGTCATATTTTGCCTTTAAACATTAATGCAAGTCTATTTTTGAGTTTTGAACAATTGTCTAAGTCTGCAAGTGATGTATGGTGATGAGAAGTGATAATTCTCTATCCTTCCTTCCCTTATCCTTTCATGTTTGAGCAAGATTTCCCAGTCTAACAAGTCATATAGAGTGTATTCTAGTGTGTAAAACATTTTCATGTGTAAAATTGTCCTTGGAGTGTGAAATCTACCCTCTAGTTCATTTGCCTTATGTTGCTACTCGCATCTCACCTCTATATTGAAATGCTCATGTTAGAACCCATTAAGACTTGGAGACTTTCTTGTATTATTTATTTCATGATGGTAGAAATATGATGGTCATGTGGAAGACATTTTTGGTGAATCACCTCCTTTAGAGTAGGTTTAATTTCTACAATCTCTAACTCTTTTCCCCATAAGTAGTAGTTTAAGTGATAAACATTACTTGATGTACTCAAGGAGCTAGACCTTAAATCTAGAGTTTGATTTCCAATATAGGTGCACCCATATACATGGAAATGTTCTCATATTTCCCAAATTCGGAAGAAGCTTGAACAACTTCTTCTAGGGTACAATATTTGGTGACAATAGTTTTGGCATGCTCGATGAGACACATTGTCTTCAAGGTAGCTTGTCAAGGTGAATGCTAGTCTTGACAAACACAAGCTACAAATTAGTGTGATACTTAGCAGTTGGTGACTCTTTCAAGGTAAATTTGGTTTTAGACCATTATTTTTTTATAAACTTTCCCCCATTATGCATGGTCCTCACTAGGTCATCCTCTGCTAGAACATCAAATCCTATTAACCCATCCATTTAGCTTGAAATCCTTCTTTAAATTTAGTGTCCATATCCTAATATACCCTTTAAAAAATTAGTATATTTTTCTAGGGAGGAAGAGGTTAAAGAGGCTAAAGAAGTTGAAGATATTAAAGAAGAAGACATGGTTAGACCTCATGATTTCCCTACCTTCAATATTGATAATCTAATTCAACTTCATACATATGATGACATTCCTCCTAATGCCACAAAAGGTGTGCCCACATTAAATGATGAGAGTAATATCACACCTAGTGAACACATAGAGATGTTTTTCACTTTTGTAGTTTCCACAATATTATTCAAGAGAACATTTCCATTAGACTCTCTATCATGTCCATTAAAGGGAAGCATCTTGATTGGTATAAGACTCTAGAAGGTGGATTTATCACAACATGGGATGAGTTTGGAGTTTTTTTGACTTCTATATTTGGAAATGAAAGTGGCCATGCTTCTCTCATACATCAGCTCAAAGTGATAAAAAGGGCACCCAAATAAATAATGCATGACCTCAATGAAAGGTTTCAAAAGACATGGTACAAATTTCCTCCTCCCATGAGACCACCTACTAGTTTTGTGTTCCCTACTTACTTGAAATCCATTGGAACTAAAATTGATGTCATGATTCAATCTATGGGGGATTCCACCGTCCCTGAGGCATTTGAACTGCCTATTAAAGCTAAAAATAATCTCATCTAAGCTAGAATATTACCACCTAAGGTATCTATGCCTCTTTTATCTCATACTTATGCTAGTATTATATATGTATCCCAAGTTCCTAATGCCAATACCAAAACTAAGGTTGCACCTAGGCAAGCATAAAATAATGTTGATTGGAAAGAAAAGTTCCTCGCCTTAGAGGCTCAAAATAGACAAGCTAATATGCAACAAGGTGCCCATCAGAATCCTTACCCCTATCAACAATAATATGGTTAATAATATGGAAGAGGAAGATTCCAATGGCATCCTAATCCTAACAAGCCTACTAATTCATACAATCCTAACCCTACCACCAATGCAAAGGATATGGTACCAATTCATAACAATTTAGTGTAGGGAGAAGACTGGAAGCAAGACCAATTCAAGGATTCTAATGAGAATGGAGAGAAGGATCTAGTGGCTCAAGGAGTAGTTACTCCCCTCCTATAAAATGAGGAGGAGGTGATGATGTAGGTTAATGAGGATTGACAACCTCAATGAGAGATCTTCACCAATTTTTTGGTTGAAGACACTTTTGTGCTAAATAAAGGAACCTTTGTTGCAAAAAATATAAGGGCCAAGAGGAAGTCTCTAAAAGGTTCTAGTAGAATTTCCATAGGCTCATCTGATCCTCCTATAAGGTAACAAGACAAAACTGTAAGTGTGATAGTTCCAAAAACTTCTACATCTCCATCAAGCCAAAATATGGTAAGGTTTGCTCTTATTATTCAAGTTCCAAGTAATTTTATACCTAATAAATCCCAAGAGAAAGTAGGTATGGCTTATTTAAACATTTTATATTCTTTTAAAAACACTAAATCTTTCATTTCTCTTTGGGATGTCCTTCATATGCCTAGCCAAAAAGAACTCTTATAGAAGCAGTTATCTGCTATCCCTACCAGTGTCTCACCCTCAAATCAAAGTCATGGCCAAATTTCTCTTGAAAATTATCCTAGTACCATTTTTGAACCATCAACTAGGGATGAGAAACCTCCACCATTTTACCTCACCCTCATTATAGGTGACAATTTGGTACATAATTACATAGTCGATAGTGGATCTTCTACTTCTTTCATGACCAAAGTTGTAGCTGACAAGATGGGCCTAAAGTATGAGCCACATAGAAAGGGGTCCTTAAATTAGATGGTACACCTACCAAGATGGTAGGACTAATAAAATAATTGAAGGTTTGCTTTCACAATTATCCTAGTTTTCCTATCTTGCAAGACATAGTTGTGGTTGATCTCCCAACCCACTTAACAGTCTACCTATTAAGGGACTTCATAGCCAAGATAGGTGGCTATCTCTTAGATGGCTAGTATTTCTTGGATTTTAAAATAATATATGGGGCCAAGGTTAAAATTAGGACACAACCTCTTGTAAGGTTTCATATTGAACCTTACAACAAGACAAGTTTGAATTTGAAGTGTGTTGTTCATGAAGAAAAGGTTTCTATTCTAGATGATGGCACTTCCTCCAAGCTTGAGGGCATTGAAAATTTGTTTCTTCATGAATATGGTACTAATACATATGAGAAATATCCTTATGCTATCATGGAGTAAATTTATCTAGGATTATATTATATATATGAAGAAGAAGTACCAACACCTCCACTTGCCAATGAAGAGGGGAAAAATGATGAGCTATATAAGATGTTTTTGATGGTTCAAGAAGTAAAATTTGTGTAGGGGATAGTGTTATGCTTGTCTCTCCATCCAAAAAAAAATATTATGCTTCATATATATTTCACTTTAGTTTTACTTGTAACGTGGCCGAGTATGAAGGTTTGATTCATGGCCTTCAATGGGCAAGGAGAAAAGGAATCAATAACTTGTAAGTGTATGGAGACAATGAATTAGTTGTGCATTAGGTGAGGAATGTGATTTCTACCAAGAACCCTTTGCTTAAGTCATTTAGGCATAGGGTATGGTATTTTCTTTCAGACTTTAATGCATTCAATATACAATCAATATTAAGGGAGCAAAATAGTTATGCTGATAGACTAGCTACCATAGGAGCTCATTTTGACACTCCAACTTCCATAAAGGAGGAGGTAACATAGTCTCATATTAAGGTCATTATAATACCTTATATACTTGATAATTAGGTGTCTTGACAAGTGTTTGATAGTGAAAAACACATTGCATGATTCTTGTAAAATGAGGCTACATTTTCTTCAAGGAATCAAAGAAGGCTCCAAGAATAATTGGGTGATCAAATTGTAAAACTAAGAACTAATAAAATACCTAAGGGTTTGGTGACCTCAAAAAAAATATTTAATGAGAATGATCATAAAAATAAGGAGAAAGTGAGTATGTCTACAAAAAAGGAGGATAATGAAAGGGTCTTGATCTTCAAGGATAAACTCCTCAAACTAGACAAGGTATGCTCTATATTAGAGAAATAGGCATTCATTGAGTTGTGTACAGAGTTTTATGATATCTTTTCTTAGGAATATAAGGACCTTAAATGATTTTATCCTAGCCTAGCACACCATACCATTGAGTTAGAACCTAGATTTAAACTGGTTAAATAAAAGCAAAGATCCATCAACCCCAAGGTTGAGCAACTCATGAGGTTAGAGCTTACCTAACTCCTTGAATCTAAGATAATATTCCCCATCAAGCATTCAACATGGGTAGCTAACCTTGTGCCTATTATAAAAAATAATGAGGAGATAAGACTTTGTGTATAATTTAATGATCTTAATAGAGTGTCACTCAGAGATCACTATCCTCTACCCTTAATGGAGTAGATTTTGAAAATGGTTTCAAATTCTCAACATTTTTCTCTTCTAGATGGATATTCAGGTTATAATCATATTTTAGTCAATCAGGATAATGATTTCAATACAACCTTCAATACTAAATGGCAAACTTTTCCTTATATAAATATGCCCTTTTGTCTGTCTAATGTCAGTGTCACATTTCAAAGAGAAATTGACATGGCCTTCAATGGTTTAATTAATGAGATGTTATTGGTTTATCTAGATAATATAAAAATATCTTATAAAGATGCTAATTAACACATGAAACACTTGAGACAAGTGTTTGAAAGATGCAGGTAGTATGGAATATCTCTTAACCTAAATAAGTGCATCTTTGATGTTCATGAAGATAAGCTCTTAGGACATATTGTTTCCAAAGATGGTTTGACTATTGATCCTGAGAGAATAGAGGCTATTCTAGGCATGTCATTTCCCTTGTATAAGAAAGGTATTCAACATTTCTTAGGACATATATATTATATAAGGGGGTTCATACTTGGTTTTGCATCTTTGGTGAAACTTATCACAGTTGTGCTTAGAAAGAACCAAGTCTTTTCTTGGACCAAAGAGGGTTATAGAAGTTTTGAAGACATAAAGAAAATAATTGTAAAATCTCCTAATTTAGTGAATCTTTATTTCACTAAAGACTTCATGTTTTATTCATTTAATAACCTTCATATTATCTCAACCATGCTGATTTAAAAGAGTGATGAGGGTGTGGAGAATCCAATTTCATTTTTCAGTCAAGGTTTATAAGATTATGAAGTCAAGTACACCTTTATGGATAAACATGTCCTTGTTATTGTAAGATGAATAAATAAGTTCAGACATATGGTTTTAAATAATAAGATTCATGTTATGGTATCTCATCCTAGTACCAAAGAGTTTTTTTAGCAAAGGTCTTAGTGAAAAGAGGGTAGGGTGGATCACGAAGGTAATGGAATATGATGTTGATATCAAGGTGGTAAAATTGGTAAGGGGTAAAGGCCTTTGCAAACATTTATCTTTAGATCTTCATGAGTCAAAATAAGAGGCCCTAGTTAAATATAATTGTCCCCAAAGAGTTGGTTCATTGCCTCCATAAATTTGGACATAGGATGTGATCAAATTTCTCCAAAATGGTAAGTATCCTAATAATATGAATAATTCACAAAAGAGATATTTTAGATTACAATCGATTCCATTTTGTCTTGTGGATGGTGTTTTTTTTAGGAGGGAAATTAATGATGTGCTATTGAGATGTAGTGATAATGATTATTTTGGAGTGTTTCTTTAGAAGTTCCATGATGGGATAATAGGAGGTCATTTCTCTCCAAGAACCACAACTACCAAGATCATGAGGGCAGGCTATTATTGGTCTAGCCTCTTCAAGGATTTCCATGCTTAGGTGAGAAGGTGTGGACATTGTGTTTTATTTCTAGGAAATTAGAAGCTTACATCCCTTCATTTGAAGCCTATCCAAGTTGTTCAACCTTTCATGCAATGGGGTCTCGATATAATTAGCATGATAAATCCCCCATAAAGTGTTGGTCATAAGTGAATACTCACAACAACTGACTATTTTACAAGATGGGTTGAGGTAGTAGTATTTAAGGAAGCTAATGATAATGTTATCTTAGAGTTGTATGAGATCATAATAACAAGGTTTGACACTCCTATTATTTTAGATAATGCTCTTGCTTTTGAGGGTGATAATACAACTGATTGGGAAAATGGTAATGGCATATTCTTGAGCACTTCATCCAACTATTACCCTCAAGGTAATGGGTTGGTTGAACATACTAACAAGAACATGATCAGAATCATCAAGAAAGCCTTAGAGCATAACCAAAGAGATTGGCACACCAATTGAATAAAACCTTATGGGTTGATAGGATAACTCCCAAGAGGTTAATAGGGAATTGAATTTTTATGCTTATCTATGGAATGGAAGCCAGGTTATCTATCTCTCAAGAGTTACCTGATTTAGAGTTAGCACATCAACTAGAGTTGCTTGAGAACACTCCAATGGAGGTGAGATTGGTAGAATTAATGGAGCTATAAGAGACTAGAGATAAAGATAATAAAGCTATGGAGCATCACCAAGTAATAATGAAGAGGTATTTTGATAATAAGGCAAATCCAAGATCATTTCAAGAAGGTGGCATAGTATTGAAATGGGATGAAGATAGAGAAAAACAAAGGAGACATACCAAATTTGATACCTTATACAGTAAACCATATGTCATCATCAAGTGCAAGAAAAGTAACTCTTTTCAGTTAGCAAGGATGAATGGAGAAAAATTGCCTATCCTTATAAATGGGATACATTTGAAACCCTGCTATTGAGGATTGAGGGTCGATTTTATAAATATTAGATTATGTGTGTGCTTCCTTTCTCATTGTGTTGTGTTCCAATAAGTGATTTTGAAGTACATGTGTGTTTTTGCTTGGTTCCTTGATTTATATTTTACTCCTATTTTTTTGTGTGTTTTATATACTATTCAAGGCATTTTTTATGTACAACCTATATACTTGTGACTCCATATCCCAATGAACAAGATTAGGCAACTGATCATGGCATAGCAAACATGCCACCCTTAGGAAATCACAAATAATGTTGACCATTTTTTACCATAGGCCAAAATGGGTCAACCCACTATAATTAAAATCTTATATAAGGGACTTTTATAATGTCACAAGGCATGATTGTAGTTAAATTGATGACATTTCATATGCTATTATAGCTTTGTTCATAGTCTAGCTTGGTCTTTATCTCATTTGGTGTCTTATGGGTCATTTTAGGGTCATATATGCAAGTGGTAGGTCTTAATGGTGATTAATGTAATCTAGGATCATGGGAAGGGTTTGTATATGCCTCTAGGAGTCCATTTAAAGCTACTAAAGTTCATGAACAAGCTTAGTAAAGCCAAACCATCATCAAGACTTCACATGGAAACCAAAATGGAACAACTTGCTTTTGAATTTTTTAAATATGCTCAAAAAGCCTTTCATAGCCATCAAACCACATGTGATCAATGTCCTCAGTTCTCTTATATGCTTTTCAAGTTTCATATCTTGTTGAGCCTTCTATCTTGAGATCTAAGCCTTCAAAGTTCAACTTATCAAGTCTAAAGATTCAGACCATCTAGGACATCATCTAAGTTTGAATAAACTAGATCTTTTATGAATTTTTTATCTTCAATGAGGAAGCCCCCATGATCCAAATGATTATCACACCAAGTAGTTCTTTATGTCAGGAACATGCTCTGAAAGTTCTAAGTTTGCACAAGCTTTTTAGCTCAAGTTATAAGCTTCTAAAGATGGACCTACAACATAAGATGTTCACACTAAAATCAATTTTAAGATTGAATAAAATAAATCCTTTTGATCTTAAATTTTATAATCACATTAATGTTAATGATGATCACATGAACATTATATGGTGGGAGCATGGACATCAATTTTAATATCATGAAATAGATGTTGGTTTTCAAATAGTGGGTCCCAAAAAATCTTATGGTCTATGTTAGATTATACATCTTGACCAATAGTTCAAGATGAGTCAAATAGTCAAGGAGATCAAGAGATTGACATGTGGCATAAGCATGTAAGGCTGGTAGACTGATAGTGGTTCCTAAAATCAAATATGGGGCTACCATGTGGCATAAACTTGGACATAGTTGACAAGTCAAGGGAAAGATCAATGACTCATAGTAATTTGTATTGAGTAGGATCAATAATGAAATATGGGTCAATATGTCTATAGGTTGAGTCAGATATTGATAACCAATTAAAATAAAGATGAGCCCATGACTTTTGATGGAAGTCAAAAAAAGCATTTTTGATGGAGGCAAATGGGTATTGTAGGGTCATTGATCTACCATTGAAGCTCGATACAATGCCATGAAAATAAGACAATGATGAAGTCATGTTATTGAGAACATTTAGAGACACCATTGAAGATCAATATGAACCTCTAGTTCATAGATTTATTACGTACAGGATTTATCTTTCAAAGGTTGTAACATTTTCTAGTGACTATGTTCACTATTCTTAAAAGAAGGGTCCATGAATCCATAAATTCTTGATTATGATAGTGACATAATAGATATATATGGACCTAATAGGAACCAGACATCGAGTACAGTGTCATGATATAATGACTATAGGAAAACCAATAGTTTGAGATTGGTTTTCCATCTATAGTGGACCCATGATCATGGGGGCAAGTTTGATCATGATCTAGTTAGAACAAGAGGTAACATTACAAAGGATGCTATGAATACATACACATAGGCCCAAATGGTTTCATCTCTAGGACCAAATTCATGAAAGGGACCCCTTCTCTCCACTATGCATGCCATGACAAACCTATTTGGAGTAGTTAGCACTAGGAGAAATTTATAATAGATGGATCTAATTATTATAACTACATTGATGATAGAACTTAGCTCAAAACCACTTGATCCCATAATTGTAAGTATATGGAGAATGAATGAAGCAATCATGAATTGTTTCAACTGCTTGAGATGACTCAGATCAATCAGGAAGTTCTAAAGAAGCATACTGGCAGAGGCAGTTGTAACTACATTTCAAATGAGGTTGAACTCATTTGATTCCCCTTGGGATTTATATTTTAATGCTTATCTCTCTCAAATTCTATACGTAGATAAAATTTTGGCCTTTGTATGAAGACCACACCATGTATGACAAAGCCCTATTGGATTGATTTCATATTTTATTGTTGAACATTAATGCAAGTCTGTTTTCAAGTTTTAAACAATTGTCTAAGTCTGCAAGTGATGTATGGCGATGAGAAGTGATAATTATATATCCTTCCTTCCCTTATCCTTTCATGTTTTAGCAAGATTTCCTAGTCTAATAGGTCATATAGAGTGTACTCTAGTGTGTAAATTTTTTTCAAGTGTAAAATTGTCCTTGGAGTGTGTAATCTACCCTCTACTTCATTTGCCTTGTGTTACTACTCACATCTCACCTCTATATTGAAATGCTCAAGTTAGAACCCATTAAGACTTAAAGACTAGTTTGTATGCTTTGTTTCATCATGGTACAAATATGATGGTCATGTGGAACACATTTTTGGGGCATAACCTCCTTTAGGGTAGGTTCAATTTATGTATTCTCTAACTCATTTCCCCACAAGTAAGCAATAGTTTAAGTGATAAACATTGCACGATATAGTCTAAGAGTAAATCCTTAAATATATAGGATCATTTACAATATAGGTACACCCACATACCTATAAATATTCCCATGTTACCCAAATATGGAATAATCTTGAACAACTTCTTCTAGGGTGCAACATTTGGTGATAACAGGTTCATTTTGAATAAGTTGAAGAATTTTTTTATGAAAAGGAGGCTAAAGAATGAGATTCCCATTGGCATATCTAAGAGGAGGGATAAAAGTTTGATTAGATTGAGTCATATTGACTTGAGGTGGTTGAATAACTATTTTTAATAAATGAGATTACATTCATATCATTTGGTTACTATGAGTGATTTATATATTGGTCATTTATTGAAGCATTTGGTCAAGAAATTGAGTAGTATCAATGGGAGGAGTAGGATTACTAGTGGTAAGAATGTTATTTTTGGTAGAAGGAGCATTACCTATATTGGTAAAAGGGGATAGATTTTTGGGTAGAGTATTCCCAACATGCAACCCCCTAAGTATTTCATGCCACTCTGGATGAGTGAGACATGATGACATGATTTCTCTCATAACCAAATAGCTATTAAGGGACCAAAATTTGGTTAGTGGGAGGAATATATTTTGACTCACTATCCAAATCAATAAACCATCCATGTATAGACATCATTATGGGCATATACACACTAGAATGGCCACTCTCCACTCTTCATCAGGCCTCAATGTTGAAATTTTTAGTTATTTAGATGCATTATTAAAGAGAATATTCTTGCTCCTAAGTGGGGAAATTGAGTGAATTTTGGGCATGTGTTATAGGAGAATTATGACAGGTAGAGATAAGCTATTATCATATACAATTTCATAGGTGAGTCTTATAAGCACCCCACAGGATGATGTGCCACTTGGGATGATCAAGACACGACATCATGCTTTATCTCACTGATAAATGTTTATTAATGGACTAAAAGTTAGTCACTGGGAGACGTATATTTTGACTCGCTAGCCTAATTGATGAATAATATATGTGAACACATATACATGGATGTATAAATTATAGAATGGCTGCCTTACACTCTATTTTAGGCCTTTGGGTAAAACAATTTAGTCATTTGGAGGCATATATAAAGAGAATATTCCCATTCCTAAGAGGGAAAATGGAGTGAACTTTAGGCATGCATTGCAAGAGAACCGTGAGGGTTGATATGAATTGTCAACACTTAAAATTATACAGGTGAGTCCTCTAAGCACTCCTTGATGATTTTATGCCACTTGAGATGAGTAAGACATGGTGGCATGTTTTATCTAATAATAAAATTTATTAAGGTACTAAAATTTGGTGAGTCAGAGACGTATCTTCTAACTCACTATCCAAAATGAAGAACCTTCTACACATACACATCTAGATGGGCATATAAAACTTATAGTGGCCACCTTCCTATATTATTTGGGCCCCAAAGTCAAAATTTGTATTCATTTATAGGCATACCTTAAGATAAGGTTATCCTTCCTAAGTGGGAAAACAAAGTGAAATTCCAACATATGTTATAGGAGAACCATGAGGGGTAGAGATGAGTCATTAACACTTATCTAGTTGAATGGGTGAGTTCTATAAGCAACCCCTAGAGGATTTTATGCTAATCAAGATGAGTAAGAAATGATTATATGTTTTCTTTCACAATATAATGTCTCTTAAGTGACCAAAATTTGGTCAATGGGAGACATATCTTATGAATTGATAACTCAATCAATGAACCGTCTTCGTAAGCATGTCCAAATGGGTGTATCAATGCTGGAATGGCCACCTTCCACACTTCATTAGGCCCTAACACTAAAATTTTATTCATTTTGAGGAATCCATTAAAAGAAGATTCTTATTCCTAAGGGGAAAAATGGAGTGAATTTTTAGTGCACATTGTAGGATAATGTGAGGGGTAGAGATGATCTGTCAGCACCTACAATTTTACACATGGGTTCTCTAAGCACCTCTTAGAGTATTATCTCCCTATAGATACTAGAGATACATGGAAATAAGTTTTCTATTTTATAAAAATCTCTCTTAAGGGACTAAAATTTGGTTAGTGGGAGGCATATCTTTGTTTTTTATCCTAATCACCAAACCATCTTCACGGACACATATAAATGGGTAGAGATGAACCATCAACTCCTATAGTTATAAGGGAAAGATCTCAGATCCCCCTAGAGAATTAAATACTACTTGGGATGAGAAATAAAAGTATATAATCAACATGTATTATTTTTTAGGCTTCCTTATGTTTCAAGAAGATAATATTCTCCACTCAAGGTACCAACCATGAGAAGGTGGAATCTCATTTGGCACCACTAACCTATGTTAAAATTATTATTAAAAAATTTAGATAGAATAAACACAATAATAAAACAATTTAAAATTAAAATATAGTAAATTAAATAATTTAAATTTAGTAATTTGAAATGTTAGATACATTAGATACTAACCTTACTAAGTTAGTCCAACGTACCTTCAGGATCAACTCTTCTTTTACGTGATTCAATAATCGCTTCATGTTTGGATTCAAAAACTTTTCAAAACATTTGTTGTGAGGCTTTCCATGATATTTGATCATTTGAATATTTGTAGTGATAAATATTGTTGAATAATGAAGCACTACCCTATTTGTTTCAAAGTCCTCAAATAACCATTGTCTTATTTTTCATGAAATTATCTATAAATCTAAGTTCTTATAAGCACCATAGATCAAGTGGGATAAACTAGGTCTGATCCACTTGTGAAAATTATGGTTAATTTGTTTTTTTCCTCTACATAATGAGACAAGTAGTAGTGTCTTCCATCATCATTATCCTTAAGTGCAATTACTGCAAAAATATGCCCTGTATTTTAAGTATAATAAAATTTTAAGGACATGTAGGAAAAACATAAGATATCACTAATAAAACTAAGGATACATTTAAATTATAAATAAATTGTACCTAGTTGTATAAGATTTGAGATGTGGTCAAAGTCAACTAATGATGCCATTTCATGATCCCCTAGTGATTGAAATGAATTTATAGTCTGCATAGGTGTTAGGAGTCTACAATACCATTCATCAAGCCATTATTTTGACTCACATTAATTCCAATTAAATTCCATATATCCTTAAGAAAAGCATTCCATATCCCTAGTATAAATAGTCCATGAACTAGAATTTGAGATTTTAATGGAGTGAAAAATAATTGATCCAAGTATTGTAATGTAGTATTCATACATTGCCTTATTTTTTTCCTCTATTAATTAAAATAATCTTCACACATGAGAGTATTTATTTGATCCATGAGAGTTTTTTTCATTACACCAAATCAAAATAATTTTAACATTGATCAAATTAGCACCATCCTTGTGCTTTCCCTGATATTTTTAATGGATATTTTTACACATGCACCTACACTTGCACCATCATGTTCCCCTTTTCTATGACTAACCTAAAAGAAACTCTAAAACTTTTGAACCTTGTTCTTCTTATGCAACCTACTTAACTAGTAAAACATTTTAGAATTCTTAAATTATCTTGCATAATTATTTGACCAAATTGAGTGTGTACTGAATATGATTTATCTTGTATTCATATTTCTATAAAATATTTTAAAATAACATTGGAAAAACTATGGTGTATGCAATCTATCATTTCTCATATAAAAGTGTTACTCCCTCAAAATATTTATGTTGTCCTCTGTGCTATCATGTCATGTTTGAATGTAATGTCCATGTAAAGTACAACTTGAATTGAATTATAGTAATGGGATTAAACCTCATTATGTGTTTATAGTGCATTGTTTTTAGCAAAGTCCACAACCAAAAAAATGGTTCCAACTATGTTTTTTTCCTTGCATAGCTTGATTTGACTATCTAACCATTTTTCCTTGCGTGTGTACCTTACATATTGGTAGATATAATTATTATTGAATTCAAACATGAAATTATATAAATATACTTAGGTCATAACCAACTCACATATTAATGAATCTTTTCTATAATTTAATACAAACTTTATAGATTTTTACTTCTTAAAATTAAATAATTGCTATCCAAATTCATTTCTTAATGTATACAGCTAGTCAAATTCGACAAACCACCAAAAGTGTTACATATTCCATCTAAACATTCTATGTAAAAAATTATCCCTTAGGTCATTAACAAGAAATACTTGGGATTAACTCTCTTGATGTTTTAGGTGGGTTAGCCACCATACATTCTTACATAATCTTGTTAGTATGTAAAGTATAACATATATGATGTAAAACGTAAAAATTTGTAGAAAATTAAACATGGATCCTAAAACAACATGTGGTGTGTGCATGGTTGATTTTAGCATAGAAAGGCATGCACATCTCAAATTACCATTGGCTAATTATCAATTGCCCACTAATTTTTTCAATTTTTTTTATAGAATTTTATTTGGGTCATGTCTAAGAAATGTTTTACGTGTGGATCATAGTTTTTTAAAACTTTTCTTCTTTTAACAATATATTTTACATTAGATGGGACCCTTGTATTTTTGTTCCAAAAAATTTCAATAAAATGTGTTGTTCCTTTAACTAATACCTTATATTTTCATGGAAGTCTATCATTAAATGCCCAACAATCTATGATTAAAGGGTCATCAAGCCTTACTCTTCATTTTATGGATTTTATTAGAGTTTTCCTATTCAAGTTCAAGGATGTACTTATTTGAAACTATATGTTGACTTACTCACTATTGATTCCATTATTACTCATCTTGCCACATTCTTATCTTTTTTTTAGTTCAATTGCCTATTTCATTAAATATATTTTTTACTATTAAATATTTTCCCTCTGTATTTCTTATTCTTAACACTAAATTATACATCACATAGCACATTTTTTTCATTTTCATTAATTGAATAAATAGTTGACATCATTTTATATGGCTTTTTATTCTCAGTTGCATAGTCTCATACATGTTGAGCATAACATTGAACTTGTATTTTTGAAACTTTACCTTCCATATGTTCTATTATTTTCAAATCTATTTCAACCAAATACCTTTGTGTTCATTGTATTATCCTTGGAGGTGTAGATCTGAGAGCTATATTTTGCATTAATTCAATGGTGTTTACACTTCAACCATAGAAGGGATATTATAGTGTTGGCTAGGTATATTAGGCCCTATAGGTGAAGTGAATTCCTCTTAGTTAGGAGATAAATGAATTGGGGTCATCATGTGATGTTGATTATCATATTCAAAATATTCCTTATGGATAAATGTTTCATTAGATTTTGTTTCTTCATGTGTTTCATTAGTCAATGCAAATTCATTATTTAGATGTTCTACATTTTAAATTTCATAGAAAAAGTTGAAAAAGTGAGTATTGAAAAAGTTGAGATAATTTGTTTTAGGTCAAGAATTGAAGTAAAAGTGCATGAATCACTATTTTAGGCCTTTTTGAGTTCACAGAATAAGGTCTCAAACTTGAGAAGCACCTTCAAACATTCATTATAATGTGTAACATATGCATGGGAATATTAGTTATTAAGGAGAGATTAAGAAGTATCCTAGATAAGATCTCCATGCATTGGTTTTGGATTCAAGTGGAAGCCCTTTATGAGTAATCATTAATACCAAACCCTGTGTTAAACCTCCCTAAAACCCTAATAAGGACATGATGTGAAATATATTAATTAAATCAGCTCAAGATGGATTTAAATGTCTAGATAAACTATTCTATCATATAGTAAACTCTCCTAGGTACCTCCAAGTGGTGGTGTTTAGTCAGATGAGAGAGAAAATGCACATATATAGGCTTATTTGTCAAGAAGTTAGTATAACTCTCAAAAGTTCTTATGGTCAAAAAGATCAAATGGATGGGAGAAGAAGATAAAGACTCATTTTTCATGTCCATGATGATTTATAGATATTTTATAGCGTTAAAGTGTTATAATTTGGTCATCTAAGTTAGCCAATCACAAATAAAGCTAATGGTGTGAATAATGAAAAACCCAAGCAAAGATGAATAAATAGATATGCATTTTTATGCATGATATATTGATGAAAAAAATTGCATTAAGATATTATATGTGAATTTTAATTCATGATCATGCTTTGATAATATGTGGAGGTTAGTGTATATGGTGAGAAAGTTGCTCACAAAATGACTTGTCTAGTTCAGATAAGATTGTGTGATAAGGTTAAGAAATTGGTCTACAAGACCAATAATTACCATTAGACCATATGAATTTTATATCTAAGGATGGTATGTATTTTCCATAGGACCATTTACATGCATCAATATTTATGACAAGTGTATACATAGGTGTTGGAGGTCTAACTTATCATGATTGGTTTTAAGGTGAATTGGTAGTTCTGAGTAAGCAAGTTGAAGAGATGTTTTTGAGACTTTATCTCCTAAGTGAAAGTGTTCCAATAATTTGGTGATGACACTGAGGTCATGGATACCCTGTCTATATTTTTATTTTGTTAGATTGTAGTATATTAAAGGTGTTTAAAATTCATTTCTTCAAGACATATTTTTGAGGTACATAAGCCTAATAGGGTAGTTTGTCCTAAAGAAGCTTTCATGGTATGAATGAAGGATACAAGTCTAATAAATCATGGATTAGTTTAGTGTATAAGTGATTAAATATTTTTTAATTGTTGGAGAAGGTCATACGGGCCTAAGAAGATCAAGTTTTGGCACTAAGAGGATAAACCTAATGCAATTAGGTCTCCATGAGACCTAAAAAGAGAAATGAGTCCTAATTGAGTTATTGCAAACTAAAAGGGGTTAAAAGTACATTTGAATCATGTTCATAATATGTTATAATATATATTATATGGTTGAACTAAGAGGTTAAATGTGTGTGGCCAACCAAGTGGTGTATGACCATGTGTCTAGTATATATACAAGGTAGTTTAGGCCTGTTTGAATGTATGCAACATAACTGAATAAAATATTACATGGTTGAGAAAAAAGGAAGTTTTAAAATGAGAACATAACTAAAGATTAGAGTTTTGGTTATCAAAATTCATGGGGTTGCTGAGTTGGTGTTGAGTCATGTAGGGAGTTGGTGCTTCCTTTCAAGTATGTGTTTGTTAAAGCCTAGTCAAGTGGGTACTTGACTTTATTGGGGTTTGTGATCCAAGTTGAGTTGGTGATCAACAAAATTTTGTCTTTTGTTTTGTAGTAATTTAGTCCATTTATAGAGGTCATAGTGGGTTTTCTTCCCTTTGAGGATTTCCCAGTCATGTATGTGTTTTCTTGTGTTATTATCATGTGAATGGTTCTTTATGCATTATTATATCATTGTATTGATTTCTTAGTTCAAGGAATATTAAATGATAATTGATTGAAAATTTTCAAACATTTATTCAAACCCCCTCTCAATAATTTTGTTTTCAATAATTGGTATTAGATCTTGGTCCTTTGAAGTAGGCTTAATATCTTAAAGGAGATCTTAGAAGCATAATCATGTCTAGTCATCAAGTATAAGGAGGTTTATCAAACAATAAGGCTCTTCTCTTCAGTGGGACTAACTATACTTTTTGGAGAATCAAATGAAGACCTATATAATTCCTTGGTATATGACATATGGTAATTTGTTGTTAATGGATTCACTCCACCTTCTACACAACCAACTTATGCAGCAGGCAAGAAGGCAAGTGAGAATAACTCTAAAGTAATGAATACCATCTTGTGTGGTCTTTTAGAGGGATTTGGGAAAAAATGTAAACAATCTATGTAAGAGACATCAAAGTGAAGTTGGTAAGGTTGTAGACCCACCAAAGGCAATTTAAAAGTATAAGAATGAAGGATGTTAAAAAAATTACATCTTATCTGTTAAGAGTAAATGAAGTGATAAATGTCATCAGAAGTCTAAGAGAGAAGGTTGAATAATCAACAACATTACAAAAGGTAATAAAATCCATGACATCTAAGTTTTATTCAAAAGTGTCTATTGTGGAGGAGATCAAAGATGTTAACATACTATAGATGGATTATCTTCATGGCATATTGAATTCCTATGAAATGATACAAAGTGATGGAAAACCTTTCAATAAGGAAGATGCATTAAATGTTGAGAAAAAGTCACAAGGTAAAAATTTCAAGGATGAAGTTGATCCTTTCAATGGTTACTTTTTCTTATGAAATCACTATGGAAATAGAGCTATGGATTGTAGACATCATGCTAGAATCAATTCATCATGGAGGAATAGGGTGAAGGTCCATTCCAATAGTAGAAGCATAATTATATGATATAATTGTGATCAGACAGGACATATACAAGGGATTTCAAGATAAGTCATATGAGGAATATCAGTCAAGATAAGAGGTTATATAGTCATACCACTAGAAATTGGATCAGGAAGTTAGACCATATGGTTAAGATGAAGGAGGAACAAAAGAGTAAAGAAGAAGAATCTATGCTAACTCATACTACCTTTCACATCCAAAATGAAGGCTTAAAATGGTATATAGATAGTGGTTGCAGCCACATAATAGGGGACAAGAGCTAGCTCATCTCAATGAAGAATAATGTTATAGAAACAATGAGATTTAGAGATAATACAACTACCAATATAGTTGGTAAGGGTATCTTGAGTTTGGATAATGGGAAAACCAAGAAAAAGAATGTGTTGTATGTGGAAGGTTTGAAACATAAATTGCTTAATGTAAGTCAAATGTGCAACCAAGAACACATAAAAACCTTTCATGATAGAGGGTGTGATATAAGGAGAGTCAAATTAGGAAGGCTAATTTACAATGTTAAGAGGACTAAGAATAATCTATATGTCTTGAATGAGATTAAGGAGAGATTATTTATGAATAAAATGGCTAAAACTTGGATATGTCATAGAAGGTTCAACCACCTAAACTTTGATAATCAAGTCAAGATAGGTTCCAAGAAGTCTATGAAGAATATGCCTAAAATCACCAAACCTACAAACACACTTTAAAAAGCATGCCAACATGATAAGAAAACTAGAAGAAGGTTCAAGCCAAAGGAGTATTATAATACAAGACCTTTATATTCAATACACACTGATCTTGTTAGACCTACAAGAATTCAAATCATTCAATGAGATAGATACTTCATGTTACTCATAGATGACTACATAATAATTACTTGGGTAGTATTTTTGACATAAAAGTCAAAATTTCTTGACAGGTTTAAGGCATTAAAGGCTCTTATTGAGAATGAAAATAATGGGAAGATCAAATGCCTAAGATCTGATAGAGGAGGAGAATCTTGGTCTAATGGGTTTGATGACTTCTTTGAAATCCATGGAATAAGGAGATAGTTCTAAGTAGCTAGGACACCTCAGCATGATGGGGTCATGGAAAGAAAGAATAGGATAGTTCAAGAGATGGAAAGAATGATAAATAAGTCAAGATTATCTGATGGATAGTGGAAAGGCATAGTGAGCATTATAGTCTACATTTTGAATAGAGGATAGATAAGGACTAATGGCAATAAAACTCCTTATGAACTATGGAAAGGTAGACTTGCTAATGTGGAACACTTTAGAGTATTTAGAAGCAAATGATTCATCAAAATAAATGAGGAAGCCTTAGGTAAGTTTGATTCTAGGTTAGATGAAAGTATAATCTTGGGATACTCATCAATGATCTCAACATATAGATGCAATAATAAGAGGTTGTAGAATATAGTGGAAAACACCATTATGAATATTAATGAGACAAGTTCTAGGAAGTCACACTCACAATCAAATGATACATCAAATAATTTAGACTTCAAAAATGAATAAGAAATAATATATACTTATGAGGAAGTAGATGTTGAGGAAAGATAATATTCAAAAGGTCCTTCAAGATAGATTCAGAGAGACCATCCTGAATCACAAATCATTGGCAACAAGGATGCAAGTATGAAAACAAGGAGAAGACTGGTAAGTAACCTAAATCAATAGAATGTTGATCTATTATCTAAGATTGAACCTAATAACCTTTTAGAATAAAACAAAGACAAGTTTTGGATACGTGCTATGAATGAGGAGTTAGACCAAATAGAAAAGAATGAGACTTGGGAACTAGTTCCTAGGCCTAAAGATAATAATGTCATTAACATAAAATACGTGTTTAGAAATGAGTTAAATAAAGATGGAGAAGTCACTAGGAACAAGTATATATTAGTATTCAAAGGGTATGCACAAGTTGAAGGGGTAGAGTTTGACGAGACCTTTATTCTAGTAGCAATATTGGAGGATTTCAATTTGTTTCTATCATATGTAGGATTCAAAGGTTTCAAGGTATATTAAATGGATGTGAAGCTAGTTTTTTTAAATGGTAACTTTGAAGAGGAGGTGTACATAGAGCAACCTAAGGATTTCTCACTATCAGGTAATAAGGACTATGTTTATAGATTGAAAAAGGCTCTTTATGGTCTTAAAAAAGTTCCAAGATCTTGGTACACTAGATTGGATAGGTATCTATTGGACCAAGGATTCAAAAGAGGAGTTGCAGATAGTAATCTATACATAAAGATAGAAGATGACTCTCAGATGATAGTATTTGTCTATGTGGATGACATCATATTTAGTGAAAATAGTGAGAATATGACTAAGACCTTTGTAAAAGTGATGAATAAGGAGTTTGAGATGTCCATGCTAGGATAACTATCATTATTTCTTGGGTTAAAAATCATTTAATCAAAAAAAGGTATATTCATTTCACAAGCTAAGTATATAAGAGAGATGTTGAAGAAGTTTAAGATGGAAGATTGCAAGGAATTTATAATGGCTATGATCATAAGGTGTAAGTTAAGCAAGAAATATGAATCTCCAAAGGTCAATCAAACATTATTAGGTCAATGATTAGAAGTTTGCTATACACTATTACCTCTAGACCTAACATCATGTAAGTAGTAGGTCTTGTGGGAAGATTTCAAGTAGACCCAAATTAAAATTATTTTCAAGCAATCAAAAGGATACGTAGGTATCTCAAGGTGACTATGGAGTTTAGTTTATGGTATCTAAGGAGCAAGGAATTTAACTTGACATCCTATATAGATACAGACTGGGTAGGGAGTCTAGATGATAGGAAGAATAATAGTGGAAGAGATTTCTTCTTAGGATAATGCCTAGTATCATGGATAAACAAGAAGAAGTCATTTGTAGCAGTATTTACTTGTGAGACTTAGTAAACTATAGTATCTTCATGTTGCACTCTAGTCCTATGGATGAGACAGACCTTAAAAGACCACAAGGTGATGTATGATAGTCATAGCCCTATATATTGTGATAATAAGTATGTCATAAGCATTTCAAAGAATCCTATGATGCACTCAAGAACTAAGCACATTATCATCAAATATAATTTCTTGAGAGAGAAGGTAAGTGAACAAAGTGTTAAAATTGAATATGTTTTTACAAAAGATCAAATTGTAGACATTTTAACTAGGCTAATTCCAAAGGTAACATTTGAACATCTAAAATAGGAATTGGGTGTAGTTACTACCCCCAGTAGTCATTAAGGAAGTTGAGTGCCTAGGGGGAGATAATTAGGTGGCTCATTTTCTCTAAGATTTGGTGAGTGATATTTTGTTTCTATGTCTTTTTTGAAGGAAGTATGCATGGATATAAGGGGATCATGTTTTAATGATGCTTCATAGACTTATAATCTTGTGTGTTGAGTGTTTTGGTTATAAGAGGTGTGATCCAAGAGTTGCAGACATCTCTTTATAATTTATGACAAATTGGGAGAAATTTTAGAATGAGGTATAAATATCTTGTTGAGATAAGTTTTTTAGAGTGGTTTCCATCAATGACAAAGGGGTAGATTATTGAATTTTATCATTGATGTCATAAGTACATCTTGTAAAAGGTTGATGTCAAAGGTGACTAATCCTACTTAGCAATGTCTGATGTCACAAGGTGAATTAAAAGAGTTTTGTCATGAGAGAAAGAGAAATATATAATTTGAAGGCAACTAATGTCTTATGGTTGCATGAAAGAATGGGTCATTGATGTCAAACTATATAGTAACCCTAGTCATGACATGAAGAGGTATGTGCATTTAAAAATGAATGAACATAGGCATGTGAAGGTTGTTTGGCATTATTTGAGCATGAAATCAAGGTATAAAATCATTCATGATAGTTTTATGGTGAGCCTATAGGGGTAGGACCTTCAGTCTAGGTATATACCTAAACCAGTCTTAGACCCTATCTGGCCTAATGAGGTATGAAGATCAAATTTCAAGGAAAGTATGAAAATTTGAGCATGGATATAGGCACGATAAGTTTTTTTAGGTATGGACACAAATTTTGAGGTTAATACTTGAAGTAAAAGTTCATGAATCACTATTTTAGGCCTTCTCGAGCTCACAAAATGAAGTCTCAAACCCAAGAAGCACTTTTAGATATTTTTATAATGTGTAACATCTTCATGGGAATATTATATGTTAAGGAGATATTGTTAAGGTTCTTATATAATCTATTCAATAATTAGTTTTGGATTCAAGGGGTAGTCCTTTATGAACAATTGATAACACCGAAATATGTGTTAAACCTCCCTAAAGCACTAATAAGGACCCAATGTTCAATATATTGTTAAAATAAGATAAATATGGATTAAAATGTATATATAAACTATTGGATCATTTATTAAACTCTCATAGATACCTATAGGTGGTGGTGGTTAGTCAGATGAGAGAGAAAATGCATAGATACAGGCTTATTTATCAGGGAGTTATTTTAGCTCTCAAAAGTTGTATTGGTTAAGAAAATAAAATGGATGGGAGAAGAAAATAGAGACTCATTTTTCATTTCCATGATGATTTTTTGATATTTTTTATCCTTCAAGTATTCTAATTTAGTCATCCAAGTTAGCCAGTCATAGACATAGCTAATGGTATGAATAGTGAAAAACCCAGGTAGAGATGAATATATAGATATGAAGGTTTATGAATGATATATTGATACAAAAAAGTGAAGTAAGAGTTTATTTATTAATTTTAATTCATGATAATTCTTTTATAATCTTTGGAGGTTAGTGTATGTGGTGAAAATGTTGCTCATAAAATGACCTATCTGGTTCAGATAAGACTATGTGATAAGGTCAAGAAATTGATTTGAAATACCAATAATTTACATTATACCAAATGAATTTTATATATAATTATGGTTTTGAGATCTCATAGGACCATTTAAAATTATCAAGAGTTATGACAAATTTATATACAGGTGTTGGAGTTCTAACTCATCATGACTAGTTTTTGAGGTGAATTGGCAGTTCTGAGTGAGCAAGTTACAAAGATGTTATTGAGACTTTATATCCTAAGTGGAAGTTTTAAAATAACTTTTTTATGATTATAAGTTCATATATAACTGTTATACATGTTTATTTTATCATAATTTAGTATCATAAAGGTGTTTAATTTTCATTTTTTTAAGACAGACTTTTGAGGTACACAAGCCTAATAGGGTAGTTTGTCCTAAAGGAACTTTCATGGTATGAATTAAGGATACAATATATTTAATTGTATAAGTGATTGAATGGTTTTTTATTGTTTTATAAGTCCATTTGATCCCAAAAGGATCAATTTTTGGTACTAATAAGATAGACCTAAAAAGAGAAATGAGTCCAAATTGAGTTGTTGCAGACCAAAAAGGGTTCAAATCATGTTTGAATAATGTTCAGAAGATGTTATAATATATATTTTATGGATAACCTAAGATTAGATTTGTGGTGATAAAAATTCATGAGGTGGTTATGCTGGTGTTGAGTCACTTATGGAGTTGGTACTTCCTTACAAGTAGGTGCTTGCTAAAGCCTATTCAAACAAGCGCTTGATTTTATTAGGGTTAGTGCTAAAAAAAATTGTATTTTGTTTTATAGGATTGTATTCCATTTATATATATCACAATGGGTTTTATTCCCATTGAGTGTTTTCTACTCATATATGTGTTTTCTTGTGTTGTGCTCATGTAAATGGTTCTTTATGCATTGTTATAACATTGTATTCATTTATTAGTTAAAGGAATGTTAAAGGATAATTGATTGAAATTTTTCAAACACTAAATCAACCCCTCCTCTTAGTGAATTTTCTTCCAATAATTGGTATCAAAGCCTAGTCCTTTGAAGCAGGCTTAACATCTCAAAGGAGATCTTAGAAGCACAAGCATGTCTAGTCATCAAGTACAAGGAAGTTTCTCAACCAATAAGACTCCTCTCTTGAGTGAGAATAACTATGGATTTTGGAGCATAAAAATGAAGACCTATCTAATGTCCTTGGGCTATAACATATGGCAATTTTTGGTTTATGGATTCATTCCACCTTCTACACTACCAATTGATGTAGTAGGTAAGAAGGCAAGTGAGAACAACTCTAAGGAAATCAATGCCATCCTATGTGGTCTTTCATAGGTAGAATTTCTAAAGTTAATGCATTGTGATATAGCCAAATGGATTTGGGTAAAAATTTAAATAATTTATGTAGGAGATACCAAAGTGAAGTTGGTAAAGTTTTAGACCCACCGAAAGTAGGTTGAAAGTCTAAGAATGAAGGAGGATGAAAACATTGCATCTTATTTGTTAAGAGCAGATGAAGTGGTAAATGTCATTAGAGGTCTAGGAAAGAAGTTGGAAGAATCAACAGTAGTATAAAAGGTAATAATATTTCTAACATATATGTCTAATTCAAAAGTGTATATTGTGGAGGAGATCAAAGATCTTAACATATTACATGTGGATGAGCTTCATAGCATCTTGAATGCCTATGAATTGAGAAAAAATAGATGGAAAACCTTCCAAGAAGGAAGCTACATAAGTTGAGAAAAAGTCATAAGGTAAAAATGTCAAGGATGAAGTTGATACAGACTTTGATGATGACAAGATAGAAGCCATGTTTGTTAGAAGACTAAGGAAAGGATCAGGTAAGTATAAGGGCAAGTTGCCATTCAAGTATTTTAATTGTGGTAAGATTGGCCATTTTGCATCTAAATTACATATCAAGGATAAGAATGAGCATGATGAACATCATGGTGATGATAAGAAGTTATATAATCCGGACAAGAACAAAAAGTGTTTCAATAAGTATGAAGGCAAGAAAGGGTCATTTAAAAACAAGAGAATCTTTTATATCAAAGAAGATAGTGACTCATTTGATGTAAGTGACATAAATATATCTGATAGGTATAATGATAGTAATAATAATTATATCAACTAAACCTTACTCATGGCTATATAAATAGACAATGAGGGTTTTTAAATAGGAAAAGTCTTATGGATGATGAAGAATTAGATGAAGAAGAGGCTAAAGTGAACCTTGAGGTAGAATTGGTGAGTGCTCTAGAGGATTTGAAGTTTTAAAGAATGAAGAATTAGAAATTGAGATCATTTGTTAAGATTTATGAGGAACAAATCAATCTCTTTGAAGAGAGACTAAGTAACAACATCAATGAGCATGAGGATATCATTAAACAGTTAGAAACTTAGATTGAGATTATCGCTGCAATTTTTAAGATCAAAGAGGAAGAATACATCAAGTTTGGAATAGAAATGGATTCCTTAAAGATAAAATTAGATAAATCAAAAGTCAAATTGAAGACACATAATTTTTTTGAAAAGAGCACTAAAGTCCGTGGTGATATTTTGAATAGTCAGAGGTATCCACATGACAAGACATGTCTTGGATTCAAATATGACCAAATGGAAAACAAGGAGATTCAAACCTCAAAGGACAATGGACTATCAAGAAGTGATGGTACTAATAGAGTAAATACCTATGTAGAAACTATCAAATTTGAGACTAAAATTGGTCATCAATAAGTCAATAAGAATGTATGTGAATCCTTTCAATGGTTACTATTTATCATGCAATCACTATAGGCATAGAACTATGGATTGTAGACATCATGATAGAATCAATTCATCATGGAGGAATAGGGTGAATGTACATTTAAATATTAGAAGTATAATCATATGCTATAATTATGATCAGATAGGACATATTTCAAGGGACTGTAAGATAAAGCATATGAGGAAGATCAGTCAAGATAAGAGGTTATATAGTTATACCACTGAGAAGTGGATCAAGAAGTTAGACCTTGTGGATAATATCAAGGAGGAGTAGAAGACTAAAGGAGAATAATATATGCTAACTCATACTACCTTTCACATCCAATATCAAGACATGAAATGGTATATAGATACTGGTTTCTTAAGACATATGACAAGGGACAAGAGCAAGTTCATCTCATTGAAGAAGAATGTTGAAAAAATAGTGGGATTTAGAGATAACATAATTTCCAATATAGTTGGCAAGGGTATATTGAGTTTGGATAATTGGAAAACCATTATATATAATGTGTTGTATGTGGAAAGATTGAAACATAACTTGCTTAGTGTAATTAAAATGTGTAACCAAGGACACATACTAACATTTCATGATAGAGGGTGATATAAGGTGAGCCAAATTAGGAATTCTAATTGCCAATACTCAGAGCAATAAGAACAATCTATATGTCTTGAATGAGATCAAGAAGGAGAGATGCTTTATGAGAAAAATGGATGAAATTTTATTATGACACAAAAGATCAGGCCACCTAAACTTTGATAATGTGTTTAAGATAAGCTCTAAGAAGTTTGTGAATAATATGATTAAAATCACCAAACCTACAAACACACTTTGTAAGGCATGTCAACATGGTAAGCAGACTAGAAGAAGGTGCAAGTCTAAGGAGTATTCTAATATAATACCTTTAGAGTTAATATACATTGACCTTTATGGACCTACAAGAATTCAAAGCATTTAAGAGATAGCTACTTCTTGTTACTCATTGGTGACTATACAAGAATGACTTGGGTAGCATTTTTGAAAGAAAATTCAAAAGATCTTGACAAGTTCAAGGCAATCAAGGCTCTTGTTGAGAATAAAAATAATTGAATAAGGAGAAAATTCTTAGCAGCTAGGGAACCTCAACAAAATGGGGTAGCAAAAAGAAAGAATAGGATAATTCAAGAGATGTCAAGAACTATGCTAAATGATTCAAGGTTAGTTGATGGATACTAGAGAGAGGTAGTGAGCCCTACAGTCTACATTTTAAATAGAGGACAAATAAGGACTAATGATGATAAAAATATTTATGAACTATGGAAAGGAAAACCTACTAATGTGGAAAACATTAAACTATTTGGAAGTAAATTCTTCATCAAAAGAGATGAGGAACACCTAGGCAAGTTTGATTCTAGATTTAATGAAGGTATATTCTTGGGATACTCATCAATGAGCTTAGCCTATAGATGTTATAATAAGAGGCTATAGAAGATAGTGGAAATAACCAATGTGAAAATTAATGAGATGAGTTCTTAAAAGTCACACTCACAGTCAAAGGATACATTAGATAATATGGACTTCAAGAATGAAGAGGAAACAATAAAGATTGATGAGGAAGAAGAAGTTATGGAAAGACAAGATTTAAATGGTCCTTCAAGACATGTTTAAAGAGAATGTTGATCTATTTTATAATATTGAACCTAAGAACCTTGTAGAATAAAATAAAGATAAGTTTTGGATAGGTTCTATGAATGAGGAGTTAGACCAAATAGAAAATAATGAGACTTGGGAACAAGTCCTAGGCCTAAAGACAAGAATGTCGTTGGCACAAAATGGGTGTTTAGAAACAAGTTGAATGAAAATGGAGAAGTCACTAAGAATAATGCTAGAATAGTATGAAAGGGGTATGCACAAGTCTAAGGGGTAGACTTTGTAGAGACATTTGCTCCAGTAGTAAGATTAGAGGCTATCAGACTATTTCTAGCATATGCAGGATTCAAAGGGTTCAAGGTGTATTAGATGGATGTCATGTCAGATTTTTTGAATGGAAACTTGGAAGAGGAGGTGTACATAGAGTAACCTAAGGGTTTATCACTATTAGGGAATAAGGACTATGTTTATAGATTGAAAAATGATCTTTATAGTCTAAACAAGATTCTAGAGCTTTGTATGCCAGATTAAATAGGAATCTATTAGATCGAGGATTCAAAAAAGGAGTTATAGATAGTAATATGTACATAAAGATAGAAGATTACCATCAGATGATAGTAGTTGTCTATGTAGATGACATCATATTTGGTGGAAATAGTGAGAATATGACTAAGGCCTTTGCAAAGTGATGAATAAGGAGTTTGATATGTCCATATTGGGAGAACTATCATTCTTTTATGGGTTAAAAATCATTTAATCAAAAAAAGGTATATTCATTTCATAAGTACATAAGAGAGATGTTTAATAAGTTTGTGATGGATGATTTCAAGGTAGCTAGCACACCTATGATAATAGGGTGTAAGTTAAGCAAGGAAGATGAATCTCCAAAGGTAAATTAGACATCACATAGGAATGATTGGAAGTTTTCTACACATTACTCCCTTTAGACCTGACATCATGCAAGTAGTAGGTCTTGTGGGAAAATTTCAAGTAGACCCAAAGGAAAATCATCTAAAAGCATTAAAAATATATACTTAGGTATCTCAAGGGGACTATGGAGTTTGGGTTGTGGTATCCAAGGAGCAAGGAGTTTAAATTGATATCCTTTATAGATGTAGACTGGGTAGGGAGTCTAGATGATAGGAAGACACTAGTGGAGGAGATTTCTTCTTAGGATAATGCCTAGTATCATGGATAAGCAAGAGGTAGCCATATATGGAACTATATACTTGTGAGGATGAGTACATTGTATCAGTTTCATGTTTTTCTCAAGTCCTATGGATGAGAAAGACCTTAAAAGTGTACAAGGTGGAGTATGATAGTCATATCCCTATTTATTATGACAATACAAGTGTCATAGGAATTTCAAAGAATCCTATCATGCACTCAATAACTAAGAACATTCCCATAAAGTATCATTTCTTGAGATATTAGGTAAGTTAACAAAGTGTTAAACCTAAATATGTTTCTACAAAGGATCAAATTGCATACATTTTAACCAAACCACTTCCAAAGGCAACATTTGAACATCTCATATAGGAATTGGGTGTGGTTCCTAACCCTAATAGTCATTAAGGAATTCAAGTGCTTAGGGGGAGCTAATCATGTGGTTATTTTATTGTATAGTTATAAATGATGTCATGAAGATATCCAGGTGAGTGGATGAAGAGCCTTGATAGTCTAAGTGACAATGATAAAGTGTGCAATGTGTTTGTCCTAGTATGCTTGAAGTATGATTGGTTGATCTTCAGTGTTGACATGGCTAGAGATGTTCAGGGATGAGTATGGAGTATTAAACATGTGTAAGGGGTACTATAATAGGTTTTATATGATTTGAGTTATTGGGTGCATGAGTGGATTTCATTTAGTTGATCATTGTTTTCATATAGACAATTTGAGTCTATGGCTTTTTTTATAGACAATTTGTTGGCATCACTATTTCCATGTGTGGATGAGTCAAGAGAATTTGGCCACATGGTTGTGATCACATTAGTCCCTAGTTTCTATGTGCAAAGTGAAACCAAAGATATATAAGTGAAAATTTTAGCTCCTAGGTATTTTGATAGTGTTTTTCCATTCTTAGCCAAATTTACAATGTGGTAAGAAGAGCCGAGTAAGAATTTTGATGATGGTATCACATATGTGGATGTTTTAGGAGAAGGTGATCATATGGGTTTTTTTTTAGTTTTTTTCCTAGTTGATTTGTGTTACATTTTAGATCATGCACTGAAGCAAGTCAAAAGATATGCAAGGGTAAAGTTGACTTCCCAAGAAGTTTACAGTGTTTTCCAGACCATCACAAACCTTCATGTAGACATGGATGAACCATTAAGTTTGTGAGTTTATTTATGGTATGTAGAAGGTAACTACTAGTCAAAGGATATCATGGAGATGTTTTTTATAATGTCAAGAATCTAAACTAAAAATTTGGGGTCTTGAAGTGATGTCCAACTCAAGATATAAATATTCAAAGTTGCACTTACAGACAGTGATGGGTCAGATACCATCAAGTTTATTCACATTGAAGCATGAGGTCAAAGGTTACATGCACTAGTAACAAGTGTCATAGGCTAATTAGTCTGATATAATATCAACAATGAGCAGTGGTTTATACTGATAAAGATTAATGATGTGAGACAAGTCAAGAGTTAATATTGCATGAAAGGCTACCAAGTGGCACAAGCACATGGAATGATAGTAAAATTATCAAAAGGCACATGAGGGTGCCAAGTATCACAATATTGTGAGTTATGAGTTAGATATAATGGTGAGAATCATTAGTTAAAGACCTAGTTGATCTATAGAGATCAATGATGTATATTTAGTCAATATTACAATGGTGCATGAGATGAGGTCAAAGTGACTGAAGTTTAACATTTGGACAGTAAAGTATTATGGGTTAAAGACTAATATATTTAAAAGGATATTGATGGAGAGAGTTTTTTCTAAACTTTCAAGAAGCAACAAGAGGACAAGTGTTCAATCTTTAACTGTGACTGTTTGACTTTGAATATTTGAATTTTACAAAGGAAAATATGTGTTTGGTTTTTGTGCCATATCTTTTGATTTATGTAGAATTTACTCATGGTGTTAAAAATGAAGTTGTAGAGGATTCCAAGGAACACATATAAATATTAATTTAAACATCTAATTATATGTATAGACAAATATATTGATCTCCAAAGTTAAATGAGTGTTTGACTGTGTTCTTCAAGTAACCCAAGAAGGGTATTTGAGCTCATTCTGATGTTGTTTTGATATCTCTTGATGAATTGGCTATTGAAGAGTGTTTTAGACTCCATAATAATTCTTTATGTGCATTATTAAGGTTTGATCAATTGTATGTAGCATGAAAAATGGTTTATAGAATGATTATGTGTTCATTCATAATGATTGTGTGCACATAATATTATTTAAGTGAATTGTGCTTAAGCAAAAGGGTACTGTAATGGTTGTTGGAACTTAAAGAGAACCTATAGATTATATATAATGGGTCTATGCATTTGGTAGTTGTCCTATGTTCTTATTTTATTTGTTGATGTTGTAAATGGGTGAATAGGTCTCCATGAGACCTATAAGAGATATAAGGGCCTTATTAAAAGGTGTAATTGCTTAAGGGTGACCCATAGATGCTATGGCCAACCTATGAAGATTATATTGAGATATGTCTTGGTGAGATACATGAATTAATGGTTAAGGCATGCCTAATGGCTGACCAAGATGGTGATGATCATGATTTCTCTATAAATAGTGAAACTAAAGATGATGGTTTCTAGACTTGAGTGAGAGACTTGGGAGAGATTTGAGAGAGGCTTGTGTGTGTGAATTGTGGAATGAAGGAGGGGTAGAGTGCCTTATGGATGAGTTGAAGAGCATAATAGATTAAATAATATTTGTATGACCTATAGGTCATAATTCTATTGGAAAAATAGTGCTCTTATTGTTTGAGTATGAGTGAAGGTGAAAAATGATAATCAGAGGTCCATCATTAGGTGTTGAAGACATCAGTTAATAGGTGTTATTGTGGCAAATCAACATTTAAGGGGGTTATATCCTCCTTTTAATGTGAAACTTTCTAAAGGTCTAGTTATCATGGTAGCTTAGCTAGATAAGTGTGGTATCTCCTTATGGGATTGAAATATCACTAAAATAAGGGATCGTAGTCCTTGATTAGTTGTAGACTGTTTATTAGATCTTGTTATTATAGGATAGTAGTCCAATTATAGTTTTCAGTGGGTTTTATCTCCCAAGAGGGTTTCCCATGTATGTCATGTGTTATATGCTTGATCTTGCTTTGTCTCTTTTTCTCTTTGCTATGAATGATGTGTATGCTTCATGAATGCTTGTGGTAACTGGTTAAGTGTTTGTAAAGATTGAAATTGAAGTTAGATTATCTGGGCTCACTGGTTCACCACCCTCTTAGTGATTGTACCTATAACATTATTAGCTCCAAGAGTAGGTGAGTGATCTTGTGTATCTATGTCCTTTTTAAAGGAGGTATACATGGAGATAAAGGGAACATGTTTGAATGATGCTTCATAGACCCAAAATCTTATGTGTTGAGTGTTTTGGTTGCAAGAGGTGTGGTCCAAGATTTATAGACATCTCTTTGTCATTTATGTCAAAGGGGAAAAAAAATTATAATTAGGTAAAAATAGCCTATTGAGAGAAGTTTTTGAGAGTGGTTACCATCAATGACAAATGGGGATATTGTTGAGTTCCATAATAATCAACATCTACTTCAAGATCTAGAATTTTATTATCATGGCGATCATACTCATAATATATCTAATCAACATTGGTTACCTTGGAATTAAGTGTAATCTTAGGAGTAAGAGAAGTAGATCGACTAGATGGGATTAGAGTGTTGGTGGGTTCAGGGATAGGGGAAGAATTAGAGGCAATGATTGGATTGATAAGTGGTAAAGGAGATGTTGAAATTTTTGAAGATTTGAAAGGTTTAATTTTCTCTACCACCTAAGGGGTATCAATGAGTGAATAATTGGTAGGAGGCACATGACCCTCAGGATCTAAGTCTTGATCCATAGAAATGGTATGGACATCCTGATTAAAAGCATGAATTTGAGCTAAGGTTTTCTGATAATGATGGACGTCCAAGTCTCAAAATTGAGCTTGGGCCATTATATAATTATCATTGTATGATGGATAAATGATACATGCTTGAGATCTAGGGGTATTTTCAAAAGGTGAAATCCCTATATTACTAAATATATAAGGAGACATGATGAGATGATCTTGAAATAATTTGGCCACTCTAAAATCATTGCAAGTGAAGGCATCTTCTAGTAAAGAAGGATCTTAAGCATTGCATGGAGGGGTAAAATTGGTAATCTCATCAATAAGAGGAATAGTATGGTCCTTGGGTAATCAAGAAGGAGGAATCCACTGTGATATGTATGGTAGTTGCTTGGTAGTATTGCAAATATGTTATAAATTATTAGGTTTATCATCATCAAAATTCATAAGAGTAACTTGTAAATCAAGATTCATGTTGATGAACTTGAGTAAAGTAGCACTATTTATCTTAGGAATGGTAAGAATATGATATTGGGATTTGGGATTAGGAATATGAATACTCCATGGGTTAGGATCAGCTTCATGTTTATACTATTTTCCATTATGTAAGATTTTAATGCATTGGCTATTAGAAGAAGTAGTGGCCCTCATTTTATAATTCCATGGGTGACCAAGGAGTATGTTATAAGATAAGGGTAAATCAATAACCATAAGCTTAGTTCAAATGTTTTAGGTCCAATGGTTAATGGGATCCAAATACACCCAAGTGGCTTTTGATTAGTTTTATCAAAACCATGAAAAGTAAGATGGGTTTGCTTGAGATGATCCTTGTTATAACCAAGTTGTTGGATTAGCCACAAAGATGTCACATTAATACTAGAACCTTCATCAACTAGAAATTTATGAATAAGGGTGGTATTAATGGCTATTTTAATGAAAAGTGGCAAATCATCAACACGATAAATAATTTCATCATCAATCATGTCCTCTTCAATAAATTCAATAGAAGGCTTGGAAGAAGGACACATAGTTTCAATGGTATTAACTTTAGTAGGTTAAGATTCAATAGAAACTGGTTATTCATCTATAGAATATGGGTATTCAATTTATTGGATTTCTTGCATAAATAATTTGTGATGATATGGTGAAGTATGAACTAACTCCATAAGTGGAATCTTTCAAGTCATAGAGTTGAGTTCCTCAAGAAAATTCCAATGAGATTTAGAAGAACCAACATGATTTTTAGGAGGTAAAGTATATTTAGAAGGAATATATGTGGTTTGAGGATTGGAAGGAGGAGGTGGTTCCTCATGAGCTTTCGAAGTTAGATTAGTAGTTATCTTATATTTCAAAAGTTGTTCTTTAAAATATGGCTTCTTAGGTTTGGTAATAAGATCTTTGTGAGCTAGTTTGTGATGATAATTAACCTTAGCAGTGTTAACATATTGATAATTATTGTAATATTGGTCATAATAAACATCTATGGAATAAACATCCTTAGTGTTTGGTTGATTTTTGGTTGTATAAAAATATTTTTGATTTTTTGAGGTAGAAGCTTTGGAAGCTTATCATTTTTGAGAAGCAGTGGTGTAATCTTGACAATGAACGTTGATCATGGCTTCATGATTAAATGAATCACCAAGCATATAGGAGACAAAAAATTTAGTGAGACCTCTACAAGATTCATGGGAATGACCAATGTCAGCATGGAACCAACAAAATAGATTAGGGTCATACCACTTGGGAGGATTGTTATAATAAATGAAAGGTTTAGAGGGTAGTAAAAATTGTTTCATTTACTAAACTGAGAGAGGTGTGTGAGAAGGTAAGGGAATATTAGCCTTGGAAACTCTTGGTTTAGTTTACAGAGTATTACTAGTGATAGCATTGGTAGATGTTTGAAAAAATCTTTTTAAAAGTTTAGGATTTGGTTCAAATTGTTTCATGAGAAAGTCTTGATGTTTAGCTTGGTCAAGAACTTCATTAAGTGCTTGTGGAGCAAAGGTTCAAACCTTGTATTGAAGAGGAGTCAAAGCAGTGATAAAGATTTTGAATAATTTATCATCAGTCATGTTATGGTCAGCTTTATGGGCTAATGATTTATATCTTTTGATAAAGTCATGAGCTGATTTAATGAGATATTGCTTAACATTAATGAAGTGGCTAAGATAATTTTTGGGAAGATCATTGTGTTGAAACTCTTTAACTAAGGGATTGACCAAATCTTTAACTTTCTAAATAGAATGTTGGGGTAATTTATTGCACCATTCTAATACATCATTAGTGAAGGTTTTGACTAAAAGTTTAGTTGTGGTGAAGGTATTAGTTTGGATCCACTCTTTGTAAAGGTTGACAAAGGATTTGAGAAATGAGGCAGGGTCTTTAGTCTCATCATAATTGGTAGTTGGAGATATGTTACCAATATCAATAGACATAATGAAGGGAGCTAAAGGATTATTTTGAATAGTTTGTATCATCTTTTTATTCATTATGGATTGAGGAATAACATTATGGATTGAGGATTATTTATTCATTATGTATAGTAGACATGGAAAATTAAATAGCCTATAATAGACTATGTTGACTGAAATGACCATGAATTTAGATAAGAATAATTTTGCAAGTATTTTGAAAAACAAGAATTGAAGGGAAATAAATAATTGATTGGATCAATGAGGGTGATCCAATTGAGGCACACATTAAAAAACCATACACCAATGCTGGCTAATGTAAGTTTTTACAATACAAAATATAATTGAGAAAAGATCAAGCAATCAACTTGAAAAGTAAAAGCTAACTAGATGGTCAACCTAAATGTTGTTAGATTATTAGAATATTTTAAATGTGATAGGAAGTTGGTTGTAAGCAAGGGACTAGAAAGCAATCTAAGGATAGTTTTAAGACATTTGGGTTGAAAGATATTTGTATTAGCAATGGTACAAGCTTGGTATTAGGGCCTACCCCCTCATTTCACTAACTAAAATGATAAGGGTGTTGGATGCTTAGCTAGAATATACCATTAACCACATGTTTATACTTGGCCTGAAAACCAAGTCAGCTTCACCCATGGTGATGAAATCCAAGTAGGTAGGCCTTAGGTAGCTAATTTTTTAAATATTTATTTAAGATTTTTTGATTTGGTCATGTGTGCATAAAATAAAAAATAGTGAAACTAAATGATAAATTAAAAACCACCTAATTAGATTGTGTGATCTATTCTAAACATGCAATCAATAAGAAATGAAAGTGTGAGCTAATTACTAGCATACGAAGGTTAATTCCAACTTTGAAACATAGTACAGTGTCGATGTAGTTGACAGTGTATACATAGAATAAATAATAGAGTTGATAGTGTCACATCTATATTGTGGAATCAAAGGTTTAAAAATGAACAAGGTCAATAAAGTCAACCTATTTATCCAAAAAGCACATAAAATACAAAACTGGGTTGATAGGGTTGATCTAGTTGATTTTATAGGGGTAGTTATAAAGACTACAAACTATGAAATAAAAGAATATAAGAAAAGAGAGAATGTATAGAAAGGAACCTTGATGAGTTTGAAGATGCATATAAATGAGATTATTGTCAAAGAACCTTAATAAATACCTACAAATCCTACTAATAGGGTTGACTATGTCAATTTAGCTTTGCAGAAGCCTATTGATGAGTGTTTGAAATATACAGGGTCAACTAGGTCAACCTAGTAGTTTAGACTAGATGTCTAAAATGATGAAAAACTATACTAGATCAATTGGGTCAATCTAACAGCCTGTACCCAAAAAAGAGCCTACACAAAAAGAACAGAGTCGTATGGATGTGACTATATATTTAAACCTATGCATAGAAGATAGAATTGTGTTGATGCAGTCAACCTAGTATAGAAAATATATGATAAAAATAATGATAAAATAAAGAAAAATAAGTAAACAAATTCTATAAGGATTAGTTCACATTGGGTTCAACAGAATGTATGAAATCAAAAATGCAACATGTCTATAAATCAATCCTAGCTCAGAGAAGATAGAGCATACCTACACTTTCAATTGGGAATAAATTTGTTAAGTAAGAGCATGGCCAATATGGGGATACTCTAGACTATATTAGGGGATCTATTATCACAATATACTATGCTAAGGATGGTTCTAAAGCCTCCAGTCTAACACAATCTTGTAATAAACCTAAGGGGGTCCTAGGTTTTGATATTTCACCTAAACTAATAACAAGAAAAGTAAATCTAATCTAGCACTTAGCAAAGCTTGTGTCACAACATGAAGGGGTTAGTAAATAATCAAAACATATATAAGAGAATCTCAATTAAGCTAAGTATGAGTAGTATCCTAATACATGGAATATGAAGAGTAATATTATTTGAAGCCAATACTTATGTTACTTCCATCTACTAAAGAGAGGAGAAAATTTAGAGAATACTTACTTGAATGTGAACCCATCGAGACTCAATCTCTCCCTTGGCCAATGGGGATTCATAAGAGGTTTTTGTGGTTTGTAAGGATCACTAAGAAAGGCCAAAGCATCCAAGACTTATCCACAAGACTAGATTTTCCAAGTAGAAACCCTAAGCTAAGACTCCTCAAGTAGAATGGTGGAAGAGCAGATTGTAAATAAGGGCAAGTAAATAATAAATCTTGATTACATATTAAATTAATGATGAAATGATCTTATATTTATAGGTGGATTTGAACCTTGACCCTTCCAAAAATCCAAGCCGATAGTGTCGACCTAGTCAACCTAGCGCAATTTTGGTCAATAATTCACTAAGTCATGAGCTGGGTCAGCCAAAGGTCAACTACATCCTAATTGAAAAATACCCCAAAACTATATAGGGTTGACCCAATCGACCCTATACAATCGATTGATAAAAGGGGATTTAAGTGAGGAAAAGAGGGATAAAAAGTGGAAAAGATAGGAGTGTGCAAAGGAAAAGCAATAACTTAGGGAATGGTTTTTAGGATCTGGTTAGATAGGTAATATGTGGAAATAAGTGATAATAATCCTATGAAGCACCAATGGTCTGCCCACCCCTTTTTGAGTGTACCCCTTAAGGCATGCACTTAGAGAAATTGAGACTCGATGGATTTCTTTGAGATACAAAGTGTCAGTATTTGATCAAAGTTAAAAATATTATGTGTATCCACATCTATAATAATGGCTTGACACTTTTTAGTGAAAATATAAAGAGATTGCATGTATATAGACCCACTTTTTTAAGTAAATGAATGAATTATTTTATTAAATTTCATATATGGATAGATGAAATGTTAAAGATCAGTCAAGATATTTTTTATTACTTTTTTAATAAATATATACATTTTAAATAATTTTACAAGTCAAGACAACTCAAAAATTAGAACTGCAAGTGTAATAACATAACTTTTTGACCTTAACTTTATGAAAATCATTTATTCAACCATAGCCAATGATGCATAGATCGGTCAGGTATAATTTTTATAACCCTTGATTAGTGGTCAAAAAGATATAAAGGTATTCATAACGATATGTATATAGTCCATAATAAGGTATTTTGTGTATAAATTAAGTAATAATTATAAAATATTTTAACATTAAAAATAATTATATATTCATGAACTACGCTTTCATCTCTACAAACCCATACTTAAAAAAAAATATATCCAATCAGATGTGTCGACAAAGATGGAAAAATTTCTTAAATTTCTTAAAAATCATGTAGTCTAGTTCATAACTAATTTTAGTCGAGGTTTGGACCTCACCATGCCTAAAATTGAAGCACTTTTGGAAGGAAAGTGAAAAAGTCAAATATTGAAATGTTTAAATCATTTACACATTTTTGAAGCTTGTAAAAACTTATTAAATGCACTTTTTGTTTGGAACTGCTCCAAAATAGGGGGTGTGTGTTTTTTAAAAGGGTTTACACCCTTTATAGTGCACGAATTTATTTTGTATGGCCATGAAATTTAGTCATTAATTATGCATTTTACAAACTTCAAACTGATATTTTCTATTAACACTATAAATTCTACAAATTCTCCATTTACTTTATCTTTATTACTATAAAATATTTAATTTTCTCTCTAAACCTAGACTTATTTTCATAAAGATAAATAATGGGGTCATGTCATCACTGTAAAAGACCAATTAAAGAGATTAAAAATGCATAAAATAAAGTCAAGAGAGAAAAATAAATAAAAAGATGAATAAATAGGAGAGCATCCATAAGATCTTCTACACAATGTGAAGGTACTTCCTTGACACCAAGTAATTTTTCAAATGAAAATAACATGCTCAATTTCATCGAATTTAATTTAGATATGTATTCAAATGAGATAATATAACTTTTTTGGAAGCACAATAACTGAGAGGGGGAGGGGGGTGAATCAGTGTTTGAAAAATTTCAATCAATTATCCTTTAACATTACTTGAACTAATATTGCAGTACAGTGATATAACAATGCATAAAGAACCATTCACACGAGAATAACACAAGAAAAAACATATATGAATGGGAAACCCTCAAGGGGAATACAACCCACTGTGATATTTGTAAATGGACTACATTATTATAAAACAAATGACCAAATTCTGTTGAGTACCAACTCAACGTGGAACACCAACCCCAATAAAGTCAAGCATCCACTTGACTAGGCTTTAACAAGCACCTACTTATAATGAAGCACCAATTCCCTAAGTGACTCAGTACCAACTAAGGGACATCATGAATTTTGATCACCACACCTCTAATCTTTTGTTATGGTGTCAATTCAAAACCTCCTTATCCTCAACTGTGCAATATTTTACTCACTTATGTTACATACATTCAAATAGGCCTAAACTGCCTTATATATATACCAGACACATGGTCACACACCACTTAGTCAAACACACATCTTTAACCACTTAGGTAGGACATACAATATATCTTATAACACCTTATGAACATGATTCAAACAAACTTTGAATCCCTTTTGGTTTGCCACAACTCAATTAGGCCTCATTTCTCTTTTTAGGTCTCATGGAGACCTAATTGCATTAGGTCTATCCTCTTAGCGCTAAAACTTGATCCTCTTGGGCCTATATGGCCTTCTCCAATAATAAAAAATGATTCAATAACTTATCTAATGAACTCTATTTACCTCATCCATGCTTGATTAGACCTATATCCTTCATTCATACCATGAAAGCTCTTTTAGGACAAATTGCCCTATTAGGCCTGTGTATTGTTATCATCAAATTGTGAACCCTAGGATACTCTATCAAGATCCTATAATTTGATGCAACATTGAATCATCTCTAAAGTTGTTGGAACTTTTAAGAGAGATGAAACTCTAGGATTTAAAGGGCTATCTCCTTAGATTCTTATTTAAGTGCCTATCACCTAATCTAATGCTTGTTTATGAAAATAGTTAGAAACTTACGTAAAATGGAAACTACACTAAAGAGGTGATCCAACAAGACATATCCCATAGACTATTAGACTTTTACTAAGCAACAATGGTTTCCAAGATCAATTCTATGCATTGATGAATCCTAACATAGTGTTTCAATGTGAAGGTAGCAGACTTGGGACAATCAACAAGATATCTAACCTAGTGACAGATTTTACACCATAGAGATAATTGAATACTTGAATAAGAGCTTAGTACATTCAACACACTTCACATGACCTATTAAAATTATAAATCTTGCTTAAACATGAAGGATAAAGGGAGTAAGGATGATATTATCACTTAGCTCCACTATACATCACTCACACACTTAGACAAAATGTTCACAACTCAGAATTAGAATTGTACTCAAGGTTCAAAGACAAAGTGTAATGTCATATTAGCAGGGATTCACCATACCAATATGTTGTCCTTTATAATGGCCAAAATGGCTTAGTTTATAGGACTTGGGAGAAGAGAGAGAGAATAAAAGTTCAAAAGGCACAAGGATAAGTGTCTAAAAGAGAAAATCAGTTACAATGCATGTGGATGAAGAGATGGGGTGATCCATGCAATGTTAGGAGCTAAAAATGTCATTTCCAATCATCCAAAACTTGAAAAATTTTCAAGAAACTCCTTTTTCACAAAAAACTACCCCTCATGATTAGCCTTCCAAAACTACCTTATCATTTCAAATGACCAAGTCTGATGATGGATTTGAGTGAGAGGGGTTACTAAGAAGCCTTCACATGCATTGGAGAGGTTCCTGATCATCCCTATCATTGTATCCATGTACCATCATTCAAGATAGTCCCAAAATGAGCTCCATGCACCTTTCACACTTAGCACCTAAAACTTTCCCAATTATTAAGTTTGATCCATGCAAAAGGGTGAATGACACTTGTCAAAGGTGTCCATATAATCAGTGTCAATAAACTATCCTTAAAAGGCTTTCTAAATTGAAATTCACCACTTTCTCCTAAGTATTCATTATCTTCCCACTAGACTGGTTGAAATTAAAGAGATGGTAGATAGGATTAGGATATTAGACACTTGATCAAATGACCATAAGGACTTAGAATAAGTCCTAAACTCTCCCCCAAAAGTGATTTGGCCTCTTGCAAGTTATCCATGCTTGTGAAACACAAAAAAAATTCAAAAATATCCATGTTATGGCCTATTATGTATATAAAAATTTCATTAGAGGGTCCTTGAGAGAGTCCTTTGCATGTTCCCAAAGTTTCATGGCATCTACACTTCATCTTCATGCTTAATTTTCAATTTCTTCCCAATCGAGTCCTTGAGAAGGGTTTTGAGGTGGTTTTCATCTTAACATTAGTTCATATCCATGGCACATTTGAAATATAATAAAATGCCACTTATGGCTTCTCAAGGACCCCCTTCAACTTCCTTTAATGGCTTAAGGTCCCATGCAAAGGCTCATGAAAGATATGAGCATTCCAAGATGGCCATTCAAGTCATTTTCAAGCATTATGCAGGGTCTGAGCACATTGTAGACCAAAATATGGATTTTTGGTGGATATATTTTAAACCAAAAGTTGAATAACCTCTAAAAATACCCTATAAACATTCTTCAATCCATATAACAACTCACCAAGGGTTTAGAATGAATTTGACCCCTATTTTGGAAACATGTCTAGGCCTTGCTAACTAGGTATGTTTACACCTTTGAAATAAATAACCATTATTGACACATACCATGAAATAATATACCTTGAACACATCATGTTCACCCCCATATATTAAAACCCTATTGACTGATCCAATTGATCTTTGGTTCACCATTCCTCACTTTTCCCCAAAACTACCATTCTTGTGTATGAAGGAAGCACCTTACCTCTAAGACAAAAAAGAGAGTATTAGCCCTATTTTTTTGTGTAAATTGAACACTTGAGAAGCTTCACAAGGTCATCATGAAATTTTTTACCAAATTATTTTATTTGGTTCCATGGTTAGGGGGTCTGACCATCTTAATCTTCTCAAAAAAGGGGTAAAAAACACTTTTTTTTTCATATTCTTATTAAAACCTCCTCATGGATGCTCCTTTCAAACTACATTCATGCATCCACATTGCCTATAAATTTTATACACCTTCATTTAATTCTTATGTAACATAATAATCCACCCAAAACCTTTATCCTAAGTGGAATCTCCATACTCACCCCTTAAACCAAGGGTTTCCCTAACCTGCTTGTACGAACTAAGTCCATTTTGTTAAGAGAAAAGGGGCCTTGGGTAGCTTGAGAGTGTCCTAGGAATATAATTACATTAATTTTATCATGGGTAATCATATTATACTACTTTAAATTCCCCTGTCCTTCCTAGGTATCCAAGCTTTCACCTTGTTCCTTCAAACTAGGACCATGCCTGATTGTAACAGTGAATAGGGGTATTTTCTTTTAGGATACCTTTCTTTGGATATCCTTTCAAGGTTTCAAGACATTATATATATTATTTGACCCTATTATTATGCAAATTTGATCTCATTATTATAATCTATCATCTTAGCACTTTAAGGCTTCCAATTTCTCACTGCCCTCTATAGACTGAGACACCCTTCAAACCTTACTTGTAGGTGATTTTAGGTGGTCATAGGCATGATATTGGTCTTGAATGATGATTTATAAAACTTTTTAGGTCCTAAAATTCATTAGGAATTTAAATATCCACCTCCTCAACTTAAAATTGATTTAAAAATTCTTCAAATTCCATAATCTCACTCCACTACCTGTCTCAGCTACAGTTGACTATGTTTCATTCATTTTAGATCTACCTGTAGGTTGATTTAGCTAAATATGAACTTGGTAATGGTGTTAATGATCGTCTATAGATTTTTTTTTCTAAAAAACCATAAACTCTCTTCATCTTTTTCATAATTACACTTGTTTCACAATCTTTAATCCTTTCTGCCTGTAGGTGTCTTCTCACAGTGATGTGTATGGATAGAGGAGAATGTTTTAAGGGTCAAAACATCAAATTCACTTTATCCCATGAAATTTTAGTTTATGGGAATAATTTTAACCAATTTTAATGTTTCATTTTGATTTCTTAGATTAGGATTGAGTTTATGAATTGCAAGTTCACCTTTCTACCAATCTCATGTAGGTTTCACTGTCAAAACTCAATGGTTTTGAGGGCACTTTTGGATATTCAAAATACCACACTCCATTATTCATTATCCTTCCAATTTTTGAACATTAATTTTCATATGATATTTATACAAGATCATTCAAGGTATACACCTTATAATCTCATATAAACATGTTCTATGATACCTTAAAAAACCTCCTAGGCCTCTATTTGCAACTTTCAGGGATTATAGGCTTGAACACAGTCATCTCTCCATTAAATGGTTATTTAGCATCAAATTTATACCAAAGGGTTTTTTAACATGATACCATGCCCTCATAACCTCCAAGACACAAGTATATTCCTTTAAGCATCAACATGATGTCATCATGACTATGAGTGAGTGCCTTGAGTTGTATATGCAGATGGAAACTTGAAAGAACATGAATTTGCAAGGGTAAGGTTATAAAAACACTTCAAATTAAATTTTAAACTTTAAATTTGGATAAAATCATCAAGAATATTTTGAAAACAACTCAAAACAATATCTTTAATGTGAATATCACCCTTCAAGGCACCTATAGATGGAAAGAGTGGATCATGGCAAACCCACATAAGTATAGAATAGGTCTATGAATATCTTGAGACTAAAAAAATAAAATTAATAATTCAAAACCTATATATAATTCTTGAGGAACATAAGAAAACATAAAATCCATCAAATCAAAGCAACATTTTTTGACGCTAGCTCAAAAGGAGGCCCCTCATGGTTGTACATGCATAAAAATCTACTTGGAGTGTTAATAATGGTTCGTAAAGGATAAGGAACCAATATGAGACTTATTTATATGAAATTTAAGTGTAATAAGATTAATACCCACCCCCAGGACCATTCTTCCCAATTCTACTTGTACGGTTGACATCAAACATCATAAGTTGACCCTTTTTTACTTGCCAAGACAAGAAGGAAAATGAGTTGAAGATGGAATTTTTGAATAAATTTGTACATTAAAATAATTTAAATATGTTATGGGAGGTTAATACACAATCCACCTAATTTTTTAGCTGATGGTGTCGCAAAAAGTCCATACAAGTGCCCAAAAGCCCCTGAAAATCAAGGAGAAACTACCATTTACCAAACATAACTACTTCTTGTCTAACATATGACTTATCCTAACATTATATTGACCTATTCCATATTTAAACTCACCTTGGTGATAAATTTTATTTCATGATAGTCCATACAAGTCATTAAATGGGCTAAAATATGACCAAAAGGCCACTTTTTACATATGAGACATATCATATGACCAATTTATGACTTGTAAACATATTAAAACATGTCGAGGACCACCTTAGGACATTTTAAACATAATTTTATCCTTTTACTACCTTTTACTAGGGTTGACCAACCTTTGACTTTAGTTGACTAGCCTAGTACAAATAGGGTGGACTTCAACAAAGAATAAGGAGAGGATAAGTAAGACAATAGACCAACATGACACCCTATAGGACACATGGAAACCATATTAAAAATTTCAAAATAGTATGGGTTTATCCAAATTTAACTTAGGGTCAAATTTGGTTAACATTCTTGGTGATTCCTAGGGGTAACATGCTTGCCTATGTTAAGGACTAGTAGCCTTATTCCATCCATTGGGCCAAAGGAGTAAGAATGTACTTGGAAAAATTAGGACCAAACCTTGAATTGACCATAAGACAGTTGACATTACCTCAAAACACACAAATAAATAACAACACACATAATACCAAAGAAAAACATAAAGCAAAGACACATTTGTGCTAATAAGCACTTAGGGAACACAAGACACAACTAAAAACAAACTAGTATGTACATTAATCATGATCATACTTCCTTCCTAGATCAAAAGGGGAGTAGCTTGAATCTCCCTCCTCACTAGGTTAATGAGGATGCCAAGCATGCTTCCTTTTTAGTGTGATTCTGAATGACTCATGTTTTCTATTTATTCTTGGACTTGTCATGTCATTTGATGAAGTCATCATAAATAGGTCTCCAAAGTAGATGAATTACTCTTGGTCCTAGAAACATGCCTCATATTGTTTTCCTCTTTTCTCCTCATAACAAATTTTCATATCCATATATGGGATAGCTTGTTTCAATTTCATGTCTTCTTGCAGGATCTCATCCTCCTCAATTGTCACACCTTCTTCAAAAACTCCAAGAAGCATTGTATCATGAAAGTTTTAAAGCATATATTACTAAAATTATTATTTAATGATGGTAGAGGTAGCTTCATAGGTGATTGTAGGATCTATCTTCAAATCACCTTCAAGAGGCCCAAGATCATCATATATTACTCCATCATGATCTAAACTCTCTTGATGATAATACTCCTCAATGCATACTTGCTTTCCAACTTCTATCTTGTCATGGCTTGTGGTCAGCTCTATAAGAGTTATAGGCCCCTTTTTGCTTTCAAACTCATTGCATATGTCTTCAAACATCTACCATAAGCCATCATCTTTTGACTGGTCTACATCATGGAAAGGAACAATGATAGAAAACACTTCTTATTCTTTGGGATTCAAGAGAAATCCTGCCAAGGCATCTTTTTCAACACAAGGAACATCATTTTCACAAGGAGTCAGCTCTTTCTCATCATTTAGCCAATTTGAAACCTCTATTCCTTCCACACAATACTCTCCACATAAGTTAACTTGTTCCAGCATGATATCTTCCCTCTTTTGGTTGATCTCTTGAAGAGAAAGATACTAAGAAGGGGAATTTTTGGAAATGATCAAAGAATTTGGGGCATTTGGAGACCGCTAAGATGAATTTGTTTCATGAGCTCTCAATCTCTCCTCTAGATTGCAAATTAGGACACAAACCTCAAGCACCTCATAGGTAATATTTGACCAATTATCACTTTCTATGGGTATCCACTCCCTTTTGACTTGTTCCAAAGCATCCCTTATAATCTTAATACAAACACTAGGGATGTCTTGACTATAATCATATCTAGTGTCAAGATATAACATGTAGTCTCGGTAACCAATAAAAATCCTTTTGAAACTTGAAATAGGATGACTTAGAGAGGAATTAGATGGACTAGGTAGAGTAAAAGTTGGAGAGGATTGATTATAACCAACATAGGAATCATGATGAGTTTTCTCATCTTGAGGAGGAATAGGCAAAGTAGGACCTAACTCTTGAGGAGGAATAGGCAAAGCAGGACATACCTTTTATACTTCATGATCTTCATTTGTAAGTGGGGGTATAAGAATATTTTTTTCATGTACACAATAGGCTCCCAAATCAATATCCTTTATGGATGTATAGGGATCATGCTCATATTTTTTAGTATTATACTCATCAAGTAAAATATCATAAATACCTTTAAGAGGATAGGATGCTTCACCGCCCATGACACCTTTTTCTTCTTCACTAATCACACAATTCTGATTTGAATTTATCTCCACATATGGTTCAATATGGAACCTTTCTAAGGTTTGTGTTATTATGGTAACCTTAGTTCCATATCTTATCCTAAAAGCTACAAAAGTCCAATTAGTAGAAAGGTATCCTCCTAATTTAGCCATGAAGTCTCTTAACAAGCAAATGGAAAAATGCGCTGGAAGATCCACCACCACAATGTCTTGCATAATGGGGAAACTTGGAAAATAATGTATAAAGAATTTCAATCCTCTAACCAATCCCAATATATTGGTTAGAGTTCCATCAAGCTGCAACATACCTTTGTTAGATGGCTCATACTCTAAGCCCAACTTATCTGCAACCATCTTAGGCATAATCGAGGTACTAGCTCCATTATCCATAATGTAATTATGAACCAATTTGTTTCCCACAATGAGTGTGAGGTAGAAAGGTGGAGGATTTTTAGATTTAGTGGAGGATTTTAGGATATGACTTGGTGTATTGGTAAGGGATACACCATTGTGTCTTAGAACTTGAGGGGCTACATAGATGTTTACAAGTTGTTCTTGTATGAGTTCCTTTTAACAAGGCATTTATAAGACTTCCCAAAGAGATATGCTTATCTTATTATTATTCAAAGAATCTATAATTTTTAGAGGGTAAATATTTACCTTTTCTTGCATTCTTGAAGGTAGTTAGGAAGATTGAACTTCATGCATTATAGGTTTGACAACCTTGCTCACATTTTGACTTTGATGAGGAGTGTGACTAGTAGGAGGTATTACATTAGGATTCACACCTTATGGTCTTGGAGAGGCAATACTTGGAGTCACATGTACTTTCTAAACATCCTCAAAATCTTTTTTTTTGGCTCTTATGTTGGATACAACTGATTTACTTTGGTTCAACACATAGTTATCCTCCTTTTGAAAGTTCATAAGAATGGTACCTTGGCTACTACCCTCTCCATGAGTATCCCTTTGCATGAGATGTGATTCTTTTGATGTGAGACAAGGAGGAGCTCCTTCTTGTGCCACTAAGGCTTGACAACCTTCTCCACCATCATGCCCAAATTAACCTTGATATTGTCCCCAATGATCTAAATGTTCCTCTCCTTGGACCAGATTAGTATAGACTAGAATAATAGCCTTTGTGGATGAAGTGGAATTAGTATTATAGGCATTGGGCTGCCTATTGAATCACATGTACTTTCTAAACATCCTCCAAATCTTTTTTTTTAGCTCTTGTGTTGGATACAACTGATTTACTTTTGTTCAACACATAGTTATCCTCCTTTTGAAAGTTCATAAGAATGGTACCTTGGATACTACCCTCTCCATGAGTATCCCTTTGCATGAGATGTGATTCTTCTGATGTGAGGCAAGGAGGAGCTCCTTCTTGTGCCACTAAAGCTTGACAACCTTCTCCACCATCATACCCAAATTAACCTTGATATTGTCCCCAATGATCTAAATGTTCCTCTCCTTGGACCAGATTAGTATAGACTATAATAATAGCCTTTGTGGATGGAGTGGAATTAGGATTATAGGCATTGGGCTGCCTATTGAAACCTTGATTACCTTGTCCTCTTCCTTTTTAATTATATTGGGATGAAGGTCTATAGGTTTGTGAAGGATAATATTGGGGATTAGGTGGAGCAATTGCATGCAATTGAGCTTTTTTGAGATGAGCTTGCAATGAATGAATCATTTCATATTTTTACGTAACATTATTCACCTTATTGGGAGTGGTTTTAGGCTTGATATTGGTATGGGAACTTGTGCTATACTTAGAGCTTCAAGTAAATTATGAGATAACAAAGGCATGTAGAATCTTGGAGGTAATTTCATAGCTTGTATCAAACTATTCTCAGCTTTAATGGCTATCTCATATGCCTTTGGTAAAGTAAACCCTTCCATTGATTACATCATTATTTCCATATCAATGCCAATAGCTTTGGCATAAGTGGGGAACACAAATCCTGGAGGAGGCCTCATAATAGGTGGCAATCTATACCATGTATTTTGAAACCTTTCATTGAAATCTCCCATAGATTCGTTAGGACCTCTCCTTATCAAATTTATCTGGTGAATTAGTTAAGTATGATCACTCTTATTCTCAAACCTATTCACCAAAACTTCTCCAAAATCATCCCAATTAGTGATGTAACCACCCTCCAATGTCCTATACCAATCAAGTGCCTTACCCTTTAAGGACATGGCAAGTAGTCTAATAGTTATGTTAGCTTGTGTGACATTGTGGAAATTACAAAAGTTTGAAATGTCCCTAATGTGCTCAGATGGGGTAATAGGGCCTTCTCCATTGAAATGAGGGAGACTTTTGGTAGCATTGGGAGGAATAAGATCATATGCATGAAGGTTAATTGGATTTTGGGTGTTGAAGGCTAGGAAAGGATGTTGGCTAGCCATCTCTTCTTCTTCCTCTTGATCTCCTATCTCCTCAACTTCTTCTTCTTCTTCAAAACCTCCTTGTTTAGGATCTCTAAATGTTAATAATGGTTCAAGATGTTATTCCTCAAGAGGAGTTTCAGGTAGAGGGACTTGATTGAATGGTCTACTAGAATATGATCTAGTGAAGACCATGAAGTATATTATGGAAAACTTGATCTACAACCAGAAATTTTAACCTTTTGGAGTCACCAAATTATAGATCAGAAATACTTATGCAACCTTGGGCTTGTCAAGACCAACATTCACCTTGACATGGAAATAATTAGGACCTATTGTCCAACTAGGCATGCCAAAATTGTTTTCATCAAATTTTTTTCCCTAGGATACTCTATAAAGCTCCTACAATTTGATGCAACATTTAATCATCTTTCAAGTTTTGGCAAATTATAAGAGAGACGAATCTTTGGGATTAAAATGGATATCTCCCTAGATTATTCTTTAAGTGCCTATCACTTAATCTAATGTTTGTTTATGAAAAGAGTTAGAATCTTGCATAAAATGGAAACTACACTAAAGAGGTGATCCACCAAGCCATATCACATAGACTATCAGACTTCTATTAAGCAATAATGCTTTCCAAGATCAATTATATGCATTGAAGGACCCTAGCATAGTGTTTCAATGTGAAGGTAGCATACTTGGGAAAATCAACAAGATAACTAACCTAGGGGAAGATTGCACAATATAGAGATAATTGCATACTTGAATAATATATTAGTACATTCAACACACTTCACATGACCTATTAAAATTAGAACTCTTGGTTAAACATGAAGGATAAAGGGAGTAAGGATGATACTATCACTTAGCTCCAATATACATCACTCACACACTTACACAAAATGTTCATAACTCATAATTAGACTTATATTCAATGTTCAAAGACAAAGTGTAATGTCATATTAGTAGGGCTTCACCATACTAGCTTTGGTCTCCTTTACAATGGCTCAATTTATAGAACTTAGGAGAAGAGAAAGAGAGAGAAGAGAATTTCAAAAGGCACAAGGACAAGTGTCCAAAAGATAAAATTAGTTAAAATACATATGTATGAAGAGATTGGGTGAGCAATTAAATTTTAGGAGCTACAAGTGTCATTTCCAATCATCCAAAACCTACAAAGTAGTCAAGAAACTCCTTATTTTGTACAAAAAACTACCCCTCATTATTAGCCATCCAAAACTACCTTATCTTTAAAATTGACAAATTTTGATGATGGATTTGCGTGAGGGATTACTAAAAATCCTTCACATTCATTGGATAGGTTCATAATCATCCCTATCATTTTAGCCATGCACCATCATTCAAGACAGTCCCAAAATGAGCTCTCTCCATGCAACTTTTACACTTGGCACCTAAAACATTCCCAATTCTTTAGTTTGATCTATGAACAAGGGTGAATGACACTTGTTAAAGGTTTCCATATCACCAGTCTCAATAAATTAGCCTTAAAAGGATTTCTAAATTGAAATTCACCACTTTCTCCTAAGTGTTCACTATTTCCCACTAGACTGGCTAAAATAAAATAGATGGTAGATAGGATTAGGATATTAGACACTTGATCAAATTACCATAAGGACTTAGAAAAAGTCTTAAACTCTCCTCCAAAAGTGATTTGCCCTCTTGAAAGTTCTCCATGCTTGTAAAACACATAAAAAATTCAAAAAGATCCATGTTCTGACCTACTTAGTATAGAAAAATTGCATTAGAGGGTCCTTAGGAGAGTCCTTTGTATGTTACTAAAGTTTCATGGCATCTTCACTTCATCTTCATTCTTAATTTTCAATCTCTTCCCAATCGAGTCCTTGCAAAGGGTTTATAAGAGTTTTGAGGTGGTTTTCATTCTTAACATTTGTTTATAGCCATGCCACATTATAAATCTGATAAAATTCCACTTATGGCTTCTCAATGACCCCCTTTAGCTTCATTGAATGGATCAAGGTCCCATGCAAAGGCTCATAAAAGATATGAGCATTCCAAGATGGCCATTCGAGTCATTTTCAAGCATTTTGTAGGGTTTGAGCACATTCTAGGCCTAAAGATGGATTCCTAGCAGATATCTTGCAAACCAAAAGTTGAATCACCTCTTAAAGTACACTATAAACATTCTCCAATCCCTAAAATAACTAATCAAGGGTTTAGAATGAATCTGATCCCTATTTTGGAAACATGTCTAGGCCTTGCCAACTAGGTATGTCTATACCTTTAAAAAAATGACCATTATTAACACTTACCATGCACTAATATATATTAAACACATCATGTTCACCCCTATCTATTCAAACCTTATTGACTGATCCAATTTATCTCTAGTTCACCATTCCTCACTTTTCCCTAAAACTACCATTCTTGTGCATGAAAGAAGTACCTTACCTCTAAGACAAAATAGAGAGTATTATCCCTATTTGTTTGTCCAAAGTGAATACTTGAGAGGCTTCACAAGGTCTTAATGACCAACTTTACCAAATTATTTTTCTAGTTCCATGGTTAGGGGGTCTAACCATCTCAATCTTCTCAAAAAAGGCATAAAAACCCTATTTTTTGCATATTCTTGCTAAAACCTCCTCATCGATACTCCTTTCAAACTAATTTCATGCATTCAAGTTACTTATAAATGTTATCCACACTCATTTCATGCTTATGGAAACTAAGAATCCACCTAAAACCTTTTTCCTAAGTGGAATCTCCATACTCACCCCTTAAACTCAGGGATTCCCTAACCTGCCTGTACGAACTGAGTCCATTTTGCTAAGATAAAAGGGGCCTTGTGTAGCTTGAGAGTGTCTTGGGCATATCATTAAATTAATTTTATCATGAGTAATAATATTCCACTACTTTAAATTCTCCCTTCCTTCCTAGGTATCCAAGCTTTCACCTCGTTCCTTCCAAGTTAGGACCCTACCTGACTGTAATAGTGAATAGGGGTATTTTCTTTTAGGATACCTTTATTTGGAGATCCTATCAAGGTTTCAAGACATTATATATATTATTTGATGCTATTATTATTAAAATTTGATATCATTCTTCTAATCTATCATCTTATCACTTTAAGGCTTCTGATTTCTCACTGCCCTCTATAGACTGAGACACCCTTAAGACCCTACCTGTAGGTGATTTTAGGTGGTCATAGGCATGATATTGGTATTGAATGATGATTTAGAAACTTTTTTAGTTCTTCCAAGCCATTATTCCTTGACATTTCCACATCCTAAACCTAAAAGTTCTTTAAAACTTCTTCAAAGTCCATAATCTCACTCCACTGCTTATCTCAGCTACAGGTGACTATGTTTCATTCACTTTAGGTCTAGTTGTAGGTTGAATTATCTAAAAATGGACTTGGTCATGGTTTATATGATTGCATATAGGTATTTTTTTTCTCAAAAACCATAAACTATCTTCATCTTATTCATGATCACACTTGTTTCACAAGCTTTAATCCTTTCTGCCTATAGGTGTCCTCTCACAGGCCTGTGTACAGACAGAGGAGAATGCCTTAGGGGTCAAAACATCAAATTCACTTTCTCACATGACATTTTAGTTTATGGGAATCATTTTAACCAATTTTAATGTTCCATCTTTATTTCTTTGTTTAGGATTGAGTTTATGAATTGCAAGTTCACCTTTCTACCAATCTCCATTATTTATTATCCTTCTAATTTTTGGACATTCATTATACTATGATAGGGATATAATATAATTCAAGGTAGACACCTTAGAATCTAATATAAAAATGTTCTATGATACCTAAAAAAATCTCTTAGGCCTCTACTTGCAACTTTTAGGGATTGTAGGTCTGAACACAATCATCTCTCCTTTGAATGGTTATTTATCACCAAGTGGCTACCAAATGGATTTTTAACATGCTACCATGCCCTCATACCTTCCCAAGCACAAGTTTATTCCTCTAAGTATCCTAGTGATGTCATCATGACTGTGAGTGAGTACCTTGAGCTGTATATGAAGATGAAAATTTGAAAGAGCATGAATTTACAAGTGTAAGGTTCTCTAAATACTTAAAATGAAATTTTAAACCTTAAATTTGGATAACATAATCAAGAATATTTTGAAAAAAAACTCAAAACAATCTCTTCAACATGCATAGCACCCCTCAAGGCACCTGTATATGGAAAGAGTGGATCATGGCAAACCCACATAAGTCTAGAAGAGGTCTATGAAGATATTGAGACTTTTAAAATCAAATGAATAATGATAAACCTATAGAGAAGTCCTAAAGAACATAATAAAACATCAAATCCATCAAGTCAAAGCAATATTTTCTGAAACTAGATCAAAAGGAGGCCCCTCATAGTTGTAATGTATAATAAGATGGTTGGAGTGTTAAAAATGGTTAATAAAGGAAGAGGCACCAATCTAAGACTTATTTCTATACAAGTGAAGTGTATTAAGAGTAGTATCCACCCCTAAGACCATTCTTCCCAATTCCACCTATATGTTCCACATCAAGCATCACAAGTTGACCCTTTTTTGCTTGTCAAGACAAGAAGGAAGGAAAATGAGTTTTATATGTACTTTATGATGAAATTTATGCATTCCAAGTGTTTAAATGGGTGAAGGGAGGTGAAGAGACACTCCACCCACATTTTTAGTTGATGGTGGACTCAAGAAGTCTGTACAAGTGCCCAAAAGCCCCTAAAATCAAGGAGAAACTACTATTTACTGAAAATAACTACTTATTGGCTGAGATTTGACTATTCTTGACATGATCCTTACATCTTCCTCATGGAAACTCACCTTGGTGACAAATTGTCTTGCATTAAAGTACGTATAAGTCATTAAATGGGCTAAAATATGACCAAAAGGCCCTTTTTTGCATATGAGACATATCATATGACCAATTTATGACTTGTAAACATATTAAAACATTTCAAGGACAACCTTATGACATTTTCAACATAATTTGATCCTTTGACTATCTTTGACTAAGGTTTACCAACCTTTGACTTTAGTTGACTAGCCTAGAATAAAGAGGGTGGACTTCAACAAGGACTAGGGAGAGGATAAGTAAGATAATAGACTAGAATGACACCCTATAGGACACATTGTTTCCTTATTTAAAATTTAAAAATATTATGGATTGACCCAAATTTGACTTGGGTTCAAATTTGGTCAACATGTACCTCAAAAGTTTATCTTGAAAAAATGAAGTTTAAAACATTTAAGCTACTAAAATGTGACAAAATAAAAATTTATATAGGTTCTCCATGACCTCAGGGTCATCAAAAAATCTTTTTAACACTTCAAATCAAGAGATAAAATATCAAGAACATCTTTACAACTTACTCAGAACTACCAATTCACCTAAAAAACTAGTCATGATGAGTTAGACCTCCAACACATATGTAGACACTTGTCATAAATCCTAATGCATGTAAATGGTCATATGATATCTATAGACAATAATTATATATAAAATTCATATGGTCTAATGGCAAGTATTTGTTTTACAAACTAATTTCTTGACCTTATCACACAGTCTTATCTGAACCAGACTGGTCATTTGTGAGTAAGTTTTTCACCATATACATTGACCTCAAAAGCTTATAAAAAACATTATCATGATTTATAAGTCATAAATAAATTATTAAGTTACTTTTTTTCATCAATATATCATTCACAAATCTCTATATCTATTTATTCATCTCTACATGGGTTTTTTAGTATTCACACCATTAGGTCTCTTTATGACTAGCTAACTTAGATGACCGAATTAGAACACTTGAAGGATATAAACTATCCAAAAATCATCATTTACATGTAAAATGAGGCTATATATTCTTCTCCCATCCATTTGATATTCTTAACCAATATAAATTTTGAGAGCTATCCTTGACAAATAAGCTTATATTTGTGCATTTTCTCTCTCATCTAACTAACCACCACCTGGAGGTACCTGGGAGAGTTGAATACATGATCCAATTGTTTATCTTTAAATTTGAATCCATATTAATCTAATTTGAACAATATCTTTCACATTGGGTCTTTATTAGCATTTTATGGAGGTTTAACATAGGTTTGGGTATTAGCAATTGATCATAAAGGACTACCCCTTGAATCCAAAACTAATGCCTAGATATCTTAACTAGAAACCTTCCAAATATTTTCTTAATATCTCAAATTCCCATTAAGAGGTTACACGTGCCAATGAATGTCTAAAATTTCTTCTCAAGGTTGAGACCTCATTCTATGAGCTCGAGAGGGCCTAAAATAGTGATTCATGCACTTTTACTTCAAGTCTTGACCTCAAACATTGTGATCATGTATAAAACAAATTATCTCACCTCTGTTAATGCTCACATGTGCATAATTTCCTTAAAATCTAAACTTCATACCTCATTAGGCCAAGTAGGGTCTAAGAGTGGTCTAGGTGCATACCTATATTAAAGGTCCTACCCCTATAGGCTCACCCTAAAACTCTCATGAATGATTTTATACCTTTATCTCATGATCAAATAGTGCCAAACAACCTTTGCATGCCTATGTTAATTCATTTTTTAATTCACATACCTCTTCATGTCATGACTAGGCTTCCTATGTACTTTAACAAAAATGGCATGTACTTTCATACAACTATAATACATTAGTTCCATTCAAATTCTCTCTTTCTCTTTCTCTTTCTCTTTCTCTTTCTCTTTCTCTTTCTCTTTCTCTTTCTCTTTCTCTCATGAAAGCACTCTGTGATGCCAATACTCTTTCAATCTACCTTATCCCATCACACATTACCAACTAGGCTTAGTTGCCTTTGACATCAACCTACACAAGATGCACCTTTGACATCAATGACAAGAATCAATAATCTCCCCCTTTGTCATTGATGGTAACCACTCTCATAAACTTATCTCAATAGGATATTTATCCCTCATTCTAAATTTTTTCCCCTTTTGACATAAATGACAAAGAGATGTTTGTAACTCTTAGATCATACCTATTGTAACCAAAACACTCAACACATAGGATTATGAGTCTACGAAGCATCATTCAAACATATTCCCCTTATCTCCATATATACCTCCTTCAAAAATGATACAAATACACAAGATCACTCACCTAATCTTATAGCTAATGATCCACCTGATTATCACCCCCTAAGCTTTTGACTTCCTTAAAGACTACTAGAGGCAAAAACTAGACCCAAATCCTATCTTAGATGTTCAAATGTTACCTTTGGAAGTGGCTTGGTTAAAATGTCTGTAATTTGATCCTTTGTAGAAACATATTCAAGTTTAACACTTTTTTCACTTACCTGCTCTCTCAAAAAATTATACTTTGTGGGAATGTGTTTAGTTCTTGAGTGCATGACATGAATCTTTGAAATGCTTATGGTACTTTTATTCTCATAATAGATAGGGCTAGGACTATTATACTTCACCTTATAGTATTTTAAGGTCTCTCCCATCCATAAGACTTGAGTGTAACATGAAGCTACTATAATGTACTCACCATCACAAGTAGATAGTGTTATATGTGGTTGATTCTTGCTTATCCATGATACTACGCATTATCCTAAGAAGAAAGATACTCCACTAGTGCTCTTCCTATCATATAGACTCCCTACCCAGTCACCATATGTATAGACTATCTATTTAAACTCCTTATTACATAGATACAACAACCCAAACTCCATAGTCCCCTTGAGATACCTAAGTATCCTTTTGACTACTTACAGATGATTTTCCTTTGGGTCTACTTAAAATATTCGTATAAAACCTACTTCTTACATAATGTTAGGTCTACTAGAAATAGTGTATAGAAAACTACCAATCATTAACTTATATGGTGTTTGATTGACCTTTAGAGATTCATCTTCCTTGATTAACCTACACCCTGTGATCATAGGTGTGATAACTACCTTGCAATCTTCCATCTAAAAATTCTTCAACATCTATCTTATGTACATAGCTTATTAAATGAGTATACCTTTTTCTAATTGAATACTTTGTAATCCAAGAAAGAATGATAGTTATCCTAGCATGGACATCTCAAAATCATTGTTCATCACTTCTGCAAAGGCCTTAGTCATATTCTCACTATTTCATCAAAATATGATGTCATCCACATAGACAACTACTATCATCTAATGGCCATCTTATGTCTTTATTTATAGATTACTATCTCCAACTCCTTTTTTGAATCCTTGGTCCAGTAGATACCTATCTAATCTAGCATACTAAGCTCTAGGATCTTGCTTTAGACCATAAAGAACATTTTTCAATATACAAACATAGTCCTTGTTACCTTATAGTGATAAACCCTTAGGTTGATCTATGTACACCTCTTCTTCCAAGTTCACATTCATAAAAGCTGACTTGACATCCATCTAAAACACCTTGAACCCTTTGAATCTTTCATATGCTAGAAATAGTCTGATAGCCTCTAATGTTACTATTGGAACAAAGGTATCCTAAAAATATACCCCTTCAACTTGTGCATACCCATTGCATACCAATCTAACCTTGTTCATAGTAAATTCTCCATCTTCATTAAACTTGTTTATAAACACCCATTTTGTGTCAATGCCATTATTATATTTAGGCCTAAGAAATGGTTCTCAAATCTCATTCTTTTTTATTTGGTATAAGTCCTCCTTCATAAAACCTATAGAAAACTTGTCTCTGATTTCTTCTACAAAGTTCTTAGATTCAATATTAGACAATAGAGCAACATTCTCTTGATTTAGGTTACTTGCCAATCTTTTCCTTGTTTACATACCTACATCCTTGTTGCTAATGATTTGTGATTTAGGTTTATCTCTCTAAATCTATCTTGAAGGACATTTTGAATCTTATCTTTCTTTAAATTATTCTTCTTCCTTATCAATCTCTATTATTTCTTCTTCATTCTTGAAGTCAAGAATCTTTGATGTATCTTTTTACTGTGAGTGTGCCTTCTTATAACTTATCTCATCAATATTCACATTGGTGCTTTCCACTATCTTATGCAACCTCTTATTATAACTTCTATAGGATGAGCTCATTGATGAGTATCCCAAGAATATACCTTTATTAGATGTAAAATAAAACTTACCTAAGTCTTCCTCATCTCTTTTGATGAAGCATTTGCTTCCAAACACTCTAAACTATTCCACATTAATAGGTTTGCCTTTCCATAGTTCATAAGGATTTTTATTTCCATTTGTTCTTATTTGTCCTTTATTCAAAATGTTGATGATAGTGTTCACTACATCTTTTTAGTATCCATTAGCTAACCTTGATTTATTTAGCATAGTTGTTATCATCTCTTAAACTGTCATATTATTTCTTTCCACTACCCCATTCTAATGAGGTGTCCTAGCTATTGAGAACTATCTCCTTATTCCATGGACCTCACAAAAGTCATAAAACTCATTGGACCAAAACTCTCCTCCTCTGTCAATTCTTAGGCACTTGATCTTCCCATCCTTTTCATTTTCAATAAGATCCTTGAATGCCTTTAACTTTTAAATATCTTCTTACTTTTCTTTCAAAAATTCTACCCAAGTCAATCTTGTGTAGTCATCTATGAGTAACATGAATTAACTATATCCTTGAATTCTTTGAATTATTATAGGTCCACAAAGATCAATGTGTATTAAATCTAAATGTCTTATAGTATAATACTCCTTAGACTTGAACCTTCTTCTATTTTTCTTACCATGTTGACATGCCTTGCAAAGTGTGTTTGTAGGTTTGGTGATTTTAGGCATATTATTCATAGACTTATTAGAGCTTATCTTGACTAGATAATCAAAGTATAGGTGGACTAACCTTCTGTGTCATAACCAAATTTCATATATTTTGATCATAAATCATCTCTTCTTCTTGATCTCATTCAATAAATATAGAATTTTCTTAGTCCTCTTAGCATTGGCAATTAACCTTCCTCATTTGGCTCTCCTTATATCACACCCTCTATCATGAAAGGTTAGTATGTGTCTTTGGTTGCATATTTGAATTACACTAAGTAGGTTATGTTTCAAACCTTCCACATACAACACATTCTCTATCTTGGTTTTCCCATTGTCCAAACTTAAGATACCCTTGCCAACTATATTGGCAATTGTGTTATCTCCAAATCTCTCTATTCTTACAATATTCTTCTTCAATGAGATGAACTTGCTCTTGTCCACTATCTGTGGCTTGAAAAACCAATATCTATATAAAATTTCACATTTTTATCTTAGTTGTGAAATTAATTTTGATCTAGCATAGTTTCTTCTCCTTTATTCTTTTGCTCCTCTATCCTTTTCACAGGGTCTAACTTCTTGATCCACTTCTCAGTGGTATGACTATGTAACCTCTTATCTTGACTGATATTCCTCATATGTCTTATCTTTTAATCCCTTGAAATATGTTCTCTTTGATCACAATTATAGCATATAATTATTCTTATACTATTAAAATGAACATTCACGCTATTCCTACATGATGGATTGATTCTAGTATGATGTCTAGAATACATAACTCTATGTCCATATTGATGACATGAGAAACTGTAACCATTGAAAGGATTCACATAACTTATCTATCTAATGTTGAATGATGCACCTCTACCTTTTTTGTCTCTTGAAGGAGTCATGTTCTTCTTAAATTTTTGATGACCAATTTTAGTCTTAGATTTGAGAGTTTATGCATAGGTATTTACTCTATCAATACCATCACTTATTAATACCCCGTTGTCCTTTGAGGTTTGACTCTCTTTGTTTTCCTTTTGGTCTTATTTGAATCTAAGACCTATCTTATCATGTAGAGACCTATGACTATTCAAAATATCACCAAGGACTTCAGTGCTCTTTTCAAATTTCTGATGTGTTTTCAATTTGACTATTGCCTGATCCAATTCTATCTTTAAGGACTCCATTTTTCTTCCAAACTTGATGAATTCTCCCTCCTTATTTTTAAGACTTGAAGTGACAATATCAATCTTAGTTTACAACTAACTGATGATCTCCTCACATTCATTGGTGTTGTTACTTAGTCTCCCTTTAAATAAATTGATTTGTTCCTCATAACTCTTAACCAATGATCTCAATTTTTTATTCTTCCTTTTTTGAAACTTCAACTCCTCTAAAGCACTCATCAATTATGCCTCAAGGTTCACTTCAGCCTCTTCTTCATCTGATTCTTCATCATCTATAATACTTTTCCCTTTTAAACAACCCTCATTATTTGTTTCTATAGCCATGAATAAGGTTTCACTACTATCATGATTATTATTATCATCCTCATCACTATCATATGTACTTATGTCACTTACATCAGATGAACTACTGTCTTCTTTGATATAAAAGCTTCTCTTATTCTTGAATGACCCTTTCTTGCCTTCATACTTCTTAAACTCTTTTTGTTATTTTTAGGATTATAAAACTTCTTATCATCACCATGATGTTCATCATTCTCTCCATCATGCTCATTCTTATCCTTGTTAGAATATTTAGATGCAAAATGACCAATCTTACCATAGGTAAAAAACTTGAATGGCAACTTGCCAATATACTTACTTGATCATTTCCTTCGCTTTTTGATAAACATGGATTCTATTTTGTCATCATCAATGTCTATATCAACTTCATCCTTAACCTTTTTACCTTGGGAATTTTTATAAACTTTAAATATAGATTCCTTTTTGGAAGGTTTTTCATCAATTTTTCTCATTTCATAGGCAATCAAGATGCCATGAATGTCATCCATGTATAGTATGTTAAGATATTTGATCTCCTCCACAATATACACTTTTGAATCAAACTTAAATGTCAGGGATCTTAGTACATTTTGTACTATTTTTTATTCTTCCAACTTCTCTCTTAGACATATGATGAGATTTACCACTTCATCTAGTCTTAGCAGATAAGATGCAATGTTTTCATCCTCCTTCATTCTCAAAATTTCAAATTGCCTTCAGTGGGTCTACAAAATTTCCAACTTCATTTTGGTGTCTCCTTTATAAAAGGTTTGAAACTTTTCCAAAATAACTTTGGATGTATCACAATGCATGACCTTTACAAATTTTGCCTTTGAAAGGCCACATAGGATGGTATTCATTTCCTTAGATTTGTTCTCACTTGTCTATTATGTTAATTGGTGGTGTATAAGGTAGAGTAAATCCATCAACAATAAATTTCCATATGTCATATCCCAAGGACATTAGATATGTATTCATTTTGATGATACAAAATGCATAGTTAGTTCCACTAAAGAGAGGAGCCTTATTGGTTGAGAAACCTCCTTGTACTTAATGACTAGACATTTTGTGCTTCTAGGATCTCCTTTAAGCTATTAGGCCTGATTCAAGGGACCAGGATCTGATGCCAATTTTTAGAATAAAAATCACTAAGAGGAGGGGGAGAATTAGTGTTTGAAAACTTTACATTAATTATCCTTTATTATTTAATGAACCAAGAAAGTAATACAGTGATATAACAATGCATAAAGAACCATTCACATGAGCATAACATAATAAAACACATATATGAGTGGGAAAGCCTCAGGGGAAATAAAAATCACAACAATATATGAAAATGGACTATAGTCCTATAAAATAGAAAACCATATTCTATTAAGCACCAACTCAAACTAGAGCACAAACCTAAATAAAGTCAAGCACCTACTTGACTAGGCTTTACCAAGCACTACTATCAAAGAAGCACCAACTTAGTGACCTCATGAATTTTGACCACCATACATCTACTCTTCTATTATGGTATCATTTCAAAACCTCCTTCTCAACCATGTAATATTTTGTTTGCTTATGTTTCATACATTCAAATATGCTTAAATTGCCTTGTATATATACATTGGCACACACCACTTGGTCAGCCACATACCTTTAGCCTCTTAGGTCAACCATAAAATAAATATTATGAACATGATTCAAATTTAATTTGAACCCATTTTGGTTTGTAATAACTCAAGTAGGTATCATTTCTCTTTTTAGGTCTCATGGAGACCTAATTGCATCAGGTCTATCTTATTATTGCCAAAAATTGATCATTTTCAACACAGATGACCTTCTCCAACAATTAAAAAAAAATTCAATCACTTATATAATAATATATACTGACCCATTCCATGCTTGATTATACTTGTATCCTTTGTTCATACCTTGAAATATTTTTTAGGACAAACTACCCTATTAGGCCTGTAAACCTCAAAAGTTTGTTCTGCAAAAATGAAGTTTAAACACCTTTACGATATTGAAATATAATAAAATAAACATTTAGATAGGTTATACATGACCTTAGGTTCATCACCAAATTATTATAACACTTCAAACTTAGGAGATAAAGTCTCAAGAACATCTTTTCGACTTGTTTACTTAGAACTGCCAATTCACCTCAAAAACCAGTCATGATGAGTTAGACCTCCAACACCCATGTAAAAACTTGTAATAACTTATGATTAATGTACATGGTCCTATGATACACACACACACACACACACACACACACACGCCATCATTAGATATAAAATTCATATGGTCTAATGGCAAGTCTTGGTCTTGTAGACTAATTCCTTGACCTTATCACACAGTCTTCTCTGAACCAGATAGGTCATTTTGTGAGCAAATTTTTCACCATATACACTAACATTAAAATCTTATAAAATAATTATCATGACTTAAAATTCATAAATAAACTCATAATTCAATTTTTTTCATCAATATATCACACACACACCTTCTTATCTATATATTCATCTCTGCCTAAGTTTTTCACTATTCACATCATTAGGTCTATCTACAACTGGATAACTTGGATGACCAAATTAGAACACTTAAATGATATAATATATCTATAATTCATCATGGACATGAAAAATGAGTCTATATCTTATTTTCCCATTTATTTTATCTTCTTGTCCAATATAACATTTGAGAGATATAGTAACTTCTTTACAAATAAACTTGTATCAATGTATTTTCTCTCTCATTTGACTAATAACGACCACCTATAGGTACTTTGGACATTTGAATAAATGATTAAATATTTTATTTGTAATTTTAATCCATCTTGATATTATTTGAACAAGATCTTTCACATCAGGTCCTTATTAGGGTTTTAGGGAGGTTTAGCATAGGTTTTGGTGTTAACGATTGTTCATAAAGGATTGTCCCTTGAATCCAAAACTAATACATAGATATCCTATCTATGACCCTTACCCATCTCTCCTTAGCATATCAAATTCATAAGTTGAGGTTATACATGCCAATGAATGTCTAAAATTAGTTTTCAGGTTTAAGACCTCATTTTGTGAGCTTGAGAAGGCCTAAAATAGTTATTCATGCACTTTTACTTCAAGTCTTAACCTCAAAATCTGTAATCATGGCAAAAATAACTTATATAACCTATTTACATTCTCATATGTGCATAATTTCCTTGAAATATGATATCCATACCTCATTAGGCTAGGTAGGGTCTAAAAGTGGTCTAGGTACATACCTAGATTGAAGGTCCTAACCCTATAGGCTCACCCTAAAACTCTCATGAATGTTATATACCTTGATCTCATATTTAAAAAGTATAAAAAAACCTTCACATGCATGTTTTCATTCATTTTTCAATGCACATACCTCTTCATGTCATGACTAGGCTTCCTATGTACTTTGACATCAATGACTTGTACCTTCATGAAACCATAAGACATTAGTTGAATTCAAATTAGCTCTTTCTCTTTCTCTCGTGAAAAAACTCTTTCAATACACCTTGTCACATCACACGCTTCCAACTAGGCTTAGTCACCTTTGACATCACCCTTCTAAAGATACACCTTTGACATCATTGAAGGTCCTCTTACTACCTTGCCTAGTGATGAAGCTATTCTTGAAATAATTCATGCCTAAGAGCCTCTACTTCCTTGACAACATCATAAACATAGGAATTCTCAAACTAAAACCCCTTATTTTAATAAATTCATTTCTAGCACTGATCCCAAATCTAATCCAATCTCTTCTTTACCTAATGCACCATATCACTTTTAAGACAACAATTCCATGCTTATTGAAGAAACCACTCATATTGAATATGGTACTACATCTTATCCTCAACCAATTACAATATCTTGTGAGCTCCTACCTAATGAACATGATAATTTTAGATTATTCTTTGATAAGTATTGTGACATTTTTGCTTGGTCCTATGAGGACATTCCTAGTATTGACCTTAGCATTATGGTACATAATATCATTACTTATCTTGATGCCAAGCTTATGCATCAAAAACAAAGAAATTTTCTACCCAAGGTTTCCACTTTATGTCATAATGAAATCATCAAATTACTTGATGTTAAATTTATTGAATTGTGGGAATATTTTGAATGGGTTTCTAACATTATACCCATTTGTAAAAAGATCACTATGGTCATTCACATTTATATTGATTTTCATAATTTTAATCTCTTTTATCCCAAGGACAATTTCCCTTTACCTTTGATAGAGGCCATCATCGATTCCACAACTAGTTATGAAAAGTTATCAATTATGGATGGCTCCTTAGGCTATAATCAAATTCACATTGCCCCCAAGGACCAACATAATACCACTTTAACCATGGAATGGGGCACCTATTGCTATGTTAAAATTCCCTTCAACCTCAAAAATGTTGGAGCCACTTATTAATGAGCAATGACTCACATATTTCATGATCTTATCCACTAAATTGTTGAAACCTATATGGATGATCTCATTTCTAAAGCCAAAATCATATGACTCATCTAATAAATCTGTCTATCATATTTGATCATCTTCTTAAATATCTGGTTAGACTCAATCCTTATAAATGTGTCTTTGGTGTCACATCTAGAAAATTATTAGGATTCCTAGTCTCTCTTTTTGGAATCGATGTTTACCCTACTAAGATTAGTGTTATCATAAATGTGCTCATTCCTCATTCCATTCCTAATATTCATACTTATTTAGGAAAACTTAAGGCAATTAGATTATTCATCCCTAAAATGGCTTATCTCATTCACTCTGTCAATTCTCTTCTCAAGAAAGGTATTGATCTAGAATGGATGGACCCTTATCAAAAATCATTTGATAACATGAAAGATTCATTACTTCACCCACATACACTTCATCCTCCTTCCAATGATTGACCCTTGATTCTCAATACTTCTTCCACACCCATATCAGCTGGGGTAATGCTTTCCCAACACGATGATGTTAGTAGAGAATATGTTATCTACTACATTACTCGATGCCTCATCGATTATGAAACATGTTATACCACAATTAAATGTGATTACTTTTCCATCTATTTTATAGCTATTTTTTTTTCCATTACATGCTTTACTAGACTACTTATGTCATCAGTCATTTTGACCCCTGTTGATGCTTTTAAATGAACCATAAGTGCTTTCAATTGTTTAAAGAACACTTCTCATTTTAGAATCTAAAGATTTAAAGCATGAGTTGTAGGTATTTGGAAATTGAGATGCATGTGGTGGAAATAGCGGTAAAGTAACATGAACTGTTCCATAATATTTATAAATTTTGATGATTGGGTTCCATCTTGGTACCTTTCTCAAAAAGTTTGGATAAATTGACCCAGATCCGGACCACTAACTAGACTAAAATGGTTATGAACAACGTATTTAAGCTAATGTGATTTATTAAAAAAGAGAAAAAGAGAAGGTAGGGTAAGAAAGGAATAGTGATTGCCGATCTGTATTATGAACATATTGACAAGACTTCAATCTTTCTCGAGTATGATCTTAACTATAATGTCATGTAATTCATCCTAAACTCATGTTTCACCACACACCAAGGCTAATTGAAAAGGAAGAACAATAATACAAGTAAAATTGAATTTACTTTTAAGGGTTTACACTATATTTAGATAGCTGAAGCACATCTATGTTGTAGAGTAAATGAAATGAAGGAAAATCAATTCATTCAACTAACTTAGCATGTGAAAGTTAGAAACCTTACAATTAATGATCTAGATCAATATTGATTGATATCTTTCATATTTAAAATAGATAACATAATTGAGAAACTTAGCAATTCAAACACACAAAACCATACAACTCTTGTAGAATTATTTGATCTCCTATATTAATTACTCAAAATTATACAACTATATTGAAGTCTCTCTCTTAAAAATAATAATACATGCCCTTTTATAGGAAGCCAGGTAGTATACCAGTCATTTTTACAACTACATGTGTACAAAAGATAGTTGTCTTTATTACAACTATAATACAAATATCTTTTACAATCCTACTTACCTAGAGGCAATCACGCTAATAGACTAGTGTGTGCCTTTACAAAATGAATGGGTTACCTTGATGAAAAGATGTAATTAATATTATGGAGGTGGGTCCCTTCGCTGATGTAAGATGCTTATGGCCTTTGTATGTTATTTATCCACTAGGCCTAAAAGAGTGTGCTCATTGTTGAATCCTGTGGGGTAGTGTGAGAGCTCTAAAAACATGTGATTCCAAGGAAAGGAAAAATGTTTGCATTAACCGATCAATTAACCTTCCAAAAAGGAAAAGTGGGGTATATATAGATAAAATTAGGGCAACATGAGGAAGCCCCTAATTTTTATAATTAAATAATTACATTAAAATATAATTATTCTATGGACCCTTTATAACTAACCTAAAGAAGCTTAAATAACATACAATGGCCATATGACTGTGTAGGCAAAACCCAATGGGAAAAATAACTACACAAACACCCCCTTAAGTGTAGCTTAAGTGAGATGAGAATTGGGTCCTAGCATTGAAAGCCTAATAAGGTACCCAAGTACATAGTGATGAACCTTCATAGGAAGAAAAAGAAGGTGGAGCAACCCTAACCCCAATGAGATCTCGTAAATGAAAAAAAATTACTCTCTATGAAAATCTTGGTTAGAATATCTTTAATTTTCTCTGATGTTGGATAGTACTAAAGATCAATGACTTGCTTATTGATAAGATCCTTGATGAAGTACATGTGAATCTCTATGTACTTGGTCCTTTGATGAAGAACTAGATTCGTACAAATCTAGATGGTGCTTTGGTTGTCATAGTAGATAATTATTGGCTTATGAAACTAGATACCAAGCTCAGTGAGAATCCAATAAAGCTGGATTGCCTCAGTCATGGCATTGATAGCCCCTCTATATTTTGCCTCTATAGATGATAAAACAATTACATGTTACTTCTTTCTTGACCAGCTTATTGGACCTGAACCAAGTGAAAGACTATAGCTTAAAGTGGACTTTTGACTCTGAATATCTCCAGCCTAATCTAAATCTATATATCCAATTAAATCAACCTCTATTCCTACTCTGTAGTGTATCCCATACTTGTGTGAACCCTGAATATAGTGAATTATCTACTTTGTTGCTTTCTAGTGTAACTCATGTGGCTCTTGCATAAACTAAGAGACCAACCAAACTACATAGGATATGTCAGGTCTAGTTTATGTGAGATAGATAAGACTGACCATGAGTTATTGATATGGAGTTGCATCAATGAATGGTGTAGGATAATTAGCCTCAAGCTTCACACTAGACAAGAAGGGAGTGGGAGATAACTTATAATCAACCATGTTAAACTTTGAAATAAAATCAAGAGAATACTTAGATTGTGATAAATTAATCTTGGAGTTTGACTGAATGATTTCAATCCTAAAAAAGTAGTGCAGCAAGCCCATGTTTGTCATTGGAAATCTATCCAAAAGTGCAATTTTCATTGCTGAGATAAATGATTGTGAGCTCCCTATAATTAGTAAGTCATCCACATAGAGAACTAGGATCAACAAAGAATCATCTTGATATAAGATGAAGACATTCAGATCTGAGTGGCATTTGGTAAACTTGACTATGAGGAGAAAGGAGTCCATCTTGGCATACCATGCCCTAGGGGCCTGCTTGATTCCATAGATAATTTTTTTGAATTTATAGACTAAGGAGGTATCTTCCACAAAGCCTTGTCGTTGCTCCATATATATCTCTTCTTTGAGGTCACCATGTATAAAATCACTCTTTACATCCATTTGGTGAACATCCCACTGATGTGCAGCTACAATGGCTAGAGTGAGTCTTATAGACATCATCTTGGCTATATGAGCAAATGTCTCAATGTAGTCTATGATAGGCACCTAAGAAAACCCATTTACAACTAGATGATCTTTGTACTTATCAACTAACCCATCTATACCATACTTGGTCTGATAAACCCATTTACAATAGACCAATTTTATTCCTTTAGGAAGAGGGACTAAGTCCCATGCTTTTTTCTTGATTAGGGAACTGTACTCTTCTTGCATAGCAAAATCCCATTTTGGAATGCTAGATGCCTCATGAAAGGTTTTTAGTACTAAGGTAATAGACAAGTGGGCATGTGAAGTCCCCTAAAATTATGAATGTGTCCACCTTGTATTTGATGGATTTCTAGCCCATTTCCCAACACTTTAAAGTGTTTGTCTAGCCTAAGTGAGATCAAAATTATATGAGATTGGAGAATCAAGATGTGAGTCCTCATCATCAGTAGTATGAGTGTGAGATGGAGGAGGATAATCCTCATCACCGCTCTCATCGCTTGAACTTGAAGAAGAAGAAGATTCATCCTCATCATTAAGAAGATCTTGAGGTGGATCAATGTCATGGTCAGAAGTGAAATCAATGCCCAATGAGACTTTTAAGGAGTTTTTAGTGCCAAGATTATGTTCAAGTGGGCCCTTGAGAAACTTGACAATCCTTTGAATGAACAACTCATGATTTTTAGGATGCAGAAGCATATATCCCTTAACACCCTCTACATACCCCATAAAGATACAAGACTGACTCTGAAGGTCCATTACCTTGCATTTCTTCTTAGAAACATGAGTCATTATTAGTGATCCAAACACTCAAAAGTGATCTACTATGGGCTTGTGACTATCCCAAGCTTTAAAAGGAGTGATTCTCTTCAAGGCTTTGTGTGGAACTTGGTTCTAAATATAGCATGCATAGTTAATTTCTTCAGCCTAATACTAAGGAAAAAGAGGCTTTGATTTAAGTATGAAATTTACCATTTCCTTCAAGGTACAATTCTTGCATTTAACCACACCATTTTTTTAAGGACTATATGGAATGGCATGTTGCATCTGAATCCCCTTTGATGTGAAAAATTTCTCAAACTTATTATTGACATAATCTTTTCCATTGTCAGTCCTTAAGATTTTAATGAAACATTTTGATTGCTTCTCCACAAGTGCTTTGAAGTCCTTAACGTGATCAAAGACCTCATATTTATTTTTGATAAAAAACACCTATATGTACCTCAAAAAGTCATCAATGAATGTGATCATGTATCTTGTCTTATTGAATGAAGGTTTTGGAAATGGACCTGCTAAGTCATTGTGGACTATCTCTAACTTTTGTTCAGCTCTCCTTGTTTTTCCCTTATCATATTTCTCTTTTGGATGCTTACTAAGAATGCATCCATTACATAAGATATCTAAGAATTAGAATTTATGCAACCCTAAAACCATGTCCTAATGATTGCATTTCTCTAGGTAATGGTAGTTTAAATGGATAAACCGTTCATCCCATACTTTGTTTACTCCATCTACATGAATAAGTAGTTCAGTTGAGGGCTGATCTGGGGGGAAATATGAGAAGGTATACAACTAATACTAATGATTGGCCTTCCCATGAGCCACTATAATGTCGTTGTGTAGTTCCTTGATGACCATTGAATTAGGTGTGAACTCAACTCGCTTCCTGACAGCTATGTGTGTGATTTGATATATTGATAAAAGATTGGTGGATAGTGAAGGAACACACATAACATCATTTAAGGTCCCATCACTTAAATATACTGATCCTTTACCACTAACTTATACTAAAGTGTCATCACCCATTAGAATTGAAGGCACAGAACAAGGCTCTATTTTTGAAAATAGATCCTCTGAGGAGGCCATGTGATAGGAAGTACCCAAGTCAAAGGCTGAAAAGCTACTACAATAAGTACCTTGCCCTTATTTTTACCCTTTTTACTATCTTTTGCCTTTGTAGAATCTTGTGTAGACATGTTATGAGATGAGGATTTAGTAACATTGATGTTGTTCTTTTCAAGCATCTTAGTCAAGGTGTCAATCTTCTTTTTCAGGTACTGAGATTCATCGTGTCCAAGTTTTTTTAAAAATTTGCATTTGAGTTTCAATTTCTTAGGTTTCCCACTCAATAAGGACTTATTTGGTAATGCCTTTAGCTTTGCATCTAATTTTTTATTCTTCTTATGCTCATGATTAGGTTTAGACTATTTTTTCTCCTATTTGCCACTGCTAGAAGGCTTCTGATTGCCCTGATTGACAATCAAGGCATATGATTTTGAATAATTTAGTGCACCCATTTGAACCAACTTATCTTATTCTCAAGTTAGATTGACAAAAAACTCATCAAATGATGACATTTTCCAAGTGGATCCAAGTGCATGTTTGGTAGCATGAAATGTAGAGACAAAAATTGAATAGTCATGACCCAGTTTTGCAAGCACAGATAGAATCAATTGGTCATCTATTTTCTCAATGCCACATTGTTTCAACTATAGTCTCAGTGATTTGAAATTTGGAAATAAGTCTTGTAGGGTGTCATAGTCACTTGGGCTCAATGTGATGAGCTCATTCTCTAGCTCATGACCCCTCATGATGTCTTGCACTCCAAAAAGCTTGTCTAAGATGGTCCAAAATTGTTAGGAGTTTTTGAAAATTTAACATGAAATAGAAGGTTGGGAGATATTGATAGGCATAAAAACCCATATGCCTCATCACATCTATTATACCACTTAACCTTTTCTACATCTATATATGGTTATTTTTTCACCCATAATGATCTGATAGAGTCCTTTACCTCTAAAGGTGAGTTGTATTTTAGACTTCCATTCAAGATAATTAAATGGTGTGAGTGGTTTGATGTTTAGATCCATTAGTGTAGATTAGAATGAGACAAATTAAAAAATTTAAGTGAAATAAAAAAATAGAAAGCACACAGTACATGTACCCCCTAAACTATCAATAATACCCATTAAAGTTATAATGCACACACACTCAGTCTTAGACATCAGACATAGTCAAGAATGTGTTTATGAGTAATCAATGTGAGAAAGTATGAGAGGGACATCAGGCATAGCTGATAGTGCATCCAAGAGGAAAGGTACAAAGGTTTGAAGAGAGTTTTAAGCTATTACACCATATGAAAAATGAATTTTACAAAAATAGTAAAATAATGTCACCAATGTGTAGAGCTCGAGAAAATATGCACTTTAAAAAAAAAGGCACCTAAAAAGGAGATAAGGATTGAAAGTTATAGCACTTACTGGTTCTTACTTCCACATATTCCTGGATCCTTTCCAAAAATGATTTTTTTTTAGACTTGTGATTTTTCATCCAAAAATGTCAAAAACTTTACTCTATTTCTTCATTACCTTTCACCTAAAATTTGATGCCCTCTTAAATGTCACATGGGTTTCTAATACTACTTTACTTCAGGTTATTACAACTGCTTTACTTCGCTAAACAAGTAAGAAGTAATCGACCCTAGAAAACCTGAATAGGTCTTCTTAGTGAATTTTGGATTCTTGCAGCTGCATTACTTTGGGTTCTTGCAACTACTTTACTTCAAGCTCTTAGAGAAGTAAGACTCCTTCAAAAACTTGATTCAGTCTTGTAGTGTTGATCAGGTTCTTCCAACTTCTTTACTTTAGGATTTTAACATAGTACGACTACCTTCAAAAACTAATTAGTCTACGAAGAGTAAACCAAGGTTTTAGACTTGCTTTATTATTGTTGGGGATCAATAATGACCCTACTAAAGCTCGATTACTTCCTAGTAGTTACCTTGGAAAAGCCTGATTACTTCTTATAGTGTATTTTGGGTTTCTTAGACTACCTTACTTAACTTCACAAGTTAGAAGTAAAGTAATGTCATAAACCTAATTTTGTCTACTATCAAACTGTTTTTGGGGTTGAGAAGATTGATTACTTATTCTAATGTAATTTAGGTTTTTAGGGTTGAGAAGCTTGATTACTTATTCTAATGTAATTTAGGTTTCTCAAACTACTTTACTTAACTTCACGAATTTGAAGTAAAGTAATGTTGAAAGCCCAAATGGGTCTTGTAAGCAAGTTATAACACTTTGAAAACCTAATTTAGTCTGGAATCAAGTAATGGCCCTCTAAGATCCTGATTTGGTCTACAGAGAGTACACTAGGGTTTGCAGGCTTGACTACTTTGTCTATACAAACATTCGATCAGATCAAAGAAATTGATTTCTAGGAAAATCCATGAAATTTCTCAAAAATCTAAAAGCAACCCATTTTAGATCTCAAAAAAACTAGATAATATATGTAAATAGATTTTTCATTAAAGGCCTTCTAACATGAGTTTTGAGGTAGAGTAATAAAATGCCTCTAAATTCAAAAATGGTATCCAAGATAGAAGAAAAAACCAACAATGGTGAATGTAGGAGGATCTTACCAAGGAGTTTGATGCATGAGGCTATCAAGTAGGTTCTAATACCATGAAAGAGTGTTCCAAAATCTCTGAATAGATTTCATGCAATCAATGTTGAATCTTATGAGGTAGTGTGAGAGCTCCAAAAACACATGATTCCAAAAAAAATAAAAATGTTTGCATTAACCGATCGATTAACCTTATAAAAAGGAAAAGTGGGGTACATATAGAGAAAATTAGGGCAACATGAGGAAGCCCCTTATTTTCATAATTAAATAATTACATTAAAATATAATTCTTCTATGGACCCTTTATAACTAACCTAAGGAAACTTAAATAACATAGAATGACCATACGACCATGTAGGTAAAACCCAATGGGAAAAAATACTACACTAACAAGGCCTAAATCTATGGCTAGCTCAGTGATACATTCCTCTTTTTGGTTTATCAGCTCATCAAAATCTTTGTCATTTCTGGCCAAGGCTTCTTTGATGCTCGTAACTTCATTGATTCTTTCCCCTGTATTGAAGATCATGTTCAACACTTTATTATCATCCTTTCTTGATTATACTTGAATCTTTCCTTTTATTTCATGAGTCACCAAGGTGGATATGTGATGGAATTATTCATCATTTATGATCTCCAAGGTGGTAGTCTATCTATGATTCTCAAGCATGATGCCTAGGAGTTTTTAAACTCTGCCAATGAGGTCCTTTTCTTCTTCTATGAGATCCCCAAACTTGACATGCCAAGCATTCAAATATTGAAGTTTATCTTTCACAATCCCAAATATGGCACTTAAATTCCCCATACCGATAGCCTTGAAGTTTGGGATTTACTTCTGCATCTGGATATAAAGGAGTTGAGTAATTTTGTCTTTAGAGGCTTGCCATTGAGTAGCTAGTTCCCTAGATAAGGTAGCTTGATCCTAAAGGGCCTTCTACCTTGACTTTATGGACTTAAATTCCCTAAACATGTCATAAAATTATTCATTCATCATATCAATCATGGAGTTTGGGATTGAGAGAACAACCTGAGTTTGTACATTCTCCTTTTCTTCCTTCAGGTTTTTAATTTTTTGTACTAATCCTTGAACACATGCTCTAGCCTATTGAGATTGAGCCTCAATTAAAATTACCACATCCTCCTCATGTATGGGATCTTTGCCAAGTTGTTATCCTCTAATAAGGGTTAACCCTATGAATGGCTCCACCTTCTAAAATGTGAACTCTTCCTAGCCCACTATGGCTACCCTTGTTATGGTCCTCTCCAAGGCTATTGTGTCTGGGTTAAATTTCACTTGAACCTCTAGATCCTTGAATTTTTTAGTCTTAGGCACCTTCACACTTGTACTCCCAGAGGCTCTTGAGGTGTCAATTCTCTATTTCTCTTGAACATGTTGAATTTGCATTCTTCTCTCTTCCTAGTTTTTCACTATATCTTTGATCCATAGCTTGATGTTATCATCTTCAATCAAGCCAATCTAAGTCAAGGCCTAGGAAGGGGAGAGAGATGGGATGATTTGAAGCTTTCCATAGATAAACCAGTCAAGGATGACTGGTTCATGAATTGGATTTTCACCACTGAAAAGATTGACTTCACTAGTGGGATGAGTGATGGTCAACCTAGGCCTTTTTCTTGGAGCCACAAGTATCAAGGCCAATTTGGCCATCCTTTTCTCTGCATCTAGTAGGATTAATTCTTTACCTACTTCACTAGATGGATCTTCCTCTCTATCAAAGTTGTATGTAGCTGCTATGTCAATAAGGGCACCTTCCAACATTTCTCCTTCTTCAAGGACAACCATGCTAATGAATTCCACTAGAGAAGAAGGACTTTGCGGGAGCATTGAAGGTACAGGGACCTCTCTAGGTCCCTCCTCTATCTTTAGTTCTTTAGCCATAGCTTTTCCTTTTCCCTTGATATACTCAAGTTACTCAACCTGGGCTTGTCATGTCGGTTCTACTTGTTAAGGCTTGAATGATTGTCCCTTAGTAGGTGGATTTTGATGAGCAGACTCAGATGGAATAGGCAACAAGTGATAATGTAAAGGGTGTAGTTTCCATCTTTATCCCAAGGGCTTGTTGTCCCTAACTAACCTATGCTCTAATTGGATATTGTGTCCTCCAATTCTAGAAAGTACTTCTTTAAAATTCCTAACTTTGATGTAGATGTCATCACCTACACCTAGTTGATGTCCATATTCAATCTTTAGTACCTTCCTATCCTAGATGTGGTTGATTACCCTATTCCTAAGGTCCCATATTTTAAGGTCATCTAAATAAAAATCAAAGGAATTCCTATGAAGTACCATGACCTCCAGTTGCTTCTAATCTCTAATTATGATTTTACCAATATCTAATGAGAAGGGATGGACTTGAGCTTTCTTATTTTATTTACATGTCTTGTCTACATCTTGAATAATATGAGAAGCAATCTCCTATTCTAAAATCTTTTTGGGGACATAAATTAGTAATCTATAGGGTTGAGTCAGGATTCCCTCTATCCTTATCATGGCAAAATTAGGGTAGTACCACACATCCCCAATGGTTTCTATATGTTTCTTGATGAGAGGATGTAGTCTTGGCATAAGGATGTTTTTGATTGCCTCATAAATGGTTGGGAAATTCCCATCACAAATAAATTGCATGTGGTTTATATACTTGAATATATGCAATTTAGAGTAATGGTGGGAGATTGTGGTCCTGCCATTAAGGGACCAGTTTCTTATGCTAGGGAAGGTCACAGAGGCTAGGATGGAATACAAGAGATAAGACATCATATAAAATTTATTGGAGATCCTTCTTTTAATGGATATGAATTTATTGTCTAGGAAAAAGCTTATCAAGTCTCCCACCTGAGGGGTCAAGTTTTCTCCTTGCATAAAGTGGATATAAGATACCTAGACTTTGCTCATATAAGTAGTGGAAGGGGCACCAAGGGATCTATTTAGCAAGGTCATGGCTATCCTAATGTCCTCTCTAAATTAGACAATAGGAATTTTTCCATCAGGGAACTTGAAAACATGGGATCCTTGGATTAACTAGGGTGTGAGGACTAAATCGAGATCTTAGGTGTTAGTTTAATCTCTCATAGATAGGAGATCGAGATGGGGTAAGGGAAGCTTATAATAAGTTTCAAAGGCCATGGGGGTGATACACACAACCCTTTTGGTACTTCCCTCTCAAATAATCCACTCCCCATTTATTATATAATCCACAAAAATAAGAGCAAGGACATTGATATAATGCATTACCTCTAGGTTTATTGTTACATGGTGAAGGCCTACCATTAGAATTGAAACTATATCATTGTATCTTTGGTGTGTAGTAGCATTTGTTCTCTCCTCTTAAGATATGGGATGCAATTATTCTACAAAGAATAATAGTTCTAACCAGTTCCTGACTCCATAGACATTTAGGGATGCCATGTCCAGCTCAGTATCCTTAAAAACCCTTCCTTTGCTATCAAAGGTTAGATAGAGCTCAGCTTCCATCTTCAATTGTTGTCTGCTTACTACCATTGATGATACTGAATCACCCTTACAAGACTACCAAATATTTCACTAAGGCACTTATTTCTCAAAGCTTAGTTACATTATCTCGGCTAGGTGAAGTTAATTGAGTCAACTTGAATCCTCTTTATAGAGGATTTAGGGTTTGAGCTTTAATGGTATATTTATTCAAGCCTTAACTTCATACATGCCTTAGATTTGATGGGACATTTTTTTGCATGCCCTTTATGTTTTGGAGCTTAGAAGATCTTTGATTCTGCCTTTTTACACTTATGTGGAGTACATGTGGTAGCATTTTGGAATTTCATGGTAATTTTCATAATTTCCCTTTGGATACTAGCCATTTTATTTTAAAAGACTCTTTTATTTCACTATAGCAGATCAAGATCTTTGGTTTAACATGATCGATTGATCCACATCTAAGTTATTATAGTCCCATTGGTCTATCAATCTTCAAGTTCATGGTTATGATACTTGGCACCTTCATAGATCTTTCCTATGTTGTGTATCTTTGTCAGTTATTATCTTGGCCATGCATTGTCCATGTGTCGAGCTCGTAGAGCTTTGAAAATTCATTAGGATCTTCATGTTATTGGCTTAAATCCAGTGAGCTAGCAATCATCATTAATTTCTGTGGGCACTTTTGTTAAGTATAGGTCCTTAATTAAACACCTTTATTAAGTGGGTCCCTTTAATTTTCTTCTTTTGATTAGTAATTTGTCATGCATCTACTCTTTGAGGATTTATGTTTTGAATTTTCTCCCTATGCCTCATTCTGTTGGATCAAATCTAGTGAGTGAGCAGCCATCATTGATCCTTTCATGATGTAGATTACTTTAAGTAGGATCTTTTTGGTTAATACACTCTGTTTGATCAAATTTGGTGAGCGAGCGATCACCATTAGATCCTGTAAGGGATACAAAGAATAACCATTAGGCTTGAGGACACACATACTTAGGATAGATTATTAAGACTAAGGTTGAGATTAAATATTGAGGCCTTAATATTACCAATCTAGTCTAAGTTAAGTGACTTAAAAAGGAATACATAAAGCATGTTAGCTAGACACAAGGTAAAAGAAAGGGGGAAAATGTTAGGATCTACACTCCTTAAGAGCACACATGATTACCTTTGTCTAAGCAACTAAACACAAAATTGAACTAGAAGTAATATGTAACTAGAATTCAGAAACAACACAGAATATGAGAGATAATACAATCTTGTATTAACACTCTTCCAGAAGGAAATACAATGAAGAAATCACACTCTTCCCATGCCTCTTGGGCATATAGTAATTATCCCTCAAGAGTTCTTTCTCTCAACCAATTACAAACACAACTCAACACTGAGTTATTCCCTCCACCAGTAAGTGACAATCAACTCAATCATTGTTGCCTACTTCCAGTCCACCAAGTACTCAAAGTACTCCAAGTAGATCTCCTTTGATCTTGCACACCTGCAAATCAACTGATCTTACTTACCATGTAGATCTTCCCTGATCTTGCTACCTGCAAATCAACTGATCTTACAATTGGAAGGATCTCTTCCTTGTCCTTGATTACAATACATCCCCATGGGTCTATTAAATAGATCCCAAGCAAACAATAATTAGAAACATAAACTCAAGACTTAAATTAGTCTTTACATGCAAACACTCAGACCTCCTAAAATTAGACAAGTCTAATTCTAGAAATGCATGCAAACGCATGCACACACACACACAAGTGACTGACGTCAGTTCCTATCTGTCTAGAGATGACTGATGTTGGCTGATCCCTGACTAATGTCGGTAGCTTCCGGTCTACCTCTGACTGATGTCAGTTGGCCTGACTGATGTCGGTTACTATGACACTCAGCAACCTCCATGTTTGCATCAGTGAAGCTTTTAGCTCCACAACTTAACAAAAAATAAAGGCTCAGGTCACATTTAAAAACATGATAAACCCTTTATTAACCAATTTATTCAATCATCCCTATCAACTTGGCTCCCACCAATATTTGAATTTAAATCAAGGGCCACCTGTGGTTTATGAACACCAAACCCTAGGCATTCCAAGGAACTTGTAACAACTTAAGCAACTCCATTAGCCTTGTCATTAATTGAACAAGAGGTTTGCAAAAATACACAAATGTTTAATTCATGAGTGGATGATCTTCAAATTCTTTTACAAGGGACCTCAATGTTTAGATGTCTCAAACCTGGATGCATAGCTCTCTAAAGGGTCCCCTATTTTAAAATGAGAGGGGTATGTTGGTTCCAAAAAATGATGAATTTTGTGGGAAACAAAGTAATATGTTAGAATTCCCAAAATCTAAGTTCAGATAAACATTGAGGTCACCATTCCATTTGACCTAAGAAATTACCATATCGATCTATTTATGGTTGAAACAAACCTTACACTAGCAGATTTAAGGTTTAAGCATCAAGACATACTTGAGCTATGTGTGTGTTTTGATTCCACTTACTTTTTTCCATAGGGCTTGAGAAGTATTCCTTGGCTTTCTTTCCTTTAATCATTTATGTTGACCTGGGTGTACTAGACATTTTTTTCTTTTGGAATTATGGTTTGGCTTAGGGAAACCTTGGGCATTGCTTTACTACCAGCCAAGCATCCATACCCTTGACAAAGATACCTTTGACTCCACTCATAGCCTTTCTCCACTTCTAGCCAAGCATCCATAGTCCCGGTGGAGGTTGACCGAATCACCTTCTTATGAAAGCTTCAGTTTTGCCTTGTATTCTTATTATATTTTTTGTATTTTAGATCTTTATGTTTTCAATAAGGTTGGGAATGAAGATAGATAGGTCTAGGATTTGATAAAATATCTGATTTTGGAAGGATCACTCAAGGTTACAACCCTTGACCTATGAAACAATGTTGATTAAGTGCTAGATAATGGCATGCTCTTGATAATTTAGGTCTTAAAGCCTAAGTATAAATCCTCTTAAAACTAGTGTAGATCTAGGGTCATGACTTAAATCTTATGGAATGACTTCCCCTCTATTTTTCTATACTTAGATTCTCAAAGTTATATCATAATGTTGGTTTTCAAGATTAGGGTTGCCTTTGTGTGGGGTTCACACCTTTTCTTTAGGATTGGGGCCTATTTGGAGTAGGTTTTAGAATTTCCAAGCTTTTAGGGACAACTCCAAAATACTATGAGATCAAGGGAAAACCACAAGATGAGCAACACATAATAAAAATAAAGAGTAAGCAAAACAAAATAATTAAACAAATATGAACAAACTTATGTACAAACCAGGGACAAGAAAGAAAAAGATGCATAAAGCAAACTAATTAGCCTACCTACTCTAATTTAATCCCATTACACCTTACTCCATAAATACCCCAGAAGAGGTGGCAGAGAAGTAATGCTTGATGTATTTCCCATTAGTAGGCAACATGAGCTTTTCCCCTTGTAAATATTTGAGCTTGAATGTGTTGTTCCTTAATGTTTCACTAATCTGGTGTGGGCCAATCCATAGGGTGTGAATTTTCCATGCTTTCCTTTGGGTTTAGATGCTTTGTCCCAAAGTAGGACTAAATCTCCCTACCTGAACACCTTGATCTTAGACCTTTTGTTAAACCATATTTTTGTATGGCCTGGTGTCTACTAAAATTAGAAAAAGAAGTTTCCCTATCATCTTCCATCTAGATGAGGTCTAGTAGCCTGGAAGCTACGGGTTCTTGACTATCATCCATGTATTATTGTATGAACCTATATGTAGGAAATTTGAGGGTGATGGGGAAGATGGGCTCTAGCCCATACACCAACATAAATGGTGAAGCTTTTAAACCTTGCTTGATTCTTATTCTATTAGCTGAGAGTGCAAATTTGAGAAACTTGTGCCAAGTTCTAGGCTTATCTTCAGTAGACTTTTTGATTGCTTTCATTAGGTTCTTATTTTTAGACTTTTAAAACACCATTTCCTTGAGGATAGTGATTGGAATCAAACTTAATGGTGATCCCTTTATCTTAGGCCTATTCATTAATCTTAATTCAAATGAATGTTGATCCATTATCACATACTAGAGAGATTGGGGTCCCAAATCTAATACATATACTTTCTTCTAAGAAGCCAATCACTTCTTCTGTTCTACATTTCTTGGTAGCTACTTCTTCTATCCACCTAGTGCAATAATATATGGTAGTTAAGACATACTTTTGGCCCTCATATGAGTTAGGGTTAATCACTCTAATGAAGTCTAAAACCCACCATGCAAATGGTTTATCAATCATGATCAATTGTAGAGGCATGGCTTCTTTTGTCTCTTTGGTGCTGAAAATTTTGCAAGAGTGATATTATCTTACATGATTTTGGGAATATTTAAAGAGAGTGGGCCAATAGTAACCCACCTTTAATATCTTGTAGGTAGTATTCCTTCTAGAGGGATGTCCACTACCTAGTTTTTCATGGAAGGTGGAAATAATTTGGGTAACTTTTTCTTGTGAGACACACCTTAGGTAGATTCTTTCAAAGTTATTTATGTGTAGTATCCCATCCTTAATCAGGTAGTTGGTTGTCTTAAGCCTTAAATCCCTCTTTTATTCCTTGGATAAGCTTGGAGGATAAACACCATTGATCAATAAAGGTATGATTAAATCATACCATTCACTAGTTTGAAAACTTTACTGGTTTACTTGTGTGATACTTAGCCTAGGGATATTATTGGTAATCATTTGGATCAAACATTGGCACCTTACCAACTTTGTTATGTAAATTTCCAAGTCATATTCCTATAAAATTGACATCCACTTACCTTTTCATTATCCCAGCTCATTTTGACTCAACATAAGTTTGATAGTAGGGTCAGGTAGGATGGCATGCACCTTATTTCTAAGGATGTAGTGTCTAAAATTTTTTACCACCTTCACTAATGCATATGCCTACTTATCAATCATAGAATATTTTAGCTCAACATTCTTGAAATTGGTACTCATGAAAGCTATTGGGTGATCACACTCATCAACTTTCCAATTCAATACAATAGCCATAATAGGATCATATGCAAAAGAGGATAGATAGAAATCCTCTAAGAAATTAAAACTCATAAGCATTAGGGCTTGGCCAATGGCTTCCCTAATGTCATTAATGCCTTCTTATATTCTTCCTTCTAAATCACCTTGGCATCTTTATTAAGCATGTCATTTAGTGGCTTGATAATTTCTATAAAACCTAAACTAAATTTTCTTATAAAATTTATTTTACCAAAGAATGACTTTAGTTCCTTCCTACTGTTTCGGAGCTCAGTTCTAGATATGGCCTCCACTCTTTTAGGGTCTATGGAGATGCCATATTTGGTTATAATGTTCCCTAACAATTTTCCTTTAGTTACACAAAATATGCTTTTCTCAGGGTTCAAGGAAATTCCATACCTTCTACATCTTTCAAAAACTTGTTGTAGGTGTATGAAGTGTTCTTCCCTATTTTCAAAAAAAATGGTTACATCATCCATGTAAATGATGATGCCCTTACCAATCAAGCCTTGGAAGGTGTGATCTATAACTATTTAGAAGGTGGATCTTTTGTTTATTAGTATGAAAGGAATCCTTTTATAAGCAAACGTTCCCCACTTTGTTGTGAATGTTGTCTTCATCTTGTCTTCTCTCTCAACTAGTACTTGATTATAGCCTGAAAAGCCATCAAGGAAGGACATCATAGTTGAACCTGAAATAGTTTGAATTACTTGATCAAGGGAAGGAGGGTATAATTTTCCTTCTTTGATGATTTATTAAAATTTATAAATTCAATACATAGCCTAATATCATCATTCTTCTTCCTGACTAGCACTAAATTGGCCACCCAAGTTAAATGTTTGATGGGAAAAACTATCCTTCGATCCAATAACCTTTTGACTTCTTTAAATATCATAGGTTCTAGCATTGGATTCACTGGTCTTTATTTTTATCTAAAATGTCTGCAACTTTATTTGAGGGGTATGGTATGGGTAATGACCCTTGGATCAAAGATTTTTAAGTCATCATAGGACCAAGCTATAATATCTTTATATCTATTAAGGAGTTCTTTGGCCTTCTTATTCTTAGAAGTTGTACAATCCTTTCTAATGTTTACTAATTGGGGTTGCCCTTGGGAATCAAGATCCATAGTATTGCAATATTTTTGACTTACCTTGGGAACTTTGGAAACCTCAACTAGTTTGTCTTGATCAAACAATCTCTCCAGAGCAATCATTCCTTTAGGGAATTTTTTGTCATTTAGTTAGATGACTTTGTTATCAAACTTGTTCCCTCCAGTTTCATTCTCATCAACTTCATCAATGATATGGGCCTCAAATGACCCAAAATTGGTCAATAAATACAATATATATTGGTCATCATTAAAGACTTGAAAATTGTTAACATTATCAGGCACTGATGGACATGGGACTAATTCAATACTAAAATCATGGGAATCTAGACTAGGCATGAGGTTCACTGTAGCTGATGCTAGTTCATCATCAACTTGGTTTACATCTCAAGGAATGGAAGTGATGCTAAAAGCATCAAAAGACTCAATCAAGTCCTAGACCCTAAACTTATACTTCTTAAGATATGAGAGTTTACATTGATACCTACTCTTGACCTGGTTGACTACTAGTTCTGAATCTCAAAAAATTAGTCATTCTTTAGCTTTATTCTTGATAGCAAATTAAAAACCAAGGATGAGAGATTCATACTCAACAAGGTTATTAGTGTAGGGTAATTAGATTCTATAAGAGGCATGATACCTTTTGTCAGATAGATCAGTTAAGATAATGCCAACACCTAATCCATCCAATTTATTAGCTTTTAGGGTGAAAACTCCTAAGTTTGAGTTGATTATGTTGACTCTTTCATTAATATCATTGTACTCTATTATCATATGTTTCATCCTTGGTTCCCTCTCAACTCTGATTTCATTTGAGACTCCCTTCCATGATAACCATAAGTGGGAAAATTTAGTAGACATGTACCCATTTAAAGCTTTGCTCCATTCTCTACTTAAGAGGATCCCATAGGCATTAGGCATGTTTACTAGCTAAATATCAATGAATTATTACACCTTGAGCTTAGAGGCTATCTGCATGTGGATGTTTAAAATTTCTCCAACCACTTTAACCCTTGACTTATCTAATTATGTGAAAATCCTATCAGAATTGATGGGGGTTAAGCCAAGTTATTTACATATGCCAGTAGGCATGATATTGGTGGAAGCACATGAGTCGAATAAGCAATTATGCAAGTTTTTTCCAAATATTCTAGTTGTGAGAAAGAAAGGGGGAGATTTGGCTTTGGCCTTATGCACTGTTACATTAGCATGATCTATCCTGGGACTTTTGCTAAACTTTAAGGAATATAGCAACAAATCCCTTTGTTTTATGATTTGTGTTAACTCATGCAAGGTGATATTAACCTTTATCTTCTTCATGTCCTCAACTATGTTGTAACTAGTTTTGGGAGGATTGGGGACTTTAAGGATATGCTTGGGAATGTTCCCTCAGGGGGTCTCAAGGTTATTACTTGAACAAAGATCTGGAGGAGTTCCAAATTTATTTGGGGGGTTAAGGCAGTCAAATTTTGCCTTTGTTCTCTATTCCTCAAGGGGTAAGTATTTTTTAGGAACTATTGAAATGCATGGATTTCTTCAGGGATCTCATCTAGTTCATTTTCTTCCTAAAAGGGGAAATAAAAGGTTTCTACCATGAAAGCTTGGTTAGAAGGCTTTGGGCTATATGTATGTACACTGTTATCCTTATTGGAAACTACCTCAAACATGTCCAACTCCTCTTGGAATGCTTCAAATGCTTTACAGAACTCAATGCAATCAATATCCCCATGCTTAATAGTATAATTCACCCTATAATAGTTAGGTAATGCAATATCTATGAGGTTTATACCCATGGTTTTATTTTCTAAGGAGGGGTTATGGTTTTTATTATTGTGGAAACTATCATTCTGGAACCTATTGCCTAGTTTGTTATTTCTTTGAAATGAAAAGTTCCTTCCTAAACTTTTAGCCATATTCCCCAATTTTTTTGTAATTGGAAGAAATTAGTACTTAGTTTCTAGACCATTTTTAGGATAAATTCATTTTCACTTTTAGGGGTCTTAGAATTGTGTACTTGATTATTACTAACATTAGCAGTTGGTACTAATTCCATTTGATATCCTATTCTAAAGCCATTATTGGTGGGTTGGCTCATGAATATTAAGTTTTGATTAGGGGCCATATGATTTAAGGGAAATTGAGTGAGGTTTAGAGGTTAGTTCATAGTAGGCATGTTCTGATTATTGTTAGGAAACAAGTTCATCATTGGCATGTGGGGATTAACATTTGTCACCGAATAAGCCATTTGTCCTTGGGGTTGCATTTGAGCTTTAATAGTTATTTCTTCTTGTTAGTGAGGTTATGGCTGGTATGGATCTCTTTAAGAGCACTGAGGTCATAGGATCCATTGCATCTTTGTATATCTCTAAAACTAGAATCTCATCTGGCTTGTATGGATCTATGGTTCTACTTAACATATTCTAAAACCTAGAATTAAAAGACCTGATATGTTCATTGACATCTCTTCTAATAGTTGTAAATTGATGATATATGATGCAAGGACTAACGATTTTTCCAAATTGATCTATGAACACATTATTAAAATCTTCCTAACTAGTAATGTATCTATTAAGAAAGTTTAAAATTCATTCATAGGTAGCATCCTTAAAATTGAAAGGGAACAATCTATATGCTACATCTTCATGCACAACATTGAGTAATCTCAAGGCATCCTTGAAAAACTTTATATGTTCTTCAATAGTTATTATTCCCATGGGACTAAATGTAATAAAATATTTCTTCAAATTACATGGGAGATCATGGACCACCCTAGGTATGTTGATGGAAGAATCACCTAACCAAGCCATTATCGTACAAGGGTTACCTTTATCCCTTCTTGCTCTCCTATGTTCCTAAAGTTTAAGTGAAGGTTCTCAAGTTTATGAATATGATATTATCCTAATCCTAGGCAGCTGTAGTGTGAGATTTGAAGATACTATTTAAAATAAAATATACCATGTTAAGTTTCCATGAGGAAGGGGTTTAAGATTGGATGTGAGCTAATCTTTGCAAAAAATGCAAATATTTGGTTAGATCTTGCCATAGACACACTTAATTTCATGAATATGTCATATCTTAATATACCCTTGCTTAAATAACATCAATTCTTGGTATATAGTAGCCTTAAATTCTTCATAGAAGGTGAAGATACATGACCTTTCCAATTTTAAGTCAACTTTACCATAGATCAAGAATATAGATATGCCCTCCTTCTAGTGCTAGTGGAGCCTTCTTGTTGATGCTTATAAATTAACCATAAGTACTTTTGAGTGTTTAAATAACACTTCTCATTTAGAATTTGAAGATTTAAATCATGAGTTATAGGTATTTGACAATTGAGATGCCTGTGGTGGAAATAGTGGAAAAGCAACATGAACTGTTCCACAATATTTATAAATTTTGATGGTAGGGGGCATCTTGGTACCTTTCTTGAAAAGTTTGAATAAATTAACCTAGATTCAGACCACTAACTAGACTAAAATAGTTATGAACAATGTATTTAAGTTAATGTTATTTGTTAAAAAAGAGCAAAAGTGAAGGTAGGGTAAGAAAGGAATAGTGATTATCAATCTGTATTATGAACATATTGACAATACTTCAATCTTTCTCGAGCATGATCTTAACCAGAATGTAATGTAATGTAGCCTAAACTCACATTTCACCACACACCAAGCCTAATTCAAAAGTAAGAACAATAATACAAGTAAAATTGAATTTACTTTTAAGGTTTTACACTATATTTAGATAGTTGAAACACATCTATGTTGTAGATTAAATGAAATGAAGGAAATTCAATTCTTTCAACTAACTTAGCATGCACAAGTTGTAAACCTTGTAATTACTAATCCATCTCAATATTTATTGATATCATTCATATTCAAAATAGATAAAACAATTGAGAAACTTATCAATTCAAACACACAAAACTAGACAACTCTAACATAATTCTTTGATCTCCTGTATTAATTACTCAAAATTATACAAATATCTTAAAGTCTCTCTCTTACAAATGATAATACATGCCCTTTTATAGGAAGCTAGGTAGTATACTAGTCAATTTTACAACTACAAGTATATAAAATATAGTTGTCTTTGTTACAACTATAATACAAATATCTTTTACAATCCTACTAACCTAGAGGCAATCACGCTAACAAACTAGCATGTGTCTTTACAAAATGAATGAGTTTACATGCTAAAAAGAAATAATTAAGATGATGGAGGTGGGTCCTTTCACTGATGCAAGATGATTGTGGCCTTTATATGTTGTTTATCCACTAGGCCTAAATCTACGATTGGCCTAGTGATGCATTCCTCTTCTTGGTTTACCAGTTCATCAAAATCTTTATCATTTCTAGCTAAGGCTTCTTTGATACTCCTAGCTTCATTGATTCTTTCCCATACATTCAATGTCATGTTCAACAATCTATTTTTTTCCTTTCTTGATTGTCCTTGACTCTTGCCTTTGATTTCTTGAGTCACCAAGGTGGCTTTGTGATGGAATTCTTCATCAGTTATGATCCCCAAGGTGGTAGTCTATCCAAGATTCTCGAGCATGGTGCCTACGAGTTTTTCAAACTCTACCAATGAGGTCCTTTTCTTCTTATATGAACTCCTTAACCTTGACATGCCAAGTATTCAAATCCTAAAGTTTATCTCTGACAATCCCCAATATGGTACTTAAATTCCCCATACAAATAGCCTTGAAGTTTCGGATTTGCTTCTTCATCTAGATATAAAGGAGTTGAGTAATTTTATCTTTATAGGCTTACATTGAGTAGTTAGTTCCCTAGCTAAGGTAGCTTGATCTTGAAGGGCCTTATACTTTGACTTCATGGACGTCAATGCCCTGAACATGTCATAAAATGACCCATCCATCATATCAATCATGGAGTTTGGGATTGAGAGAACAACTTGAGTTTGTAGATTCTCCTTTTCTTCCTTCAGGTTATTGATTATTTATACTAATCCTTAGACACAAGATCTAGCCTATTGAGATTGAGCCTCAATTAAACTTACCACATCCTCCTCATGGAAGGGAGATTTGCCAATTTTTTGTTTTCCAATAGGGGTTAACCCTATGAATGGCTCCACTTTCTAAAATGTGAACTCTTCCAGGCCCACTTGGCTACCCTTTTTCTGGTCCTCTCCAATGTTGTTGTGTCTAAGTCAAATTGAACCTTAACCTCTGATTCCTTAAATTTTGAAGGCTCAATCACCTCCACAATTTTACTCCTAGAGGTTCTTGAGGTGTCAATTCTCTTTTTTTCTTCAATATGTTGAATTTGTATTCTTCTCTCTTCCTATTTTTTCACTATATCTTTGATCCATGGTTTGATGTTATCATTTTCAATCAATCCAATCTACATCAAGGCCTAGGAAGGGGAGAGAGATAGGATATTTTTTATCTTTTCATAGACAGCCAGTCAAGGATGACTAGTCCATGAATTGGATTTTCATCATTGAAAATATTGACTTCACTAGTGGGATGAGTGATGGTTAACCTACGTCTTTTTCTTGAAGCCACAGGTACCAAGGCCAATTCAGCCTTCCTTTTCTCCCCATCTAATGGGATCAATTATTTACCTGATTTACCAGAGGGCTATTCCTCCCTATCAAAATCATATGCAACTGCTATGTTAGTAAGGGCACTTTTCAATGTTTTTCCTTCTTCAAGGGAAACCATGCTAATAAATTCCACTAGGGAAGAAGGTATATATGGTAGTGTTGAAGCTGTAGGGCCTTCTCCAGATCCATCCTCTATCTTTGGTTCCTAAACCACAACTTTTCCTTTTCCCTTGATATCCTTAGGTTGCTCAACCTGGGCTTATCCTACTGGTTCTACTTATTAAGGCTCAGATGACTGTCCCTTAGCAGGTGGATTTTGATGAGCAGTCTCAGATGGACCAAAAAATAAGTGATAATGCAAAGGGTGTAGTTTCCATCTTTCTCCTAAGGGCTTGTTGTCCCTAACCAACCTATACTCCAATTGGATGTTGTGACCTCCAATTTTGGAAAGTACTTATTTGAAATTCTTGGTTCTGATGTAGATGGCATCACCTACACCTATCTGATGTCCATATTCAATATTTGGGACCTTCATATCCCTGATGTGGTCGATTAACCTATTCCTAGGGTCCCACATTTTGAGTTCATCCAACTAAAAATCAAAGGAATCTTATGAACCACCATGACCTCTAGCTGCTTTCAATATCTGATTATGATGTTTCTAATGTCTAATGGGAAGGGATGGCTTTGAGCTTTATTATTTCATTTACATGTCTTATCTATACCTTGAATAATCTAGGAGATAATATTTTATTTTATAAGCTTGTTGGGGACATGAATTGGTAATCTATAGGGATGAGTCAGGATTCCCTATATCCTTATCACGATGTGATCTAGGTAGTGTTAGGGTGTGGAGCTAAAAAGCTTCACCAAGGAGCATTCATTATCAGGTTCAGGTCTACACAGACACCGGCGTCGGTTAGGAGTGACCGACGTCGGTCACAGGTAGTTACAAAGGCGCCGACATCGGCAGAGGGTCAGCCGACGGCGGTCACAGACAAGCAGCAGGAACCGACGTCGGTTACTTGCGTGTCTAAAAAGCTATTTCCGTGGACAGAAGCAAGTGTTTGCATTGATAAGTTTGAGTTGAAGTCTCAAGCTCCCATCTCTATTATTGGCATTACTATTTTTAGAGCCCTTGTTCAAGTGGCTTAACTGCTTGTTGGAAGTACATGCTCAAGTCTCCTAATTCTATATGTAGAATTAGATCTTCCTAGCTTATTGTAGTTTGTAGCAGATTATTGTAGTTGGGTGAATCATTGTAATTCATTGTGTGAGAAGAACAGTACAGAATTGAATCAATCCAGGCTTGTTGGAGTTGATTGTTCTTGAGAGAGAGAGCTCTTGAGGAATAGAGATCTATTGAGAGATCTATACATCTAGGAGAGGTGTGGAAGAAAGAAGCTTTCTTCAATTGTATTCCTTTTGTAAAGAGTTTGTTAATACAAGTTTTTAGGGTGTTTTCTTGTATCTCTTGTTCTTGCTATTATCATTCTAATTACTTTTCAATCTGGTTTAATTCTGCGTTTATTGCTTTCACAATTGTAATCTATTGTTGGATTGATCCCCCAACAAGTGGTATCAGAGCCTTGGTTACAAGTTCAGAGCTTGATAATTGGTATCAAAGTTCAGGTTCACTAACAGGTGGTTCAGATCTGTATAGTGTGTATTGATTACAGGTTCTCACAGGAATTTCTGTAGGGATTTCTATTTGAGTGGGAGAAGCAATGGCAGATGAAAGTAAATTGAGAATGGAAAAGTTCAATGGCAAAAATTACCAACACTGGAGAATACAGATAGAGGATTATCTGTATCAGAAAGATCTCTACTTACCGTTAGGTGGGGTTGCAAAGAAGCCCAAAGACATGGAGGATGAAGAATGGGAAGTTCTTGACAGAAAGGCTCTGGGGTCTATAAGACTGAGTCTAGCATCCACTGTGATATCTAATTTATCACAGGCAAAGTCTACGATAGAGTTGATGACTACGTTAGCAAATTTATATGAAAAACCCTCAGCTTCTAATAAGGTATATCTTATGATGCAGTTATTTAATTTGCATATGAATGAAGGTGGATCTGTTTCTACTCATCTGAATGATTTTAATGGAATTGTGAATCAGTTAAGTTCAGTGAATATAGTGTTTGATGATGAAATAAAAGCTCTTTTGATATTATGTTCTTTGCCTGAAAGTTGGCATGGCTTAGTAATGGCAGTAAGTAATACTGCATCTGCATCAAATATTTTGAAAGTAGAGGATGTTGTTAGTGTTATCTTGAATGAGGAAATACATAGGAAAAGCATAGAAGAGACATTTGGGAACGCTTTAAGTTTTGAGAGCAGGGGAAGGCAGAAAGAGAAGAGCAAGAAAGGCAGATCAAGATCCAAATCAAAGGGGAAAGGCAGATCTAAATCCAGGAATGGCAGGAAGCCATAATGCTAGAATTGTGGAAAGATGGGGCACATAAGTAGAGATTGTTGGTCAAAACCCAAGGAGGACAACCAGCATGAAGGAAAGGAAGAAGCCAAGATTGCAGGTATTGCACAAGATGCTTTAATTTTCTCTCTGCATAATAATATAGAATCTTGGGTATTGGATTCTGGTGCATATTTTCATGCTACTCCTAACAGGGAATATTTCAGTGACTATATCCATGGAGATTTTGGAATAGTGTATCTAGGGGATGATGAGCCCTGTAATATAATTGGCAAAGGTAAAGTGCAGCTGAAGATGCAGAATAGCAACACATGGGTGTTGAGAGATGTGATGCATGTTCCTAGCTTGAAGAGAAATTTGATTTCTATAGGAAAGCTAGGGGATGAGGGTTGTACAGTAACTCTCACAGCAGAATCTTGGAAGGTGACCAAGGGTGCACTTGTTATGGCCAGAGGTAAGAGAGAAGGTACTCTCTATTTGTGTAATTGTGTTACTAACAAATCTCCTTCTGTATTATCTACTTCAGATGTGGATGCTAAATTGTGGCACTCAAGGCTTGGCCACATGAGCGAGAAGGGGATGTCAATTCTTAAGTCCAAAGGTATGCTTTCAGATTTAAAAGGCATAGATCTAGAGTTGTGTGAGCACTGTGTATTTGGAAAATAGAAAAGGGTTAGTTTTCTCAAAACCGGGTCTACCAAGAAGAGGCACAAGTTGGAGCTTGTTCACACAGATGTGTGGGGACCAGCTCAAGTTGCTTCCATTGGAGGATCACAGTACTATGTATCTTTCATAGATGATGCCACAAGGAAGGTATGGATCTATTGTATTAGAAAGAAATCTGATGTATTTGAGACTTTTAAAGTTTGGAAAGCTATGGTTGAGAATGAAACAGGTAAGAGATTAAAGTGCCTGAGATCAGACAATGGCGGTGAGTTCTGCAGTCATAAGTTCAGAGATTATTGTTACATGCATGGAATCCATAGGCAAAGGATGGTTCTAAGGACACCTCAGCAAAATGGTATTGTTGAAAGGATGAACAGGACAATAATGGAGCGTGCAAGATGTATGAGATTGCATGCTGGTTTGCCCTTACATTTTTGGGCATAAGCTGTTGACACTGCAGTGTACCTGATTAACAGAGGACCCTCTATAGCTCTGGATGGTGGTATTCTAGAAGAGGCATGGATAGGTAAAAAGGTTGATCTCTCATATCTCAAAGTTTTTGGTTGTGAAGCCTTTGTGCATATACATAAGGAAAATAGAAAGAAGCTTGATGCTAAGTCTATGAGATGCACGTTTATTGGCTATGGCTCAGATGATTTTGGTTACAGATTATGGAATCTAGAAGCTAACAAGGTAATTAGGAGCCGTGATATTTTTTTCAACGAAAGAGTGATGTATTGTGATCAGCTAAGGAAGTTGAATCAATTTGAGCAGAGCAATGGTGAATTGGATGAGGTGAAAGTCCAAGATGAGCTCACGGGAAAAAGAAATAATCACTTGCAGGAAAACACAGAGACCAACGTCGGCAGGTTAGGAACTGGCGTCAGTAGGACAGAAACCGGCGTCGGCCATACAGAGACCGACGTCGGTCATACAGGTACCGAGGTCGGTCAGGCAGAACTGACGTCGGCCAGTAACAGGTCTGCAGGTGACTGAGGTCGGTCACTGTTAGAGAATTTGGGTGGATAGCGTGTTGTAGACGAGTCTCAGACACCCATCAGGAGGTTAGAAAGGGTGAGTAAGCCTCCAATTAGATATTCTCCTTCTTTATTTTATCTATTGCTAACTGATGGTGGAGAACCAGAGAGTTTTGAAGAAGCAATACAGGTGGAGTCCAAGAGTGAGTGGGAGCGTGGCATGGTTGAGGAGTTGGAGTCCTTAAGAGAGAACCAAACATGGGATTTGGTTGAATTGCCAGCTGGTAAGAGAACACTCAAGAACAGATGGACCTATAGGTTGAAAGAAGGTGAGAATGGACAGATGAGATATAAGGCCAGATTAGTAGTGAAAGGATTTGCACAAAAGCCAGGTATCGACTTTGGTGAGATTTTTTCTCCTGTTGTTAAAATGACTTCAATAAGGGTTGTATTGTCTTTGGTTGCTTTTGAGGATTTGCATCTTGAGCAGCTAGATGTTAAGACAGTGTTTCTTCATGGAGATTTGGATAAGGAAATTTATATGGAACAGCCAGAAGGATTCGAGGTCAAGGGTAAGGAGAAGTTTGTGTGCAGGTTGAAGAAAAGCTTGTATGGCCTCAAACAAGCTCCTAGGCAATGGTACTTAAAATTTGACAGGTTTATGACTGAGCATGGCTACAGTAGGTGTCAATCAGACCATTGTGTGTATTTCAAGAGATTTGATAATGGTAGATATATTATTCTATTGTTGTATGTAGATGATATGCTGGTTGCAAGATCTCACATGCAGGATATCTCAGAGCTTAAGGTGAAATTAGCTCAAACATTTGCTATGAAGGATTTGGGAGCAGCAAAGAAAATCCTTGGCATGAGCATTAAGAGAGATAGGAAAAATCACAGGTTGATATTGTCTCAAGAAGATTATGTGGACAAGGTGTTAAAATGGTTTAATATGCAGGATGCTAAACCGGTAAGCACACCTTTGGCTGGACATTTTAAGTTGAGTAAAGAACAATGTCCTAATTCATATGATGAGGTAGAGTACATGAGTAAGGTTCCATATTCTTCCGCAGTAGGGAGTTTGATGTATGCAATGGTGTGTACTAGATCGGATATTGCCCAAGCAGTGGGAGTGGTAAGTAAGTATATGGCCAATCCAGGTAAGGAACATTGGAAAGCAATTCAGTGGATCCTTAGATATCTGAGAGGAACCAGCAGTAGGCACTTATGCTATGGAGGTTCAGATACTTCTCTACATGGTTATGTAGATTCAGATATGGCAGGTGATTTGGATGGCAGGAGGAGCACTACAGGTTATGTTTTCACTGTAGGTGGAACGGCGGTTAGCTGGATATCTAAGTTGCAGAAGGTTGTTGCCTTGTCAACTACAGAAGCAGAGTATATTGCAGCCACAGAAGCTAGCAAGGAGATGATATGGATGACACGGTTCATGGATGAGCTTGGTAGGGAGCATGAGAGTTGCAGATTGTATAGTGACAGTCAGAGTGCAATCCATTTGGCTAAGAATTCAGCCTTTCATTCAAGAACAAAGCACATACAGCTAAGGTATCACTTCATACGATAGGTATTGGAAGATGGTGAGTTGAAGCTGGAAAAGATCCATACAGATAGGAATCTTGCTGATATGTTAACCAAGCCGATTACAAAGGAGAAGTTGAATCTTCATTCAACTTCTATTGGTCTTCATGATTGAGTTGAAGATGGAAGAGCTAGAAGATGTTGTTGTACAGGTACTAGTGCAGTTGTTTATCTCCAAGTGGGAGATTGTTAGGCTGTAGAGCTAAAAAACTTCACCAAGGAGCATTCATTATCAGGTTCGGGTCTACACAGACACCGGCGTCAGTCAGGAGCGACCAACGTCGGTCACAGGCAGTTACAGAGGTGCCGACGTCGGCAGAGGGTCGGCCAATGGCAGTCACAGACAAGCAGCAAGAACCGACGTTGGTTACATGCATGTCCAGAAAGCTATTTCCGTGGATAGAAGTGAGTGTTTGCATGATAAGTTTGATTTGAAGTCTCAAGCTCGCATCTCTATTATTGGCATTACTATTTTTAGAGCCCTTGTTCAAGTGGCTTAACTACTTGTTGGAAGTACATGCTCAAGTCTCCTAATTCTATATGTAGAATTAGATCTTCCTAGCTTATTGTAGTTTGTAGCAGATTATTGTAGTTGGGTGAATCATTGTAATTCATTGTGTGAGAAGAATAGTACAAAATTGAATCAATCCAGGCTTGTTGGAGTTGATTGTTCTTGAGAGAGAGAGCTCTTGAGGAATAGAGATCTATTGAGAGATCTATACATCTAGGAGAGGTGTGGAAGAAAGAAGCTTTCTTCAATTGTATTCCTTTTGTAAAGAGTTTGTTAATACAAGTTTTCAGGGTGTTTTCTTGTATCTCTTGTTCTTGTTATTATCATTCTAATTACTTGTCAATCTAGTTTAATTCCGCGTTTATTGCTTTCACAATTGTAATCTATTGTTGGATTGATCCCCCAATAGGTAGTACCACATATTAACCCTAGTTTTTATTTATTTATTGATGAGAGGGTGTAGTCTTTGTATAAGGATGCCTATGAATTCCTCATAAATGGTTGGAAAAACCCCATCAGAAATAAATTTCATGTGGTTCCTATACTTGACTATATGCAATTTAGAGTAATGGTGGGAGATTGTGGTCCTGTCATCAGGGGACAAGTTTCTTATGCCAAGGAAGGTCATAGAGGATAGGATGGAATCCAAGAGATAAGACATCATATAAAATTTATTGGAAGTCCTTATTTTAATGGTTGTGAATTTCTTGGCCAAGAAAAAGCTTATCAGGTCTCCCACAGGAGGGGTCAATTTTTTCCCTAGCATAAAGTAGACATAAGATACCTAGAATTTGCTCACATAAGTAGTAGAAGGGGCACTAAGGGATTTATTTATCAAGGTCATAGCTATCCTAATGCCCTATCTAAATTATACAATAGGAATTTTTTCATTAGGGGACTTTAAAACATGGGATCTTTGGCTTAACTAAGGTGTGAGGACTAAATCTAGATCCTGGGTGTTAGTCCAATCTCTCATGGATGGGAGCTAAAAATGGGGAAAGAGAAGCTTGTAATAAGTTTCAAAGTCCATGGGAGTGATATATGCAACCCTTTTGGTGTTTCCCTCTCAAATAATCCACTCCCCATCTATTATATAATCCATGAAAATAGGAGTAAGGACACTGATACAATATATTACCTCTAGTTTTATTGTTATATGGTGAAGGTTTGCCATCTGAATTGTAACTATACCATTGTATATTTGGTGTATAGTAGCATCTATCCTATCCTCCTAAGAAATGGGATGAAATTCTTCCATAAGGAAGAATATGTCTGACCAATTCCTAACTCCATGGACATTTAAGGCTACCAATTCCAACTTGGTATCCTTAAAAACCCTTCCTTCACTGTCAGAGGTCAGATAGAGCTCAGATTCTATATTCAATTGTTGTATGACTACCACCTATGATGATATAGAATTACCCTTATAGGACTACCAAGGATTTCACAGAGGCACTTATTTCTCAAAGCTTAGTTAGGCTATCTTGACCAGGTGAAGTTAATTGAGTCAAATTGAATCCTCTTTATAGAGGGTTTAGGGTTTTGAGCTTTAATGGTAGATTTATTCAAGCCTTAACTTCATACATGCCTTATATTTGATGAGACCTTTTTATTCATGCCTTTTATGTTTTCAAGCTTAGAAGATCTTTGATTTTTCCTTTTTATGCTTGCATGAAGTCCATGTGGTAGCATTCTAGACTTTCATGATAATTTTCATAATTGCCCTTTGGATACTATCCATTGGCTTTTAAAAGCCTCATTTATTTTGCTCTGTCAGATCAAGATCTTTGGTTTAACATGATTTGTTAATCCAAATCCAAGTTATTGTACTCCCATTGGTCTATTTATCTTCAAGTTCATGGTCATGACACTTAGCACCTTCACAGATCTTTCTCATACTATGTATCTTTATCAGCTACCATCTTGGTCATGCATTGGCCATGTGTCAAGCTTGTGAAGCTCTAAAAATTTATCAAGATATTCATGACATTGGATTAAATCTAGTGAGCGAGCAATTATCATTGATCTTTACGGGGTCTTTTTGTATAGTAGAGGTCCTTAATTGAACACCTTTATTAAGTGGGTTCCTTTAATTTTCTTCTTTTGATTAGAAAGTCACCACACATCCATTCCTTGGGGATTTATGTACCTTTTGACTTTTTTCCCTATGCATCACATTGTTGGATCAAATCCAGTGAGTTAGCAATCATCATTAATCTTTTCATGATGTACACTACTTAATTAGGATATTTTTGGTTAATATGTTCCATCCAATCAAATCTAGTAAGTGAGATATCACTTTTGGATCTTATAAGGGATACGAGGAATAACCATTATGCCTGAGGACATAAATACTTAGGATAGATTATTAAGACTAAGGTCAATATTAAATATCAGGGCCTTAATATTAATAATCAAGTCTAAGTTAGGTGACTTAAAAAGAATACATAAAGCACGTTAGTTAGACCCAAGGTAAATAAAAGGGGGAAAATAAAGGCTTGAGTCACATTTAAAAACATGATAAACCCTGTATTAACCAATTTATTCAATTGTCCCTACCGACTTGTCTCCCACCAATATTTGAATTTAAACTAAGGGCCACCAAGGGTTTGTGAACACCAAACCCTAGGCCTTCCAAGGAACTTACAATAACTTAAGCAACTTCATTATCTTGGTATTTAATTGAACAAAAGGTTTGAAAAAATACATAAAATTTTAATTCATGAGTGGATGATCTTCAAATTCTTTTACAAGGGACCTCATTATTCAGATATCTCAAACTTGGATATGTTGGTCCCAACAACCCCCTTCATCACTTATTCTCCAAAGCCTTTCTTCCTAGAGATAGAATTGGCAAATGGATGGTCCTCCTTATGGAATTTTATCTTTACATTGTAACTCAAAAAGTTGTCAAAGGGCAAGTAAAATATGATCAACTTGCCACATCTCTAAAATTCCAGCTACTTTGCCTCTTCAAGATAGTCTTCTAGATGATAATATCCTCTATATTGAAGTTCTTAATCAATTTATTTCTCTCAAATATTATTTTCATAAATTTACCACTGATCTTTAAGAAAATAATCTTGATGAATCCTCTATTCCCTCCAATACTACTAAACCTAAATTAGTTATCCAGGAGCTTCCTGAGATTAATGTGGAATTATACAAGGATATTTGTACCCTTCACTTTGATGGTGCTAAATGCCTTCAAGGAGATGGGGTAGGTTGTATTCTTACAAGTCCTCTTAAAAAGATCATTTATTTAGCCTTTGTTTCACATTTGATGTCACCAATAATATGGCTAAATATGAAGCTCTAATATTAGACATGAGAGCTACCCTTAATTTAGACATTCAATAGTTGCATGCTTTATGTGATTCTCAACTTATTTTTCACTAAGTCAATGGTTATTATCAATGAAAAAGTGAAAATTTCACTACTTATCATAAAATTGTAACCACTTTCACTAAGGATCTTATCTCTTTCACTATTGAGCCTCTTCCTAGAGATCAAAATGTCATTGTTGATTCTCTCACCTCTTCAATATCTCTCTTTCATCCACACCAAGTTATTTTTTATCCTACTTTCTTATACAAATAATAAAATTTCCATCTCCAACTCAAACACTAGATTCACTTATCTACCACATCAAAGTTGTCACCATTTGACAAAGCCCATGGTATAAAGACATTATTTAATTCTTGGAACATCAAACTTATCCTCCTAACTTAGATTATCATGAAAATACATGAATTCATAAACAAGCTTTCAAATATGTGTTTCACCACAACATCCTTTATTTTTGCATCATTGAAGGTACCTTGCCCCATTGTGTTATGCAAGATGAGGTCCCTCCTCTTCTTAAACAAGCACATGGAGAATTTGCAGTGGCCACTATAGTGGACATGCTACAACCTACATATGTCTACGTATGGGTTAGTTTTGGCCTAATCTTGAAAAGGATGCGATCAAATTAGCTAAAAAATGTACTCCTTGTCAACTTCATGATGATATAATTTATTCACCTCTAGACAAGATTCAAACTATTGAATCTTCTTGGGCATTTTCCACGTGGGGATTTGATCTCATTATAAAATTACCTCACTCCCAAGATGGCCATGTATTTATCATCACCGCTACTAAATATTTTACCAAATGGGTTGAAGCCATGCCCCTTATTAATGTCACCAATCCTACCATTTCTAAATTTATTCTTAATCAAAATATTTTCCACGTTGGTGTTATCCATACCATTATTTTCGATAATGGTGGTAACTTCAAAATAAACATGTTAAATAGCTTTATGCTAAATTCAAGATCAATCATAAATTTTCTACACCTTATCATCCATAATGTAATGGTAAAGCTAAAGCCACTAACAAAATTCTTAACAAAATCCTCCAAAAGATAATTCATGAAACCCACATGGATTGGTATATTCATCTTTACCCTGATCTTTAGGCCTACTAGACTATCATACATACTACCACTGGAGAAATGTCCTTCTCTCTAGTCTATGGTTCTGAGTCAGTTCTTCCCTGAGAATTTGAGCTTCCCTCTCTTCGTATATCTATTCACAGTATCATACCCAATGAATAATTGTATGGAGCTTGCCTTCATGACCTTGATCGCTTTGATGAATGTTGTTTTTTTTCTTTGTAACATAATCACCAATATAAGGCTCATATTTCCAAACAACATAAAAAACATGTTAAAATTTGCATATTTAACGTTGGTGATTTTCTCCTTAAATTAGACTACACTCATGATAAAGAAGGTAAATATAACCAAAAATGGTTGGGTCCCTATTTAGTCAAAGATATTCTTTTTCCAAGTACCTATCACCTTCAACCCCATGAAGGCTATGTTTTCAAAGAGCCCACCAATGCCCAATTCCTCAAGAAGTACTTTACCTAAACACTTTTTTATATATGCTTTATATCTATCTAACACTTTTTTCATGTCACTTACATGGATTTATTCCTCGGCAACACTTCTCCTTTATCACAAACCTTTAGTCCTCCCTTTTTGGTATTTTAATTTCCCCTCTTTTTATCATGAGTTAGATTGTAAAACTGCAGATATGACCCAGTCTTCCTCATAATATACCATAGTATTCTTTATTTTCATACTCTTTTTACACACTTTTTATCATCCCTTGGATTTATCTCTTATGAGTTACATTTTAAAATCGTGGATAAGACCCAGTCTTCCTCACAAATACCATCTTTTTCTTATCTCATTTATTTTTCCAATGTTTTGTGGCACCCTCGTGGGTTTTTATTTTATGATTTGAAGTGTAAGACCATGGATAGGACCTGACCTTCCTCATAAAATTACCATCGTATTATTCCTTTTCTAAAAATATGTTATTGATCCTTGTTCTCAACTTTAGATTTCTCTTGGTAGATGGAATTTGCACAACAATATATTTTAGCATGTTTTTCCTCCATTTTTCTTATTCTTATTATAAGGAATCACACTTTACTATCATTGTATCCCTTTGTTTCCCTTTGTTACATTTTTTGCAATTTTAAGTAATTCAAATTGTTCCATGTGTCATCCCTCTTCATTTCCTTTCCTTTCACTCCACATTAGATAAAATAAGGTCGAATTCAAGATAGCACTTTTATTTCACCTAGATTTACAAGACTCTTAAGCATCATGCTCTTTGAATTTCTCTCTCTTAGCAATCAAGTCCCAACTATTCAAATGAAATTCATCTTTAGCACCCATGTTTGGTTTTCCAAATCCGTATGGAGGAGGAATAGAAAAAATCCATAAAGAAATTTAAAAGCCAAATCATTTGAAATAAAATTCCATGACATACAAAAGGCAACATACAAATTTCAAAAGTCAAAATCACACCAAAATGTGTGATTACAAGCACATCTCCTATCTCTAATCGAATCACAAACTCCATAGTTGGCATCACAAATATCCAAGGTACATTGGGGTATGGTAGGCTAGTAGATTGGAATAGGATAATTCAAATAACTCTATAGTGTTACCTACTTTCTCATGAAAGTACCTAATCTTCATAGTAGATTGACGACTCTATAAGGGGTCCTGAGGAATAGGGAACACACTATCGAAAGGTAGGTCCATTTTACTTTTCATGCATATAGCCTTCATGAGATGATTTATAAACTGCATTTGTTGACCTAAGACTTGTGTGGCTAAGATCTCTTCAGAGTCCTTAAGGTCAAAATTCCTTTTGTTTTGACAAACCTAATTTGAGTGTCTTGACTTCGATAAAGAGTTCCTCTACTTTAGTTTTTCATTCATTTTTTCCTCCGCCTATTTCATTTCCCCCCTTGACATGAAAATTATGATTCCAAATCTATTTCCCTTCTTCTTTGTTTCCTTCTTCTTCACCTCTTAAAAAAAAACATGCTAGAACTACTTTGGTTTTTAGTTTCATCTATCCTCAGAACAAAAACAACATGCTTGAGTAACTATGGATTACTTTCTTTACACCATAGAATTACATTCCTAAACTTGTTCTACTATAATTTTACCATTTTTCATTTGTCATATTGTCCTACTTTTATGGATACCTAAGTACCTTTTTTCCATTGTTGAGTGAGATTTGTTTTTTATTTCTCACTCAGTAATGTTGTTCCCCTTTTTATGCACCATTTTCCATTATTGAGTGAGATAAGGATTATTACTGATCACTCATCAATGTTGTTTTACCATTTTGTTTTTGTCTTTTACATTGATATTTTGGTTACCATTCTTTTTGACATGTATCCTTGGTTTGACTAGGTGAGTTTACCTTTCTTACTTAAGGTTTACTTGTTTGAGTTTTTCGATCTTTAGGATCCCTGCATTTTTGGTTACCCAATTTACTCTTGTTTTTTTGACTTGGTCATTTGGTCTAACATAGCACTTGTCACCCCAAATTTTCAAATTTCCAAGTACATCTCGTCCTCATAGCACCAGTTATCTTGGCTTTCCTACATTTATTTATTTTTGTTGTTTAGTTTTGTATTCTTGGGTTTGTCAAAATTAGTCTCTATACCCTAAATAATCAAAACTAATAACACAATAGAACATCATCAAGAGATAAAGGTAAGTCAACGTATGCATCACATTTACTTTCTTATCATTTACTTTTTTGTCATTGACACATCACATTTACTTTTTAGTTATTTCTCTTTTAATCATTTACTTTCAGTTATTTTATGATTTAAAATACTATATTTTTTTTTTGGCATCAACATTATGCATTCTTATGTTCTTTATCAAAGCACCATCCCCTATTGTACCTTAGTGATATGTGATGAGATTCGAGTGGGGCATATGTATATACATAATATTTTCAACTTTTATCAAATAATAATGCTTTGAATCTTACAAGAACTAGTCAAGTCTCAATCTCTCTGAGTGCATGCCTTAAGGGGTGTACTAGGAAAGGGTTGGGTAGACCATTGGTGCTTTATAGGATTATTATCCCTTATTGACACATATTACCAATTTAACTAGTTCCTAAAAACCATTCCCTAAGCTATTACTCCTATTTACACACTCTTCCATTCCTTTCCACTTTCCATCCCTCTTTTCCTCACTTAAATCCCCTTTTGTCATTCAGTTGTATAAGGTTGACTGGGTTGACCCTATATAGTTTTGGGTTATTTATCACTTAGGAGCTAGTTGACCTATGGCCGACCTAGCTCATGACCTAGTGAATTATTGACTGAAATTATACTAGGTCAACTGGGTTGACCTTGTTAACCAAGATTTTTAGAAGGTTAAGAGTCAAATCCACCTATAAATACAAGATCATTTCATTATTATTTTAATATGAAATCAAGAGTTATTATTCACTTGTGCTTCTTTACAATCTACTCTTCCACCATTCTACTTGAGGAGTATTAGCTTAGGGTTTCTACTTGGAGAATATAGTCTTGTGGATAAGTCTTGGATGCTTTGGCCTTTATTAGTGATCCTTACAAACTACAACCTCTTTCAAAGCCCCATTTTCTAAGGGAGAGATTGAGTCTCGATAGGTTCACATTCAGGGAAGTATTATCTAACTTTACTCCTTTCTTTAGTAGATATAAGTAGCATAAGTATTGGCTTCAAATAATATTACTCTTTATATTCCCTGTATTAGGGTCTTACTCATACTTAGATTAATTGATACTATCTTATACATGTTTTTTTTTACTAACCCCTCATGTTATGCCACAATATTTGGTGAGCACTAGATTAGATTTACTTTTCTTATTATTAGTTTAGGTGAAATATCAAAACCTAGCATCCCCTTGGGGTTATTACATGATTGTGTTAGACTAGAGGATTTGGAACCCTCCATAGAATAGTGTATTATGATAAGAGATCCCCTAATTGGGTCTAGAGGATCCCCATATTGGTCATGCTCTTACTTAATAAATGTATTCCTAATCTAATGTGTAGGTAGGATCTACCTTCTCTAATCTAGAATTGATTTATAAACATGTTGCATTTTTGACTGCATACAAGATGCATCAATTTAAAAAACTTTTATTATATGAGTATTATATATATATATATATATATATATATATATATATATATATAATATATATATATATATATATATAATCTACATTCAAAATGTCATAATTCATATTCTTATGTTATTTTCAAATTATATTTCTAAGTGTCTCTAGAATTCTCTTCAAGTTAAACTATTATTATTTTCAGAAAAAAAAAATTCCACTTTAAGCCCGCCCCCCTTATCCCCCATTATCTTGTATCTACCCATAAGTGAGTAAAATAAAAGTATGAACAAATATACCTAGTGGCATGCAAACCATGTCATTGTCTCTACAAAATATTTTAATGTATTGAAGATTAATTATAATTCTTTGGTGTGAACAATATAGCTTATGATTGTCATATTTTTTTCCTAGTTGAAGAACCATACATTTTTTAATTATTTATTGTGCACCTCCAACTATGTAAGGGATTTTTTTATAGTGTGTCATATTTATTTCATCCAATTATGTAGGGTTAAATTATTAGAAAATATTTGGTGTGTAGAAAATCATGTAACTGAAGATAAAATAAGCATATCATATGCCCCCTTTTGAGGATAGGGATGTACTTGCATGTCACTCAAATTAAGAGAAGGAGATTATTCTTACCATGTGTAAATTAAGAAACCATAAAATAAATAATGATGTATAATCATAATATGGTGTCATTATTAAAGTTAATTTATAACACATTTTGATATATATATTAATAAAATAGCATCATCATTAAATTTTAACAATAATATGTAACCCAATACTAATATGTTGAAGTTGAAGCAATATGAGAAAATCTAAGAATATTTTTTCCTTGCATTGGCAAGGGGTAGGGAAGAAGGGAGGAAGTGATATGCTCTAATGAAATAGTAATCCTAGATATGAAAAATATAAATCAATGAAGGCAAAAAAAATTATGGCTTAATGTGCATAAGATGTATTAAGGGACATATGGAAAGAGCTTTCATCGATATAAATAAAGACAAAACTTGATTAATCAAGGTCACTTGTTTAGTTTTTTTATAAATTTGTTTCTGATGAAAAAAAAATCCTCACAAGATTATAACCACAAAGCTTCTTCTATTACTCTCAATAGGTAATACAATTCAAAAAAGCTTCACTTTCCACACAACACTTGGCTACACACCATGCCAAGGATATATAAGCTTTCACAAAGCTTATTCTCAACATATACAAAACTTGGCCTCAACATGCCTAGGAGGATTTCAAAGCTTTCACACAATGTTTTATTCTATACCACTAGCCTCACAAAAATCATACATAAATATTCATCAAAGATTTCTTATATCAATCTCCACTTTTACAAAACTTGGCAACATCTCACCAAGGAGGCTATCCTCACTTATACCGAACTAGCCTACCTAACAAAGCAAAGGTGTATCCATTTATAGAATTTACAACCCAAATAACTATAATCATGAAAAAAACAACTATTCACCCAATAAATTCATTCCCCTACACTTATAGTCATAAAATACAAGGGACAATTCATTCTCCATTAGGAAGGAATGAATACAAAGTCTAAAAGCATCCAGCACTAAGCAAAAGACAAAAGACAAGGTCAAAAACTAATCTTCAAGGAAAAATTCACCACCCTTGTCATGTGATGGAACAGTAACTAATGTAAATGCTCTCTAAACTTGATCCCCTTTATATATGACCCATTTATAATCCACTTCACATGGGTTTTCAATCTTCATAGTAAAAGTTCTCCCCCATTTGCATATGTTTCCAAAAAGCTACCAAAATCTTCTTTTTGACAAGGATCAAACACATTATTAATGTCCCTACATGGAATTTTGATCCACTCTCATAATGGAAATAAAAATCAAGTCCTCACATGTTCTTTGTAATAATATAGCACCCCATGCCACCTATGATACATGAACAATGTTGGTGACACCTTAGTAGTGAATAGTGTCAACATGAATAGTGTCTTTTTCCTCCACACCATTCTCCTCCAATTGAAAAAAAAATAACTCATATGAGTTGCACTAAGTATTCTCCAAGCATTTTATGATCACACACATGAACACGATCACACAAACACATGAACATGACTCTATTTTTAGGTGATGCAAGATTGCATGAACCCTTGGTTACTCCTCCATCAAACACCCAAGGTATTATAATGTGATCTCATGATCACATGGATGGGGTAAGTGGTAGAACCACTCTTTTGATCATGGATTTTTATGACCATATCATCACCTTATAATGTACAAATTACTCTAAGAGATTATATTTATTCTTCCTCCACTTCCAGCTTCTACTAGTTGGTTTTCCACCTCTCCTCTTCACACTTCTTCCCCTTATCTTTATCCTCATTGTTGTGGTATTTTGACCACCATACATTCTATCCATTTTGGGATTGAACCCACTATGAACTATCCTCCTCCACCAAGATGATCTACCACGCATCTCATCTTTCCATGTGATCTAAAGCCCACCACTATCTGTCTACCTCCATCTAAATCCCTCTTGGTGTTGTTTACCACTTGTCCAACCATCTATTGGATCCTCATCAACACCACAAACTATTAATTTCATCTCCTCAATCTTGGATAAAACTTAATTCTACACACTCTCCTCATCTGAATCTACTTTTACAACAAGATTATCTAATGTTTATTTCAAATAAACATGCAACTCTTTTTGGTAGCAATATTTAGTCTCCACCAAACTCTCCATGTGTGTCCTAGCTTGCATAAAATATTCCTCCAAACATTCCATCATGGAAACTTGGAACTCTATTTTTTCACTCTCTTCATTCAAGTGCATCTCTTCCTAGATGTTTTCCTCCATTTTCAACTCTACATGGCTGAAATATTCCTCTCTTTATAACTCTATATGGATATAACTTTCATCTACCTGTAACTCTTCATGGTTTCAATCTTCCTCCACATGCAACTCTACATGGTTTCCATATTCAATGACATAAAATTTTTCACTCATGAAACATTTTCACACTCATGGGACTTCATAATTTATTCCCCATCATAAAATAATGGGTCTTTTTCATCAACTTCTACAAAAAATACATTTTCATCCTCCTTCATGAGGACTCCTTCCCCTATAGGATGCTCACAAGCTTTTTCTTCTTTGAGGATTTAAAAATTAGTTTTGGTATCTTCACATGAGAACCTCACTCTCTTGTTATCCTCCATGACAACCATCTTATCCTCCCTCATATTGCCTCTACTGTAAACCTTCTTCTTTGTTTCTCTCTCAAGCCTCATTAAATGAAGCTTCTTCATCCACTCCAGCTACAACTTTGGGTGCACATATTTACCCATTAATTTTGAAACCATATGTTCAAAAATATTCACCTTATCCTTTACATCTTATTTCTCTCCATTTGGTAATATTCCCAACTCTTGGTTACAACTTCATTCATCCTATTACTTACAACCTTCACCCACATATGGTCTTTAATATGCATTTTCTCAAAATACATCTCTAACTAACCTTTCCAAGTTATTAGATCTTATGAATTATATTTTAAATTCAAATATTGACCTATTATATCCACCATAGTCTTATATTTTCTCTTCTCTATCTCTTACACCTAAAAAACAAAAACACACATTCACATCTTCTACCCAACAATATCTTCTTAGCAGGATTTAAATTTACCCTGATACCACCTAATGAAAACAAAAATCCCCACAAGATTATAAACATAAATATTATTATATTACTCTCAAAAAATAATAAAATTCAACAAAACTTCACTCTCCACACAAAACTTGGCTACACACCATGCCAAGGATCTATAAGCTTTCACAAAGCTTATTCTCAACACATACAAAACTTGGCCTCAACATGCCGAGCAGGCTTTCAAATATTTCACACAAAATTTTTTTCTCTAGTCTCAAAAAACTCATACATAAAGTTTCATCAAATCTTTCTTCTACCAATCTCCACTTATACAAAACTTTGCAACATCTAACCAAGGAGTCTATCCTCACTTCTACCAAACTAGCCTACTTAACAAATCAAAGGAGTATCCACTCATATAATTTAAAACCCAAATAACTCCAAGCATGAATAAAATAACCATATACATTATAATTTTTTCCCCTCCACTTGGAGACTTAAAATAAAATGTAAAAATCATTCTCCATTAGGAGGGAATGAAGACAAAATCTAAAAGCATCCATCACTATGCAAAAGACAAAAGATAAGGTCAAAAGGTAAACTTCAAGGGATAATTTTCCACCCTTGTCATGTGAGTGAATAGTAACACATTTTATTACTCTCTCCATTTTATCCTATTTATATATGATAACTTTACCATCCACTTCACATGGGTGTGCAATCTTCATAGTAAAAGTTCTCCCCCATTTGCATATGCTTCCAAAAAGCTAGTGGATCTTATATTTGACTAGGATCAAATCCATTATTAATGTCCTCACATGTAATTTATACCCACTCTCATAATGGAAATAAAAATAAAGTCCTCACATGTGCCTTGGAATATTATGGTGCCCCATGCCATCTAGGATGCATGAACAGTGTTAGTGACACCTCAGTAGTGAATAGTGTCAACATGAATAATGTCTTTTTTTCTCCAAATTGGTTTCAATAGGTGTTTATATTTAGAATAAAACCTTAAATTTTTATTTATTTGTCTTGATTAAATATTACATGAATAAGAGTATGATTTCAAACATTGGTGTAGTCATTCTTGAGACTATTATATAATGGACATGTTAGAAGGGAGTGTGCTTTCTTCTATCTCTTGTAAGTCACACAACTTATAAATTTATTTTCCCAAGGTGTTTTTGTGAGATTAATGACATTTACATAATCAAATAAAAATTAAATTTAAAAAGCATATATATGTACATAGATATGTGGAGGTAGCTTAAAAAAATTTATAATCTTGTATTATAGCATGAATTTGGGAATCATACTGATTTGGCATTGTTATAGAATATTGTTTTCAATATGAATAAATTTTGTCTATGTAAAATGATGAATGTGATAGGAAAATACAAAGTTGTAATATATATGAAAATATTGTAGTACATGTTTATATTTTTTATGTGTACATGATACATAGTTGGAGCAGGTTCTCTAAAATTTAATTTTTTATATGACAATAGTTGTGATAAGCATAATTGATTGGTTTAAAATCATTTCCATGGACTAAAGAGTTGATGATAGGGTGGAATATAAGGTGCATGGTTTTTGATAAGATGGGGAAACACTCAAGGTGCATACCACTCCATAATAAGAATCTTGGTTTTATGGGTGTATGGTTTGACATACACACCACCTTCATTGAAGAAATTTCATTATATTTACATATGTTTTTTGATGCAAACTTTTAATTATGAGACCCTTGATTAAGTAAAATATATGAGAAGAGGTTTTGATCTCATCAACTCATATAGTTATGTTTAATCCATTGTAATCATAAAAATAGAAAATAAGATTATGTATTAAGCATATCCAAAGAAATCACAATACTAGCCTACAAAATTTAAATGTATCAAAGAGAAAATAAACTAAGCAAAAATACTAAAACATGTAATATCAATTGATAAAATAAACTAAGCAAAAACACTAAAACATGTAATATCAAACCAAGTACTCCATAACTAAGTATATATTCTACATCAAGATTCACCAACATGAATCCTTTTAACCTCATAACATAAAATTATTTAATTACTACTATTCTAAGCTATTTTTATTATTAAAAAAGAGGTATGAAGTTATGTAACTGAAAATATAGCCTAATTTAATGCATATTGAGAACACATAGGACAACACAAAGCACATAAAACACATGATATGACCTAGATAAAGCCCGATGTGGTTAAACCTCTAATGGGTGAATCAATTAAAATCCCATTTTCATTATGTAATTTTGAACATGTATAAGCTACTACCATTTTTTTCCTTCATAAGCAAATCTTTCATTAATACATTATCTAAATCTTGCACACAAATGTCTTGTATCCTTACGAAACCTCACTAAATAGTCCCAAAACTTAGCAACCACTAAGAATTAGGAAAATAATGAATAAAGATCCAAACTTGAAATTCCACAATGTGGATTCAACTCCAAGACTACTCATTGATTATTTTCCTCTCTTGCCTTCCACAAAGTTTATATTTATTCCCTCTCAGCTGATAACTCATTAAAGAACTCAAACCAACTAGCATGAGGAAGTGTAAATGTCTGCAACCATTCTCATTTTCATATTTTGGCCTATGGTGAAATTATCAAAGTATGAAAATTGATGGTTACTAAATTTTTGGGTTAATTTGCACAATAATCAAGGTGGTCATAAAATTATCTAGGTGGTTACGTAGTTTTAGGGATAATTTGCATAATTGTCAAGGTGGTTATATAATTGTTGGCCATTTTTAGGCCTACATACAAAGATTTGAAGGACTGAGAAATGTTATTGATTGAGAGAAGGATCCAATGATAAAAGAGGAAGATCATAATATTTGAAATGATTTTTAAACACTTTAAGAAAGATTAAAGTGTAATTATATTGATCTTAGAGAAATAAGTCTATAGATTAAATGGAGGATCCAAATAAGTTTGCACAGGTAATCTTGTAGTTCAAGTCATGGAAAAGTTTACTTATGATATATAAGTTCATTCAAGCTTCCAAAGATCAAGAAAAAGCTTAAAAAAATAAGTCTAAGAGCTAGATCGTCAGTAGGATGTCACTCAAAAATGGACTGGTCAGCTTGTTTGCACATTTAATAAGTATGCTCAAAAGTCCTCATAAGCCCTTGAGTCACATAGACATGTTACTCTTAGTACCTAGATCATCCCCTACATTTTTCATGCTTCAATGAATTTTTCACTTTGAGATCCAAGCCTTCAAATTTGACTTAATAGATGAAGACATTTACATGAAAATCAAGTTTAAACTTAGGTAAAATTCATTAGTTATTAAATTTTATGATCTGTGGGACATCAAATATGGTCTATGAGATGTCATTGATTTGTGCATGGAGGTGAAAATAAATAAATAAAAAATCATAGGAGTATAAAATTGATGGTTTGTAGGACATTAAATGATGGTCGCACAACTGTTAAAGTTAAATTCATGTAAAAAACCATTGGGACTTAAAATTAATGGTCATGCAAATGTTAAATATAGTTACATTAATGTCAAATGATGAGAGTGTAGATGTCAATTTTGAGATCATAAAATAGCCATTGGGTTTCAAGTAATGGGTCCTAGGTAGATCTAAGGGCTCATATTTAATCACTCAACAAGATCTAATGGTGTATAGATGGTTAAGAAGTCAATGAATCTAAGGAGATAATGAGTCAAGGAGAAGTGTCAAAAGCATGTGGGTCATGGTAGATGATCGATGAAGTGCATGCATTCATAAAAATAGATCAATGGAGTAAATAAATTTAGAAAATTAAAGGAGCTAAGTCAGATACTAATAGCCAATAAACAAAGGGGAGATCAAGACATTTTTTGACAAAATTCAAAGAATCTTTTAGACTTAAGTAAGGCAAATACATAAGATCCAAGCTTAAAAGCAATCTAGGATTCAATCAGGGTCACATTTCAGAGATCAAGCATCACCATTTGAGCTCTATGGAGACATGATTGGTTTTTTACATCTATTTCAATCGAAGGTCAACATCTTGTTTTCAAAATAGACTAGGCATTGAGCTATAGGAAAACTAATAAATGACATTATATTTCAATCCATAGTGAATCTATGTTAAGGATAGAATATAATCTATAAGGTTCATTCCTTTGATAAATAGGTACCTATGGCTACCCAAAGAAAATTTGGCATAATTATATCAATCCCAAGACATGATCCTCGTCAGTAGATCATGTAAATAATGATATGGAATTCTAAGAAGACATGGTAGTTAGATAAGCATAATGACTATTCAATTATTTTATAGAATTAGTTCCTTATTTATAAGGCCATGACTCATCATGCTTGAGAATTATAATCCATCAAGAGCATTTAGACCTCGTTCAATGTTTCTTTTCAGTGCACAATCCCCTCTCTCTCCTTTTTCCTATAAATACATGCTTCTAAGCCTTGAAAATAGCTTGAAAATCCCTCTCTTGGGCATGAATAGACTCTTCCCATATTTTATCTTCATAACCTCTTGAGATAAATAAAGGATTTTTTTCAAATTTTATTATTTTGGTATAGTTTGTCAATGTCAGATTGATTTGCATATGTGGTAGAAACTTTTCCCTTGTCAAATCCTAAATATCACCTAGCTACTAGATTATATTATTTTGTAGGTCATGTTTATTGTTGAATGTCATTTGATTAAAGTTATCAAGTGGATACATTAAATGGTTAGTGCCTTGAATCAAGTTTCTCCATCACTTTCCTTAAGTTTTGATCATTTGGTAAACCTCTGCATGAAATATTAATGCATAAATAACCATTTGCAGTTGTAAATATGATCTCATTAGTGTTTTTTAGAAGTTTAATAAAATGGATGAACAACCAAATTACCGGTGCATCACCTCTTTTACATGTTTTCATGCTTTGTTACCCATTTATCTCTCCCTTTTCCCAGTCATAATTTAGTTTAGGTGATAGATCCAAAAGGAAATCAGCCTTTTTTGGAGTTTTAACCCTATGATAGATGACCCACAGCCTAGGGTCAGTCCCATGTTGGACTATATTTGAGAAGAGAAATTGAATAAACCCCTTCTCAGCTAGGGTTAAAATCTATAACACCAACAATAACCTTTGATTGAAAATATCGGTGGTTACACAACTATTAGGGTGGTTATGCAATTGTCACCTACACAAATTAGTGGTTCTAACAGCTATGATAATACCCTTAGTTTCAAGAGTTGAATGGCAATCAAATTTAAATGAGAGGTTGATAAATAGGTCATAAAATGAACATACTCTTATATGGTAGTAAAGGTGAACCCTTGATAATAAATATTGCCAATATAAATTGTTGCTTTATCGAGAGTCATTCCTTATGCTTTATATATATTTAAAATTTAGTACCCTTCATCAATTTTTTATATTATATAAGGGATATATTTCATTGAAGAATCCTTTTCACTTTTTTGTCTAAATATATTTAGAGTCATCTAATTAGGTTTTATATATTTAACACGGCTAGAAATTTTATCTATTTAGTTTGAGACTTGTCTAAATTGACACATGGTGTATTATGTGTTTTTAAAAGAGCTTTTAGATATTTAAACCCTATTTTCATTGAAATGACACTTATTTCAATCTTGTAATGGGTAATTGAAATATTTCAATGGAAGATAAAAATTGCATTGATACACATGACATGTTATTGAACTTTGTATGTGTATATTCCCAGGGTTCATCAAGTCAAGGGTCTGAGTATGGTGTTTCTATATGTTCTTAAGCATAATGTTTCCATATCAAAGATATCATCACCCAGCATGTTATGGACTCTTTGCAATGGGTGATGTAGGTCATGTAAATCCAAACACTACCCTTAATATAGGTTTGTTATATAATATGGACCCCCTATCATATGACATCACGTAAAATGCCATGTCATTTACATTCACTATCACCACCGGATGCATGTTGAAATATTTCACCAATTACGTGTTCATCACCTGCGCTTTCTCCTAGGAATATGAGTTTGGTGTTTCCATATGTTTTAAACTCTTATTTAATTGATCCAAATGTTAATATATGCATAATATGGACAAATATTAATTACAAAATAAACTCTAGTACCTCAATGTATTGTCCCCACATAAATAACATTGTAATGTAAATTTGATCTACTCATCAAACTTGGAGCCTTATTATAATCAAATCAATGCCCATAACATCTTCATCCACCCTTAACAATAAAAAATGACCATTCAAATATGTTTCCTCCTTGAATTACATAAACCCCTTTGCAATGTGTGTCAGTCATGTAAATCTAATAAGGACCCTAAATCTAGGTTTGGTATATGATATAGGCTACATGGTATCTGATATCACATGAAATACCTTGTCATTTCCCCTCACTGCCACCACCCAATTCACCTTGAAATATTTTACTACATCAATGTTTTATATTTCCTATCCCTTCCCCACCACTTTGCATTTGCTTAAGATCTTTATGAAACAAAACGTCTCTTCCTCGTACAACTCATTGCCACATTGTATGAAGGAATACACAATCTCATTATGTACCACCACCTCCACCAAAAATATGTGATTATTTTTTATTAAATATGTGTGCACAAAATATGAGATAGGGTTGATGGTCATCATATTCAAGTGAGGCATGATTACCAATTTACACTCTTTTGATTTTCAAATCCACGCTTTATAAAAATAGAAAATTACATCGTGTATTTTATATATTATATTAATACTATAATATAATATTATATTATAATACTTTGTATCTATTATTGTTTAATATACCTATTATGAAAAATAAATTTTTAAGAGGCATAACATAAGGAACAACCAAGTCACTAATGCAATAATTATTTGCACAATTATTAAGGTTATGACAAGGAATGTGTGTAATATCCAATTGTCACCCACCCTATTAACACAAATCTAGATCAATGGGAAGCCACACATGGGCATCTCTAAAATGATATATATAACATATAAATTGTTACTATAATATATTATAGTAATATATTTTTAATAAATTATAATATTATTATATAGTTTATATATAATATAATAATATTATAAATTATTAGTAATATTATATTTCATAAATATGTTATAGATAAACATATAATAATATTAACAAAAACAAAAATGATATTTGATTAATTGGGGATTAGGTAGCTAAGAACACTATCCATTCAGTACATTAAGTGGCAAGTAAATTTGACATGGGACACTCCACCTTAGCATTGAATTTGACATAGTTAAGTTCGTTATTTACTAGGTAACCATTAAGATGGAAAACATATATATTTACATGTGGATATGCATGAAAATGTGTCAAAATATGAGTCATGTGAAAGTGGGTTATGTTGCATAGTTGTTTTCAAGATTTCATCATTGAAACTTCCCATGAATTAATTTGTAAATACTATTTTATAAACATTTTCTGGTTTACAAAGATTTGAAATGTATCTAACATAAGTGAGTTTACTTTTATGGATGAAAAGGGCTCATTTGATTTATGGAAGGGTAGGGAGGTAGATAGTTTGACACCCTTAAAACAAACTGAGTGTTGTTATTATTTCTTTGCTTGGTAAGATATCTAATGTGTTGTTCCACAGACATAGGGGAAGGAGACCAATAGTTGGGACCCCTAACTTTGGGCTCCCACATATTCTATATTATGGTTCCTCGCTCTCTATAATTTTAGATTTAGATAGTTTAACATTTTTTAGTTTATAAAGGTGTTCTAGGAGAAAAAACTTTGTTCTAGGAAGGTGTATGATGAAGTTTTTGGTAACATGTCATTTTTTCCATATTCTATAAGTTTGATAGATAGTTGGGACCTTAGGGACTAGTAGCTGGGATCAGAATCACCATAAAATAATACAAATTGAACCTATTATTATATTATTAAATTATAATGTTGACACATAAGCCACATATTGAAATATTTATGGGTAATGTAGAGTAAAATACTCTACATTTTGTTTTAAGTTTCAGTTGTGCACTCCAGTTTTTGACCCTATGCATTTCAATTTCGAGGTAGTGAAGGTTTTGACATAGAGCACGAGCGTGGGTTTTCATTTTTCCTAAGTTTTGTCTAAGTCTCAAATTCACGTGAAACATGCCAAGTGTCATCAGTCGAGACACATTATAATTTAAAAGTTGTGCGGAACATGCCATGTGTCCTATTATATACCCACGGAGCTCGACAAGTGTCAGCATCCATGTTTCAATTTCTTATAAGTTTCAAAAGCTCCTTTCAATAAGCTTCTCTTAGAGTCCCACAGAGGGTGCCAAGTGGAAACTATAGAAGGTTTTAATATGTTTCTCTAAATGTAGTAGAAAGTGCCACGTGTCCATTGTTAAAGCTCGACGAAGACTGCCAAGTGTCAACATCTACAGTTTCTTCCTTTTACTTCATTATTAAGTAAGGACTGTGGTGGGCCTCGAGTGGGATACTAAATTTAGTAGAGTGCACCAAGTGGCATCATCTATGTGAATCTAAAATGAGTCCCAAATGTGTCTATAGTGTAGCTAAAGCTCAGTAGAGACCACCACGTGTCATCTTCTGCAGGGCTCTCAAAAAGTATCTAAAGCTTATATAGACAAGCAGATGCTGCCAAGTGTCCTCACCTATTTCAAAGTGGAAGCCACCATGTGTCACTTGTTAAGACTAGCAAATGCTACCAAGTGTCCTCAGTTGTTTCACAGTGGGAAATGCACGTGTATCTATTTTAGCCAATGAACTTGCAGAGAGGTCAACTATTTCAGACCCAAAAGATATATTTTGTTAAACACTTCCAGTTAAGTTAGAGTTCAGTTAAATAGTTTGGATTTGATCATTCAGGCAATCTTGAGCTAGTCTTATGCTATAAATATGGGTTTAAATTGCAGGTTCAAGGGAATAACCAAAAAATCAAGAGAAAAGGAGAAGAGGAGAGGGAGAGAACTTTCTGATAGAGATTGTTATCATAGATTTACAAGGATTTTTTTGAGACTTTCTTGCTATGGCCAGTAATATCATTTTCCTTTGTTCTATTTTCTTAATTCAAAAAGGTTGTATAATTGTGCATGTATCACTGCCTTTTATGTGACTAGAAAATTAATAAGAAGACTAAGTTCTGTGCCTTTGCTGATATTTTTTGTGTTATTGAAAAATCATCTAAGTTGTGAGACTTTGATTCTATTTGTTTTCATCTTTTACATTGATCATGCATTGTTTGCTCTTTAATGTAATTGAATCCTAAAATAGCTTCACTGTGTTTAGTATTAAGGATTGAATCATACTCAGGTGCATCACCATAGTTAAATTTTCTTTCATTACATTGGTGATTCTGTTTAATTTATATCCCTTTTTCCCGCAATATATTTGAGATAAAGAAGAGCCAACTTCTTTAAAATCTAGAGGTCATTTCAGGTCGCAAGTCCCACATTCCTAAAACTTCCCATTGTTGGTGTTGGAAATAATGCAATTTTAAGCATCAATAGTTTTTAGTGACCATGGTGGGACAATCTCTTAAAGTTTCTTTCAAGACTTATGAACCAGAGAGATACAAGGAGTCAGAGCTATGGACCAGTAACAAGAGCTCAATCTGCTATGAACCTAGGTATTTTTTACCACCATTGATAACTAATTCAAGAAGAAGGGTCAATCAGTTTACAGCAACACCAAGAGCAAACATGGGAGCACCTATAGCCCCAAGGAATTATGCAAATTGGAACACTGGCAGTGCTCTGATTCTCCCAGTACCACCAGCCACTTGGGATCTTATTCTAGTAAATGCTCTAAAAGCTCTACCCAAATTTAGTGGGGAAGATTTCAAAACACCTGAAGAACATCTACATGATCTGTCTGATGTCTGTACAATACATGTGATCACATAGCAAAATATGGCTATAAGATTGTTAGCAGCTTCTTTTAAGGGGAAGGCTCTGGAATGGTACAGATCCTTGACCCTAAATACAATATCTACATAGGATCAGCTTGGAGATGCTTTCTTTGCAAGATTTGAAGAAAAGGGTGATAAATCTTCTTTGTTGCAACAATTGATTACTATCAAAAGGGCACCACAAGAAGTAATGACTTATTTCAATTCAAGATTTCAAAAGACTTGGGAAAGAATTCATGCTACAACAAGACCATTATTAGGTATGGCTATAGTATTTTATCTTAAATCCTTAAATTCAGATATATTAGTAATGATTCAGTCACTTGGAGGTCAGACTTTGCTAGAAGCCTATGACTATGCAATTAGAGCTGAAAATAACTTAATAGATGCTAGAAAGTTGCCCCCAAGGCCTCTTATGCCCATGTCTCTAGAGATTACCTTACCTTTGCCTCAAGAATCCCTTAATCCCATAGCCCCACCTATGTCTATGTATACATTTCCTCAACAACCTACTAAAGTAGCTACCCCTATCTAGTCATCTGAGATGGATGATGCCAAGAACATCTTAAAGACATTTTCTAATGAGATAATTAACCTAAAAAGATAGTAGAATCTTTATCCTAGACCCCAATATCAAGGCTACCAAGGAAATAGACCTCCACCACAGCCAAATCAATATCAAGGTCCTCAAATGCAAACTAACCCTCAGCCATCAAACCAATTAGTTCTAGTCCCTACACACTCACAGACTATTTCCCCTAATCCAAATAGGGAGATTGTTCTAGGGTAAAATAATTATGTAGATGGAACCAATGCCTGGGGTTTCCCTTGTAATAATGCTCATATGCCTAGAGATTTTCCCATGGGTAATCTATAGCAAAAGATAGTAGAGCAAAGAAGAATGGATGGACAATTTGCAAATACTTCTGACACTCAACCCTACCAATCCCCTGGTATGCAAAATTCAATTTTGGTGGCTCAAATGCAAGGGATGTCCTTACAATAAGAAGAAGAAATAGCCCCTGAGCATGTTTTGTTTTCATGGGTTGAAGATGAAGAGTCAGTATTCTTAAATGAAGCTTCTACTTCCAAGAAGCCATTAGTACAATCAAATTACTACATTAGAGCCAAGAAAAGGATGATGGAACGGCCTGAAGTCACAAATAATGAAATCATGGAGATTCTTCCATTTCAAGGTCATCAAAACACAGCTACTAGACAATAAATACCTCAACCAATGCAGAACCAAGTAATTTTTGGGCAAGTTCAAGAAAGAGCAAGGTACCCTTATTATCCAAGAACCCAAACACTAGGACTGATGAATGTGGTAGATCAGCTAAAGAGGACCCCAACACATGTGTCAATATGGGACATGTTAGCTATTCCTGAGCAAAAGACACTGTTGTAAGAAGCTCTGTAGTACCAAGTAGTACCTAAACATACTGGTACCAAAGGAGGACCTACTGATAAGGAAAAGCTCAAAGACATGGTTCCTCTGTAGACAACAACCCTTTTGAACAATGCACCAGAAGTAAGCAAATCTAAACCAAAGCCCTTCTATTTGACTTTAATAGTTGGAAAGAAACTGTTACATAATGAAATGATAGACTCAGGGGCAAGTACTATAGTAATGCCTAAACAAATAGCAGATGCTTTAAAAATAAAGTATGAGCCACTTACTAGAGGAGTTATGCAGCTGGATGGGAAATCAGTGCAAACAATAGGGAAAATTAAATACTCCCATTGCAATTGTATACTTTCCCTAATATAATTATCAATCAGGATGTGGTAGTCATAGATATACCCCCTGTATTTGGCCTATGTTTATCTAGATATTTCACAGCCAAGATAGGAGGTTATATGTCACTTTATTGGTCTCACCTCATCCTAAGAACCAAATATGGTACAAAAATGAAAATACTATCTGAGTCACTATCTAAGGATCACATCACCAATGAACCAACCCCAAAATTAGAGGCAACTCATACTATGTTGAATAAGGAAGAAAATGTCTTTGTTGAAGAGTTAGGTGACTGGGTTGAACATGACCAAGAGGAGGAAAATAACCAGTTGTTAACTATGATGCAAAGTGGCCCATATGGAAATTATGCCTCTACTAGTCTGAGCACTTACATCATATTTGATGAAGACCATGAAATCCCAAATGTTTTAAGGGAAGAAATGCCAAAGACTCAAGAATCTGAAAAGGACTCAGAAATTTGGACCTTAAATTTTGATGGGGCTAGAAGTAAAAATGGTGCTGGAGTAGGAATTTGTCTTAATGCTCCAAATGGTGAGAAAATGTTAAGAGCTATTTGTTTCCGATTTGCATATACTAATAATGATGTTGAATATGAATCCTTAGTATATGGGCTCATGTTAGCCACGAAAAAGGGATTAAAGAATCTGATAGTAAAATGAGATTCAGAACTAGTGGTGAAATAAATCAGAGAAAAGACAATAGCAAAAAATGTAAGGATGAGATCCTATAGACATAGAATTTGGGACTTAATAGATGATTTTGAAGCTTTCAATATTGAAGCAATTCCTAGAACCCAAAATTTTGAAGCAGATAGGATGACATAGATTGGCTCACAATTTGACCCAGCAACTGATCTATTACGCAATAATGAGTTAGTCAAAGTTATAGTAAGGCCAACTATCCCAAACAATGATGAAAATTGGCAAGTCTTTGAAAATTATTTTTAGGTACTCTCATTTCTGTAATAGTCGGGGGAATTTGCTGATCAATTGCAACCCAAAATTGAAGAAGCATATAGAGACCAAATTATTCAATTAAAGACCAATAAGCTTCCTAAAGGCTTGATTACTTTAGAAAACCTATTTGATCTAGAAGATATAAGCCTAGAGAAGAAAAGGTTTCAAGCAAATAAAATAGATTATTCTGAGACACAAGTGAGTGAAGGGAAAAAACTAAAGATTGGAAATTCCACAACCCAAGAGGAAAGGGAAAGACTAATTGACTTGTGTGAAAGATATGATAGAGTAATAGTATGGGCATATGAAGACCTTCATGGCTATAACAGAGACATCATTCAGCACACCATAGAACTGACTGAAGGATCTAAGCCAGTCAGACAGAAGTAGAGGCCAGTGAATCCAAGGATTGAACCTCTAATGGTGGATGAGTTGTAGAAACTCTTAGAATCTAAAATATTTTTTCTAATCAAACACTCAACCTGGGTATCCAATCTAGTGCCAGTTAGAAAAAATAATGGTGACATAAGACTCTATGTGGATTTTAGAGACCTAAATAGAGAATCTCTAAAATATCACTATCCCCTGCCTTCTATGGCACAAATTTTATAGACTTTGGCTGGATCAAAGAGATTTTCCTTGCTAGATGGTTTCTCTGGATACAATCAGATTTGGTTGGCTGATGAAGACCAACATAAGACTGCATTTACTACCAAATAGGGAATGTTTGCATATGCCAAGATGCCATTTGGCTTGTCAAATGCTAGAGCCACTTTTCAAAGAGCAATGGATGTAGCATGTGGAGAACTCATAAATAAAATCATTCTGAATTATCTTGATGATCTCACTATTTTTTCCAAGAATGTTGTTGATCATTTTGATCATCTGGAATCTATTTTTAAGAAGTGTCAAGAGTTTGGATATCCCTAAATCCCAAGATGTGTATCTTTGTAGTACCTCAAGGCAAACTACTGGGACATATAGTATCCAAAGAAGGAGTCTCTATAGATCTAGAGAGAATCACAACCATAATGAACTTGTCCCTGCCAGTAAATAAGAAGGTAGTTCAATCCTTTTTGGGAAAGATTAATTTTTTCAATCAGTTCATATCAGACTTTGCAGGCTAATGAGACCAGTGACACTCTTATTGAAGAAAGACCTAGTGTTTAAGTGGACTAAAGAAGGAAAACAAGCTTTTGAGGAGGTCAAGAAAGTAATTTCAATAGCCCCAGTACTTAGTAACCCAAACTTCTCTAAGTCTTTTATAATGTATGTTTATGGAGGAGAGTTTAGTGTTGTTGTTGTCCTAACACAGAAAGATGATCAACAAGAGAGAGAACACCCAATAGCTTTTTTCTCAAGGACTCTTAGGGAGTATGAAGCCAGATACAACTTTATGGAGAAATAGGCATATGCTATGGTAAAATCCCTCAAGAAATTCAGGCATATGGTATCAGGAAATAAGATTTTGATACTTGTGGCTCATCCTAGTGTCAGAGAATACATTATGGAAGGTGAAATTACTTAAAAAAGAGCAAACTAGATAACAAATATCCTTGAGTATGATGTAGAGGTTAGACCCACTAAGCTGTTCAGAGGTAAAGGGTTGTGCCAATACATGGCTCAAAGTATGGAAAAGATGATAACTGAAGAAACAGAAAAGGAAAATGCATTGAGGATATAAGAAATTGATTAGAACTCCTGGGTCACAAATAGAATCCATTTTATGAAACATGAGATTTTCCTAAAAGAGCTCTCTCAAAACAAGAGGAGATACTATAGGTAGCAAGGGGTCCATTTTGTTTTAATTGACCAAGTTCTTTTTAGAAGAAATACTGATGGCATACTTCTAAGATGCAAAGAGAAAGATGAGGCTCAAAAAATACTACATGAAATGCACCATGGAGTCTTAGGTGGACATTTTTCTACAATAACCATAGCTATAAAGATAAATTAGGCAGGTTATTTTTGGCCCACTTTATTTACAAACTATTATCAACTGGTCAAAAAATGCCAATCTTGTCAGTATTATGTGGGGAAGAGAAGAAATGCAGCAATGCCCCTTAGTCCTATAATTATTGATGAACCCTTTGCTCAATGGGGTCTTGACTTCATTGTAATGATCAATCTAGTTTCGAGTATGGGACACAAATGGATTCTAACTGCCATAGATTATTTTACCAAATGGAGTGAGGTAGTGGTACTCAAAGAAATAACAGAAAAGGTGATCCTAGACTTTCTAGGGGATATCATTTCTCGCTTTGGTCCTCCTCATACCATAATTTTAGATAATGCTAAGGCATTTTTAGGCACAAAAATATCTAAATTTGCACTAATGTATGGAATCTATTTGAAAACTTCCTCAAATTATTACCCTCAGGGTAATGGTTTGGCAGAATTAACCAACAAGAACCTGATTAGACTTATTAAGAGAATAGGGACTGATTATCACAAAGAGTGGCATAAAGTGCTTAATATAGCACTGTGGGCTAATAGAATTACACCTAAACAAGAGACAAAGATGTCCCCATATGAATTGGTCTATAGTAAGCCTACTGTAATGCCCCTGAGCTTGGAGATTCCTGCTCTCCAGTTATTAAAATAGATTGAAATTGAAGAGAATGGCCCCATGCAGGTCAGACTTGCTGAGCTCCTAGTTTAAGAAAAGAGGGATATAGCACATGAATCATTAATGAAACATTAGAAAATAATCAAAGACTGCTTTGATAAGAAGACTTCAAACCCCCATTTCGAAGTAGGCTTAGTTTTTTTGAAATGGGATGTGAGAGCTGCCAAGCTGGGTCAACACAATAAATTTGAGGCATTGTGGACTGGCCCCTATAAGATTCATACATGTAAATAGCAAAATTAATTTGAGCTCAAAATGATGGAGGGTGAACCCAAAGAGATTCATGTGAATGGGATCTACCTAAAATGTTTCATTTAAGTAGTATCTCCCATGTATTATAGTTAGATAGTTTTCCTTTCCTTGTTGCTCTATTTTCTCATTTCTTTTTTCCTGATCTTTCTTTTAATAATTATTCTATGAACACATGATCATGACTCAAAGTCTTTTCAAAAAAATTGAAAACTCTCACATTCACTAAATCTCTCTCAAATCCCAAAATTCCCCAAGGTACCTTTACGCAGCCACTCTTATGATGTGTCTGACATGCTATCCCATGCAAATTTAATAAGATTTACTAACAGTTATCCAGTTTTAATGCCATTTTTGAGATTTGATGTGTCATTAAATACCCTAATAACAAGATTTAAGGCTTAACAATGTCTCATCTATTCCTACGTCTGTTAAGAAAAATTTTGTTACCTGCATTTCAATTCATAGAAAAACTTGCTTAGTAAAAGTGCCTTCCCTATTGCAAAGCTTCCATGCTTGTTACATAAGTTCACTAATTCCCAGTATAGACATAGATATGGAGGAGGCACAGTCTTCACAGTAGGGGCTTGGGATTTATGAATCCATTGATAAGCTTCTCACCAGTAAATCATATGCTTCAGCCCCTGCACAACCCTTAAGGACCTATCTAAGGACTAGAGTCCCTGAATTTGGTTATGCGATTGACCTAGCAAGGTGAAATATTTTATAGATTAACTCCAAGTGTTAGAGGCCTCATGACAAATTGCACTATTCCCTGTGACTGCTTTTTTGGATCTCATCATACCATCATTAGGGTCCATGGTTTTAATGGAGAACCAGTGTTGCTACCCAAAATTTTGACTCCTAGGTTAGCATTCTTAGAGGTCACCTGGCAAGTGTCTATGGTTGATAATGACTATGGCACTAGGAAGAAGAAAAATAAAATGTATGATATTCTATGGGTAGAGAAAAACATGGCCCTAGAGGTCAAAGATGCTAAGCACTTGTTGCTGAGGAAGCTAGCTATCCTAGGTTTCTTTCTAATTAAAGATAAATGGGGATATGATCCAAGCAATTTCACAACCTTATGGGTCAAGAATAACAAGGTCGGCACTAAAATTGTGTATGAGGGCCATCTCTTTTGGGAAGACAGAAGAAACCCTAAGGAAGATATTCCTGATTTGTATGTAGAATTGATAGATTTTCCCATTCAGGGGGCTAGGCCATGGGAGACATTTTATGTTAAGAAAAAGGTTTTTAACCTTAAAATTAGAATGGCTTTTAGTTTAAGAAGGATATTAAAGAACAAAGAATGGAAACTCAAGAAAAAAAAAGCCTATTGGAAGTATAGGCAAGAGATTTGTGAGACAACTCACTCTTTTAGTAATGTAAACTCAAATGAAAAATGGGAGGAAATCTAGGATGAATGGCATCCTTCTCTTGTCTCTATCCTTGATATAAGCAAATTACACACATAGGGTGGAGAGTCAGAGGGGGAAGCAGAATCCACTCATACAGTACAGGCCCCAGGACAAACCTCATCTACAGTCATTGTAGCTGTCTGGCCCCAATCTCTCAATACCATAGAAAAACAAAAGAATGTGATTTCCTCACCACTCAAAACCTCTCCATCAGTGTCAGCCTTTGGGGTTTCTAGTTTTGTGTAATCACCACTAGCAACAATGGTAAATGTTGAAGAGAAAGAAGCACAACAAGAAGAAGAAAGGCCAAGGAAACATAAGAAGCTAAAACTTTAGCCTAATTTAGAGGAGGAGGTAGAGCCCTCACAGCATCAACCATTGAGTACATTTATTGATCCTCAAGTATGTGTTATTTCTCCTTCTTCTTCTCAGTCTTTTTCTTCTTCTATAGGGGTGGCAATCCCAACTGGCCAAATATTATCCCCTGCCACCTCTATTGTGCCAATTTCCCAATTTGCCCCACCTATTACTACTCAGGCCATGTCATAATAGGCCACATCATTGCCTCCCTTTTCCCCCTCTATCCTAAAGAGAATACCACCCTAGATTGCCCCTAGCCAAAATTTGGCTATTCCCTATGGCTTGCCACAGGGTTATCCTTTTGTGGGCGGGTATATTGCCTCTCCCTCTACCTTCCAAGCTCAAGTAGACACTACTAAGAAGGATAGGGAAGCTCAGATGGATAAAAAAAGGAAGAAAGGTAATAAATCTTTAGTTGCACCACACATGAGGTCACTATTTGACCCAATCTAGTAGCAGCTAACTATGACTCATTTGTCACCTAATGTAGTCAAGCCAAATGAGCAAATGCAGCCTCAAGATTATACAATGAGTGTAGTGGCTATAGATATGTCACTTTTCAGACCATAAGATAGAGTTGAGTTGTTGAATGAGACCACTTCTATTGTATCTATTGATTATTTGAAAGTATCAAAGAAGCTACAGAAGATGGAGGTTGATCTGGCTCAAGAGAAAGCAAATGGTATCAATCTTGCTACAAAAATCAAAACAAGGAATGATGAAATAGAGAGTCTCAACAAACAGTTTCAAGATACCATTTTTTGTCAGATTCACCAGGCTATTCAAGCACTAAATGCTTCTTTAAAAGAAGAGCTAACACAAGAGAAAGTTTTAGTGACAGCCCTAAGGCAGGAAAAGGCAACACTACAAAAAAAATGTCAAGAAAACCTGCAACAGGTCACTCAGTTCTAGTAGAAGTTGTTGAATGAGCAAAACAATACCACCGCCATATAAGCCCAACTTCAAGCTGAGCAACAAATAACAAAAAAATTGACACTTTAATTGGCTAATAGGCCAAAAAATGTAGGAGTACTAAACTTGGTCAAGGAGCTATATGTATCACTATGGAAAAGAATCTCTGAGGAGATTACTCAGCTCAAACCCTCTCTAACTTTCTTGCTAAATGCATAGAAATTGTGCAAAAAGGTGGAGACTTCAGTCCAAGCCACTCTATCCACTATCTCTTTGTGATTTTTTTATAATCAAATGTTGCTAAAAAAGCTATATGACACAACTGATGAAACATTATTAGCAGCAGGGATTAGTGACAGAATGATTGCTACAAAAAGGGTGAACGAAGTTCTCAGTTGCAACTCCACAATAATTAATTACAAAGAGCTCCTAGATTTGGTAAAAGAGGGAGTGAAAGACATGAAGAATCATATTGAAGATCTGGTGAAATTGGGTCTTCCCTCCCCTTTCCCTGATAGCAACATTGTGTTAATGGTTGATGAAATCAAGCCTTTGTTGTTAGCCAGACAAAATGATCAGTCAATTTTTTAGGGTTTAACAGATGATTCATCAGTGCCAAAAGTGGAATTTGTCTTGATCCCCATGGCCCAAATTTATTTCCAATTGAAGGCTATAATTCATATTTTGTAGAGTTTTTTGCACAAGGACATCATCAACCTTGATTTAGCCTTCTAGGATTTGCAAAATAAACAAGGACTATCTGATGCTGAATGGTCTATTTATCAGACGGCCTTATAAAATTTATGATTTTTGCCACTTTTTTTATATATTCTGTGGATTCTTTTTGAGTAGGCTCAAAATTCCTCGGGGTCACCAAGAACTATAGAATAAAATACTCTACATTTTGTTTTAAGTTTTAGTTGTGTGCTCTAGTTTTTGACCCTGTGCATTTCAGTTTTGAGGCAGTGAAGGTTTTGACACAAAGTGCGGGCACAAATTTTCATTTTGCCTAAGTTTTGTCTAAGTCTCAAAGTCATGTGGAATATGCCAAGTGTCATCAGCTGAGACACATTATAATTTGAAAGTTGTGCAGAACATGCCATGTGTCCTGTTATATACCCACGAAGGTTGACAAGTGTTGGCATCCACATTTTAGTTTCTTATAAGTTTCAAAAGCTCCTTTCAATAAGCTTCTCTCAAAGTCCTACAGAGGGCACCAAGTGGAAACTATAGAAGGTTTTAATCTATTTCTCTAAATGCAATGGAAGGTGTCGTGTGTCCCTTGTTAAAACTAGGCAGAGACTGCCAAGTGTCAACATCTGAAATTTCTTCCTTTTGCTTCATTATTGAGTAAGGACTGTGGTGGGCCCTAGGTGAGTTGATAAAGTAAGTGGAGCATGCTAAGTGTCATCATCCATGTGAATCTAAAATGAGACCTAAACGTTTCTATAGTGTAGCTAAAGCTCAATGGAGACCACCACGTGTCATCTTCTGTAGGACTCTCAAAAAGTATCTAAAGCTCAGCAAAGATTGCCACATGTAATCTTCTGCAAGACTCTCAAAAAGTATCTAAATCTTTTATAGACAAGTGGATGCTTCCAAGTGTCTTTGCCTATTTCAAAGTGCAAGCTACCACGTGTCACTTGTTAAGACTAGCAGATGCAGCCAAGTGTCCTCGCATGTTTCACAGTGGGAAATGCACGTGTATCTATTTCAGCAAATGAACTTGCAGAGAGGTCAACCATTTTAGACCTGAAAGATATCTTTTGTTAAACACTTCTAGTTAAGTTAGAGTTCAGTTAGACAATTGGGATTTGATCATACGAGAAATCCTGAGCCAGTCTTATGCTATAAATATGGGTTTAAATCGCAGGTTCAAAGGAACAACCAAAAAATCAAGAGAAAATGGAGAAGAGGAGAGGGAGAGAATTTTCTGACATAAATTGTTATCAGATATTTACAAGGAGTTTTTTGAGACTTTCTTGCTATGGTCAGTAATATCATTTGCCTTTGTTTTGTTTTCTTAATTTAGAAAGTTTGTATAGTTGTGCATGTATCAGTGCCTTTTATGTGACTAGAAAATTAATAAGAAGACTGAGTTCTGTGCCTTTGCTAATATTTTCTGTGTTATTTCAAAATCATCTAAGTTGTGAGCCTTTGATTCTATTTGTTTTCATCTTTTACATTGATCATGCATTGTTTGCTCTTTAATGTAATTGAATCCTAAAATAGCTTCACTATGCTTAGTATTAAGGATCGAATCATACTCAGGCACATTTCCATAGTTAAATTTTATTTCATTGCATTGGTGATTCTGTTTAATTTATATCCCTTTTTCCCATAATATATTATAGATAAAGAAGAGCCAGCTTCTTTAAAACCTAGAGGTCATTTTAGGTTGCAAGTCCCACATTCCTAAAACTTCCTATTATTGGTGTTGGAAATAGTGTAATTTTAAGCATCAACAAGTAATTAATATGAAATGAAGTGCCATGTTGTAAGACATGTGGCTCTTTACTATGACATGATGTGTCATGTTGTAAGATGCATGTCTCATTAATTTCAAACCTAACACCTTTTTCTAGGTGGTTTGGTGGGATTTTATGCATTAATCTGGCTAATTAATGCCTCCCTATGTGCCACTTACCACACTATTTCCTTGCCTTTTTGCATACCTCCTACCCCAAAATGGATGGAACTTGTTCCAAAGTTCTTGACCATGTCACATTACGTAGAGGAATGTTAGTTAGTATATTGGAGGGATGAAAGCATTCATGCACGTGTGTTTCCTATTACTGAACCCAAATCAATTTTTTTATTTTGTTTTATCTTTGTTGTTTTTGTTATTGTGCCTTCTTTGTTCATGATTTTAATGCATGCCTTCATCATTCTTGTTTTTTTGGCATGCCTTCTATGTTCATGTTTTTTATTGTATGCCTTCTACGTTCCTCAGATTTTTTGGGTATTCATCACTTGATGGTTCATCTTGGCATGATTTCACATCTAAGTAAACATTTAGTGGTATGTTAATGAACTAACATAGTTGTTCTTCACATGTTTTCCTTTTATTTTGCTCTATTATTTATATATGTGACACATATCTTTTGGGTTGATATTAGAATGGAAGATGCATGGGTCATTACTATGGAATCCACCACCATATTCCACATGGATTGATGGGATTTTATCCATTACTATGACAAGTTAATTCCACCCTAGGTACCATGAAGAAATGTTTCTTGACATGCTTTATTTATTCTTTTTTTGTGTGTGTTTTCACATATAAGTAAACATTTACTAGTATGTTAATGGAGGGATGGAATGTTACACTAAAAAATGTCTATCCATACCTTTTTTGTGGTCCTCCTCCATATAAACAGCCATGGAACCTAACATGCAATGTTTCATAGAGGAATTTTAGTTGATAGAATAGAGGGATGAAAACTATTTTTATTATGCCTTCTATGTTCATTTTTTTTTAGTGCACCTACATATTTGACTAAACATTTAATAGTATGTTAAGGGAGTGATGAAACATTACATATAGGTGTGTTTCTTATTAATGAACCCACAACTATGTTATTTTTCTTTTCATGTGCCTATTATTACTAGTATTGCTTTAATGCCCTTGTTGGAAGATGCTTGTTAGAGGGATGAAATGTTACCCAATTATGAACCCACATCATTTGCATATTTTCATTCACATCTTGATCAATTTTATTGGTATTTTAATGGAATCACAAGATGTTTTTTGAATCCATATCGCTATGTGACTCATTTCTATGTCACATTTCTATTTCCTAAAATGACATGGGTTGGAAGATGCAACATTCACTAATATGTGGATGTAAGCCCTAAATGTTTCCATGCACATACCAAAAATTCTTATTCTCATATGTACCTATCATTTAATGTTATTGTGTTTTCATGCCCAATTTTTAACCCACATTGTTTGCAAGTTTCATTCACATATTTCTTCACATTTTATGGTTTTCATTAATTTATTTATATCAATTAATGTTGTTATGCTTATTCATTCATTTTATAAATTTTTGATAAGATCACTCAACATTTTTTGTTGTGTGGATGGAAACCCTAGAATTTGGTTATATTTTATTCTGAATTAATATGGGTCATTCATATAAAATGATATGCTATGTTAAAACATGATTGTGTATGTAAGAGGTAACATTTACTGGTATGTGGATGGAAGCCATAAGGGTTTTCATTCACATATTAGTAAATGTTTATGTGGTTCCATCTAAAATAATAATTTCATTAACATACCACTATTTTTTTTGTCTATTCATATTGAATACAAATTTCATTAACATATCAGTAAATGTTTATGTGTTCCAATCTTAAATAATAATTTCATTAACATACAAGTAAATATTACTATGTTATTGGTTTTTTTCCTATTGCATGTTGTTCATATGTTTTCCATTGTATTGACAATGTTGTTGAATAGGTTTTCCATTGAATTTTCATAAACAATGTCTATGCATTTTTGTTTTGGATGGAAGTTGATTTTTTGTGAAGGGTGAATGTTTATTGGGCTATTTAATTTACAAAAAAACTAGAAATATTATGTTTCTTAACACTTGTTATGTTTTCAAAGATTGTGCTACATTTAATTTCTTATATTATGTTTCTTAATGACTATATGTTTCTAAAGTTTGGAAAGCTTGTACAATTATTATTTTTCAAAGTTTGTAAAGCTCGATTTGTATTGCTTATATTGTTTACATGTGTTGTTCATGTTTGTTATATGTGGGTAATGATGACAATTTTTTTATTTTCAATTGTAAATGTATTTAATCTTTTCATCATGTTTATGATCCATTTTTAGACTTAATGGTAGATAAAAAGTAAAATTAATTACATAGAAAATAAGTAAAATTAATTACAATACATTATCAAACTGAATATATCTACTTTCATTACATTTATTAATACCATTATTTATATGACAAAAGAAGATAATGACATTTCATTTCATTATTTAATGGTAAAAAAAACTTATACCATCAAAGGTGGAAAAATTGAGCTGTGTCCTTCATTCCATGTATTCAAGGATAGGGGAGTTGGTCCTTTAACAACTATGTCCCTAGTGGTATTTTTTGAAATGTTAATAAAAATAAGATCATTACCACATGAACCAATTGGGGATATAATTTTTATCATGTCATTCAATATTTGATGTTGTTCAAGTAAAGGGTTGAATTCTATGCTATAATTCCTTCACCTCTCCAATTCTCTTTTGGAATTCTAGAATTCCTTGTCTCTTTTATCTTGATCTCTCTTTTTCTCACCTCTATTGTATCTTCTCCTACTCCTCCATATGTCTTTTTCTTGTGTTTTCAAGTTTCTAATTTTCCATTTCAACCTGACTTAAGGCTTTCCTATCATTAGTTTCTTGTTTCTTCTTTGCTTTAAATTCTTCAATTTCCTTCTTGTGGGTCTCCCATTCTATAAAAATTTGATAATACTCATCTGATGTGAGGATTTTTGATTGTCGACTTAGCTTGAGTGAAATGTTTCCTAATTTATTTGAAATCCTTTCCACTTATAATTTTATAAATGTTGACATCAGAATTTGACACTCAATACTATATTCTTTCCTATATTTATTAAATTCTACAATTTCGTTATTGATATCTAGATCAACTGTTTCATCATCTACACTCCATTGTCTATATGGTGCATAGTAATAAACTATTTATATTGGAATAGAAGGAAAAAATTATGGAATTGACATAGAGACATCAATTTCATTAATATCACAATACAGGCTAGATTTACTTCTCCCTCCCTTATCTAATCTAGTGTGTTTAATTGCATAGGCACACTTAAATCATCTTGGTTAAAACTAAATGATGCATCCAATTCATTGTAATGGACATTCAAATCCTCTTCACCATCAACGTATATAACATTTGGATTATTTGTTTCATGTTCAACACTTTCTACATTGGCATCATTTCTTACATTTTTTATTTCACTATTTTCACCTCAAAAAACTTTATCTTCCTTCATTTACTCTTTTTTCTCTAATGTAGCCTCAATGTCATCCTTAGTCATGATTGCCAAACTCATCATATTTTTTCAGCACTTACCTCATCCTCCTTAACATGGAATGTTGCACTTAGATTCAAATCATTAACTAGTGCCTCAAGGTCAAGGGACCATATACCTATTCATCAAAATCTAGATTTGATATTTGTAGAGTAATTTTTACTCTACATCGTATTTAAATTTTGGGTCGAGCACTGCAATTTTGGTCCTCAGACGTAGTGGTAGATTTTTGGTTCAACACAGGAGGAAGGTTCATCTAAGTGTTGAAGTCAAGCAGGAGTTGCCAAGCGTCGTCATCTAAGGGCACCTTCTTTATGTTCTGTGAGTTGGCTGGAATGTGCCACATGTCTCATATCAACTCAGCAGAACGTGCCAAGTGGCAGCATCCATGGTTACGTATCGGCACCTGGGTTTTATCTCTTTGTGATAGGAATTCTAAAAGGCTAAGTATCAAAGTCAAGCAGAATGCACCAAGTGGCATTAGCGGAAGGTCCCAGTGTTGTTTTTCTAAAAGTGACAGAAGCTGCCACATATCTCGACTACTAGAAGCAGAAGCCACCATGTGGCGGCATCCAAAGTATGCCCAGTTCAATACCTTGGTTCATTTTGGTTAAACAATAAATAGGTCCAATGACAAGGCTAAATAATGACAGGCCTGTAAATGTCAAATTTCATAGCAAAGGAATCATCAAAGGGAAGGAATAAGTGGAAGAGGCCACGTGTCGACTTCTACGTGACCCTCAAAAGATCCCACAAGAAAGTGGATGTCACCGCGTGTCCTCACCCGCCTCAGCGGAGTGCAACAAGCGTCTGCAGCCAAGGCTTTGGGTTCCCTTTAAACTTCAAAGATAAGCCTCTCTCGAAGGGTCTACGGAGGCTGCCAAGTGTCGCCATCCATAAAATTCCAATATATGCCCCTAGTGATACTACAACATAGCCAAAAAGAAGCAAAGAGAGCCACGTGTCTTTGATGAATCTGACAGAAAGTGCTAAGTGTCATTTCCTAGTGCCCCTTAAGTAATAAAGAGGATTTTTAGGAAACTAAGTGTCCTCTCTTGTTCCAAAATAATGGAGTGTTTTGTGTATCTGTTACCGCAAAGTGAAATGGAGGGAAAATCAGCTGGAGTTAAGTCAAGTAGATGGAACAATGCACTGGGTAGATTTTTGGAGCCCCCCATAGCATTCAAGGTGCCATCTGTTTGTCCCCTAACAGTGGAGGTAGAGTAGACAGTTGAGTGGCCAAAGAGGTGAAAGACAGAGAAGATCACGTGGGAAAGGGGAGTAATCAAAGGAGACACCTAAGGCTATATAGCAAAATTGTAAAATCTAAAAGGGAGGGGGGAAGATTTCTGATAGTTTAAACTTCTTGTAATTTTGACCAGTAATATCATTTGCTCTTGTCTTGATTTCTTGAAGTTGTAAAAGTTGATATAATCATGCATGTTTATGTGCCCTTTATGTCGCTGAATGAATTAAGGAAATTTAAGCTCCATGCCTTGGTTGGTGTTACCTATGTCATTTACATAGTAGTCTATGCTATAGATTTACTAGTGTTGTGATTGGAAATGTCATTTGCTTTTGTCTCATTTTTTGGAATCTAAAGTTATACATAACTATGTGTGACTTTTGCACCTCTTATGTGATTGAAGGGTTCTATTAAGAATATTGAACACTATGCCTTTGTTGACAATTCTTGCATCTCAGCAAAAGAATCCCCTATTGTAAGCCTTTGTTTCTGTTATTCCAATCATTTACATTGATCATGCACCTGTCTGCTCTTAAATGTAATTAAATCATAAAATAGTTTCTCTATGCTCAAGTTAGGATTAGGATTACACTCAGGCACATCACCATAGTTAGGTTTCAATTCCTACATTTGCATTTTTGTTTAATCTCCTATCCCTTTTCTCCAATACCTGATACAAAAGAAGAGACCAGCTTCTTTAAAATTTGGAGGTTATTTTCAAGCCGCATTGTCCCACAGCTTGAAACTTCCCATTGTTGTTGATTAAGATCTAGCACAATTTTAAGACATCAATAGTTTCTGGCACGCCCAGTGGGACCAATATTTCAAAAAGTTGAGGAATTTTGGGTGTATTCTTCAGCTAATTTGCCTGTGGAGGTATTTGCTCTATCAACACCAATGGTGACTCTGAGATGAATCAACTAGTTAAGCAGCCTTGGTGCCATTAAGAAATTTCTTTTGATGTATAATCCCTCTGCACAAAATCATGGACCTTATTGTCCTTCCTATAATTTTGATCAAGCTCAGCGTTTTTATGGCATCTCCCCAAGCAGCCCTCCTAGTTACCCTCCAACCAAAAGGGCAAATTCCATCTTTCGCCCTGATGGCAGCCGCCTGACCTAGGGGGAAATAGTGGAATCATGGGGCAGGAAAGAGAAGGAACCTGTCCTATAGGAGGCAAGTGAGGAGCAGAAGCTCCAATCTATAGTTTTTTAGGAGGCTATCATGAGCGACCATGAAGAAGAAATCATCATTGATGCTCCTTGTGAAGACCTCAACAGCAATGGAAAAGACTCAGGGCATGCATGCATATAAAGGTTCCAACAAGATGAGGAGGAACATAAGCATGATGAGCTCTCTCCCCCCTTGTTTGATGAACTTCCTTGTTGCTTCAATGAGGAGGATGACTACACTAAGGAGCCTGATGAGGAGGAAAAGGAGAGGCTGGTCTCCCTTAAGGAAAGCCTTGAAGAAGAAAGTTTTGAATAGAGAGGTGATGTTCTGTGGGATGAGCAAGTAGTTTGTGATTCCATTTTAGACATCACAACTACCACCCTTCTTTAAGAAGGCTAGAAGGAAGCAGAGGATGAGTTTGACAGGGTCTTCAATGATGCAAAAGGAACTGGGTCAAGCCATGATGCACTACAGAGGGAATGTGCAGAACAAAGGGCTAATGGTGATAAACCAGTAACCACTAATTTCTTGGTGAAGAACACCAGTCTGAGGGACCCACATTTGACAAGCTTCCAAGGACAAGCAGAGTACATATATGTTAGAAGCATGTTTGGTTCTGATCTACTCAGATATGAGCCAAGCAAGGTGACAGGCAAGAGGAGCAAGTCACCAAATCTCTTTATATTTCAGCCACTTGTTTGGCACCATAGGTCTTCTCGCCATAAAGGAGACTTTAGAAATGTTCCTTTTGATCTAGGAGGGAGGAAAATATACCTGGTTAGTTGTATATAGTAGTTTGCTTTCAGTATTGTTGCTCTATTTTCCTTTTTTCTTTTAAATAAGTGTTCTTTAAGCACGTAGCTGCATAGCGGGAGTTAGGTTCTTTTTGAGCAGGCTCAAAAGTCTTGGTGGTTGCCAATAACTATAGAGTAATTTTTACTCTACATCATATTTAAATTTTGGGTCGAGCACTGCAATTTTGGTCCTCAAACGTAGCGATAGAGTTTTGGTTCAACGCAGGAGGAAGGCTCGTCTAAGTGTTGAAGTCAATCAGGAGTTGCCAAGCATTGTCATCTAAGGGCACCTTCTTTATGTTTTGTGAGTTGGTCACAATGTGCCACGTGTCCCATATTAGCTCAGCAAAATGTGCCAAGTGGCAGCATCCATGGTTACGTATTAACACCCAGGTTTTATCTCTTTGTGGTGGGAATTCCAAAAGGCTAAGTATCAAAGTTAGGTGAAATGCACCAAGTGGTAGCAGCAGAAGGTCCCTGTCATGTCCCCTTCTAATTGACATCTTTTCGAGCGGATGATTAGCCTATTATGCGACCCTCGTAGGCTGATAGGATGGATAGAGGGTCTTGATAGAGATGGGTTGGAATTCATTTGGGCTCTTTCGGGCATGAATTAAGGGAGATATTAATATTTGATTGATTTAATCAAATATTAATTATTTGATCTAATTTTAATTAATTATTAATTATTAATTAATTATTAATGATTGAGTCTAATTTGAGGATGCAAATTCTAAATTAAGACTTGGTCTAATTTTAAGACCCTAGTTCTAATTTAAGGGAGTCTAATTTTAGCAAGCACACCTTTGGAGGTGTATAAGAATCTCTCATGGGAGAGAGTTTGTATTCATGATTATTGATATTGATTCTTGTTAAGAAATTCTTCTGTGAAGACTGAGCCAAGGGTTCCAGTATTCCATCTGCAGTGGAGAACGTCAACTCTTCATTGTGCGCGATTCAGAGGCTGTGAAAGATCAGCTGATCTATTGCCAAACTGCATTGAAGAACGTCAACTCTTCAGTGTGAGCGATTCAGAGGTTGTGAAAGATCAACCGATCTATTGCCGAATTGGGAGATAACTTCATCCAGAAGCTATCACATGTACTTACAAGTTTGAGAGATAAATTCACACAGAAGCTATCACAAGGGTTTACAGGTATTTTCATTATTTGGGTTTTGATTCCAAAATTATCCAGATATAGATCTTTTGTATTAGCCCATAATTCTACAGATCAGGATCAAGCATATAGGTTGAGCAATACCAGCGGCCGTACGACTTTCGTACAGATCTGTGAAAATCCGTACGCATCTACAGAAAGTTTAGGTATCGACATCGGCGAACAAAGACTTACAGAGACCGACATCGGTCGACTCATCCCCGACGTCGGCAAGGGGACCACTACAGGTCGACCGACGACGGCAGTATAACCAATGTCAGCGACTGTGTTTTTTACACAGCAGGCCGAGACGTGCCAGATTCAGCCCAATTTGTGGAATATACAGGCTATAAGGCTGAACTTTCGATATTCTTTGTATATTTGACAGAGGATCTCTATTGTAAGCTTATGAGCAAATAAATAAGAAAATATACTGTGATTTATTCATCTATTTGAAGATATTTTGCAGAAATTCAGATAAGCAATTTGGAGCTTTTGTTTTGATATTCGAAGGGATATTACAGTGGTATCAGAGCTAAATCCTGCCATCCTGAGGGTTTAGAAATTTTATGCAGCCACAAGAGTTGCGACCACACGGGTATTATACACGCAGTAGAGCTTTGCTTGAAGCTACCCAGCTATTAGAACAGCAACAGATTACCATGAGTGATAGACGTGAGGGTAGCCCACCCAGGGGCCACAGGTATGATGCTGATCAAGACACCAGAGAATTCCACCGTGCTATGATGTCAGGCCAACAATAGATGAATCAGACACTACAGGCACTTACTACTATGATAAGGGGAATGAACGCAACTGATAGACAGAATGGGGAACAAGGAGATAATAGGAGTGCTACTATTAATCAGAGACCACAGCAGACCCATTCCAAGATAGCAGGTAGACCTACACGCCCTACGTTTATTCAAGAGGAACCAGATGTTCTAGCAGAGGAAGAAGCAGGAGATCCCTCATTTACAGATGTTTACATGGCTGCAGATGAGGAGTGGAACTTATTACCTCCTCATGTACGAGAGAGGACGTCCCTTGATCATTTTATTAATCTGAGGAGAGAGCACTACAGATTGGCTAGACAGGACAGAAGACCTAGATACCAGAACAATGATCTTAAGCATGCTACAAGCAGGCTCACACTCGCGATGTTCGACGGAAGTGGTAAGGTCACAGCCCAGGCTTGGATCAGTAAGTTGGACACCTTTCTCACATTGCATCTGATGGCCGAGGAAGATGCTATCAAATATGCAACACTACATCTTGAGGGAGTAGCTCACGATTGGTGGCACCACGGGATGGTGACACTCCATCATGATCAGATCACCTCTTATCAGGAGTTCGTGGATAGGCTAGTAGAGCGTTTTGACAGGAGGGATCCAGAGTCCTATTTCCGAGAGTTGGCACAGTTACGTCAAAGTGGCAGTCTAGAGTCTTTTATTGGTGACTTCCAGAAGTTATCAGTTATGGTTCTTGACATATCAGAAAGGTGACTTGTGGTACTCTTCATGGAGGGAATGATAGAACCATTGAGAGGTTGGATCAAAGGCTTTGATCCTCCTTCCTTACAGGAGGCTATGAAGAAGGCACGTAGCATGGAGATGGCAGCCCCATCAAGTAGATCTAACTCCAAAGGTACTTCTTCATCCAGGGACAGTAAGGGCTTCAACAGGAATAGAGACAGACCAGGTTTCAACATAGATAAATCAGGTGTTAAGAATAATTCAAAGGCCAACCCAGCAGCACCATCGTTGGATAGAGATGCTCTTAATGATCTACGCAAGAAGAAACTTTGTTTCTATTGCAAAGGTCCATATGATGCTAATCATGATTGTCCGTTGAGGCCTAAGGGCAAAGCAAATCGGGTGATGTGGGCCTATTATGAGGATGAGGAATCAGAAGATTCTAAACATCATGATTGTTCTGAGGAGCCGGACACTGAGGCTTCAGAGCCTAAGGTAGAAGCAGAGTCAGAGCTCTAGATTCAGGAGGCACGTCTATCTAGCATCCAGCACGAGGGATCATTCAGACTCCGAGGAGTTTTGGCAGGACAGAGGGTCATTACCCTTCTTGACACGGGCGCCACACATAATTTTATTGATACTAGATTTGTGGAGAAGCGTGGACTCACCACAGAAGAGTTTGAGGGCATTAGAGTTAAGGTAGCTGACGGTTACACCCTCAGATGTGAGCGGATGATCAAAGAGCTCCCATTACGCTTGAACAACTATGAGTTCAAGGCGGATTATTATGTGGTCAACATGGGAGATATAGACTTGGTTTTGGGCATGAAGTGGCTTCATTCCCTTGAAGTAGTCACTCTTAATCTTAAGGATATGGAGATCCATTTTGATGTAGATGGGAAGACTCACATTCTCAAAGCAATACGGGATAGCAACATCAAGACTATTTCTTTACATCGGATGGAGAGGCTCATGCGACATGACATGGTAGAGTGGGCTACCGAGTGCACATTGGCACCAATACAGGAGGGACAGTAGAAGACTGAGTATCATCCTGACATTCAGCAGTTGAGAGTCAAGCATGATAAAGTATTTAGTGACATTCCACTAGGGAGACCTCCAGACAGGGGCATTGAGCACATTATTGAGCTTGAGGAGGGCGCTAAGCCCATTATGATTACTCCATATAGGCATCCTAAGCGGTTGAAGGATGAGATCGAGAAAACAATTAAGGAGTTACTGGCTATGGGTCACATTCGGCCTAGCAAATCACTGTTTGCTTCTTCAGTTGTTCTAGTAAAGAAGAAGGATGGCACCCTACGCATGTGCATTGACTACAGAGCCCTAAATAAGAGAACCATTAAGAATAGGTATCCTATTCCTCGTATTGACGAGCTTATTGATGAGCTTCATGGTTCACATTACTTCACAAAGATAGACTTAAGGTCAGGGTATCATCAGATCAGGGTTCACGAGCAGGACGTGGAGAAGACAGCTTTTCGTTGCCATTGTGGACACTATGAGTTTATAGTGATGCCATTCGGGCTCACTAATGCACCAGCAACATTTCAGTCCACCATGAATAGAGTCTTCCATTCACTGCTGAGGAGGTTTGTACTTGTCTTCTTTGATGACATTCTGATATACAGTAGGACTTGGCAGGAGCATTTGGCTCATCTGGAGACTGTACTCAGCATCTTGGAGAGGGAATCCTTGTATGCCAAGGAGTCCAAATGTGATTTGGGGATGACTGAATTGTTATACTTGGGTCATATTATCAGTGCAGGGGGAGTGCGGATGGATCCTGAGAAGATCCGCGCTATCATAGATTGGCCTATTCCGACAAACCTAACATAGCTAAGGGGATTTCTAGGTTTGTGTGGATTCTATCAGAGGTTCGTGAATGGTTATTCACGACATGCAGCTCCTATGACAAATTTGACTAAAAAGGGGGCTTTTTGTTGGACACCTGAAGCACAAGAGTGTTTCGAAAGGTTTAAGGGGTTGATGACTACGTGCCCAGTTCTGGCACTACCTGATTTTTCAAAGCCGTTCGAGCTTTAGTGCGATGCTTCAGGCGAGGGCATCGGAGCGGTACTTATGCAGGACAAGCACCCCATAGTATATGAGAGCCGCAAGCTCAGGGGACCAGAGAGACTATACAGCATATATGATAAGGAGATGCTCGCTATCATGCATGCCTTAGCAAAATTTAGGCAATATCTCGTGGGTAGCAAATTTTGTATCAAAATGGACCACAACAGTTTGAGACATTTCTTGGGGCAGCGAGACCTCAATGATCATCAGCAGAAGTGGGTGAGTAAAATACAAGCATATGATTTTGACATCTCTTTCATTAAAGGCACCCAAAATGTTGTGGCCGATGCTCTTTCACGCAGGCCGTATTTGAGTACCATGGTCCACATTACCGAGGATTGGCGACATATGATTGTGGCAGAATATGCCAAGGATACATGGGCGTCTAGCATTGTTGAGGGATCGACGGTTGACACCAGATATACTCTTGTGAATGACTTGATCATTTACAAGAACAGGGTTTATTTGATCCCAGGATCAGTGATGAAGAACATTATCATGCGAGCTTTTCATGATATACCTACTGCAAGACATCCCAAATATTTTAAGACTTACAGACAGGTTAGGGAGAGATTTACATGGAAAGGCCTCAAAGCAGATGTTCTTCAGTATGTACGTGAGTGCCCTGTTTGCCAGCAGAACAAGCAGGAGAACACGTACCTAGCAGGATTGTTGCAGCCACTTCCAATTCCTAACAGGAAGTGGGAGTGTTTGTCGATGGATTTCATTACGAGCTTACCTAAATCCCAAGGACGAGATTGCATATATATAGTTGTGGATCAGTTAACGAAGTATGCCCACTTCTTTCTGATTACTACCACACATACAGCTACACAGGTGGCAGAGGTTTTCTTCCGAGAGGTATTTCGACTGCATGGATTACCTCGGAGCATAGTGAGCGACAGGGATAGTCGGTTCCTGAGTCACTTCTGGCAGGAGGTGTTTCGACTCTGTGGGACCGAGCTTACACCTAGTACCAGCTACCATCCGCAGACTGATGGACAGACAGAGATAGTAAACAAATGGGTGGAGAGCTACCTCAGGAACTACATTGCAGGGCAGCAAAAAGCTTGGGTCAAGTGGATTCATTTGTGCGAATATTGCTATAACATGACTTTCCACATGACCATTCAGATGTCTCCTTTCATGGCATTATATGGGTATGAGGCACTGAGTTTTCTAGATTTGCTACTGAGCGACAGTAGAGTGCCGAGTGCTGGAGACTTACTGCAGGAGAGTCAGGATACTATGAGGACTCTCAAGGAGAATATTGCTAAGGCGCAGAATCAGCAGAAGTAGTATGCAGACCAGCGAAGGACCGAGAGATCTTTCGAGGTAGGGGATATGGTCTATCTTATGTTGCAGCCTTACTGACAGTCTACTCTTAGGAAGAGTGGGGCAGAGAAGCTCAAGCCACATTACTATGGTCCTTTTAGGATCCTGAGGCACGTTGGAGAGGTGGCTTATGAGCTAGAGCTTCCTACAGAGAGCAAGGTACACAATGTCTTTCATGTATCATGCCTCAAAAAGGTGTTAGGACACCGTGTGATACCTTCTACAGTTTTACCTCCCTTAGATGATGAGGGAAAATTGATCTTAGTACCTGAGTCCATCTTGGAATCTAGAGAGAGACAGTTGCGTTGAAGGACTATCAGGGAATATTTGGTAAAGTGGAAAGATTTGCCAGTTGAGGATGCGACATGGGAAAGCGAAGATATTCTACAGCATCTAGAGTTGAGATTGCTTGAGGGCAAGCAATTTCAGGAGGGGTGGACTGTCATGTCCCCTTCTAATTGACATCTTTTCGAGCGGATGATTAGCCTATTATGCGACCCTCGTAGGCTGATAGGATGGATAGAGGGTCTTGATAGAGATGGGTTGGAATTCGTTTGGGCTCTTTCGGGCATGAATTAAGGGAGATATTAATATTTGATTGATTTAATCAAATATTAATTATTTGATCTAATTTTAATTAATTATTAATTATTAATTAATTATTAATTAATTATTAATTATTAATGATTGAGTCTAATTTGAGGATGCAAATTCTAAATTAATACTTGGTCTAATTTTAAGACCCTAGTTCTAATTTAAGGGAGTCTAATTTAAGGGAGTCTAATTTTAGCAAGCACACCTTTGGAGGTGTATAAGAATCTCTCATGGGAGAGAGTTTGTATTCATGATTATTGATATTGATTCTTGTTAAGAAATTCTTCTGTGAAGACTGAGCCAAGGGTTCCAGTATTCCATCTGCAGTGGAGAACGTCAACTCTTCATTGTGTGTGATTCAAAGGCTGTGAAAGATCAGCTGATCTATTGCCAAACTGCATTGAAGAACGTCAACTCTTCAGTGTGAGCGATTCAGAGGTTGTGAAAGATCAACCGATCTATTGCTGAATTGGGAGATAACTTCATCCAGAAGCTATCACATGTACTTACAAGTTTGAGAGATAACTTCACACAGAAGCTATCACGAGGGTTTATAGGTATTTTCATTATTTGGGTTTTGATTCCAGAATTATCCAGATATAGATCGTTTGTATTAGCCCATAATTCTACAGATCAAGATCAAGCATATAGGTTGAGCAATACCAGCGGCCATACGACTTCCGTACAGATCTGTGAAAATCCGTACGCATCTACAGAAAGTTTAGGTACCGACATCGGCGAACAAAGACTTACAGAGACCGACATCGGTCGACTCATCCCCGACGTCGGCAAGGGGACCACTACAGGTCGACCGACGACGGTAGTATAACCGACGTCGGCGACTGTGTTTTTTACACAGCAGGCCGAGACGTGCCAGATTCAGCCCAGTTTGCGGAATATACAGGCTATAAGGCCGAACTTTCGATATTCTTTGTATATTTGACAGAGGATCTCTATTGTAAGCTTATGAGCAAAAAAATAAGAAATTATACTGTGATTTATTCATCTATTTGAAGATATTTTGTAGAAATTCAGATAAGCAATTTGGAGCTTTTGTTTTGATATTCGAAGGGATATTACAGTCCCAGTGTTGTTTTTCTAAAAGTGATGAAAACTGCCACATATCTCAACTGCTAGAAGCAAAAGCCACCACATGGCAGCATCTGAAGTATGCCCGGTTCAATACCTTGGTTCATTTTGGTTCAATGAGAAACAGGTCCAATGACAAGGCCAAATAATGATAGGCCCACAAATGTCAAATTTCATAGCAAAGGAATCATCAAAGGGAAGGAATAAGCAAAAGAGGCCACGTGTTGACATCTGTGTGACCCTCAAAAGATCCCACAAGAAAGCAGATGTCACCGCGTGTCCTCACCCACCTCAGCGGAGTGCAACAAGTGTCTACGACCAAGGCTTCGAGTTCCCTTTAAACTTTAAAGATAAGCCTCTCTCGAAGGATCTGTGGAGGCTACCAGGTGTCACCATTCGTAAAAGTCCAATATATGCCCCTAGTGATACTACAACATAGCCAAAAAGAAGCGGAGAGAGCCGTGTGTCTTCGATGAATCTGACAAAAAGTGCCAAGTGTCATTTTTTAGTGCCCCTTAAGTAATAAAGAGGATTTTTAGGAAACTAAGTATCCTCTCCTATTTCAAAATAATGGAGTGTTTTGTGTATCTGTTGCTACAAAGTGAAATGGAGGGAAAATCGGCTGGAGTTAAGTCGAGTAGATGGAATAGTGCACCAAGTAGATTTTTGGAGCCCCCCACAGCATTCAAGGAACTATCTATTTTACCCCTAATAGCGGAGGCAGAGTAGACAGTTGAGTGGCCAAAGAGGTGAAAGTTGGAGAAGATCATGCAGGAAAAGGGAGTAATCAAAGGAGACACCTAAGGCTATATAAGCAGAATTGTAAAATCTAAAAGGGAGGGGGGAAGATTTTTGATAGTTTAGACTTCTTGTAATTTTGACCAATAATATCATTTGCTCTTGTCTTGATTTCCTGAAGTTGTAAAAGTTGATATAATCATGCATGTTTCTGTGCCATTTATGTGGCTGAATGAATTAAGGAAATTTAAGCTCCATGCCTTGGTTGGTGTTACCTATGTCATTTACATAGTAGTCTATGTTGTAGATTTGCTAGTGTTGTGATTGGAAATGTCATTTGATTTTGTCTCATTTTTTGGAATCTAAAGTTCTACATAACTATGCGTGACTTCTGCGTCTCTTATGTGATTGAAGGGTTCTATTAAGAAGATTGAACACTATGCCTTTGTTGACAATTCTTGTATCTCAGCAAAAGACTCCCCTGTTGTGAGCCTCTATTTTTGTTATTCCAATCATTTACATTGATCATGCACCTGTCTGCTCTTAAATGTAATTGAATCATATAATAGTTTCTTTGTGCTCAGGTTAGGATTAGGATTACACTCAGGCGCATTGCCATAGTTAGGTTTCAATTCCTGCATTTGCATTTCTATTTAATCTCCTATCCCTTTTCTCCAATACCCGATACAAAAGAAGAGACCAGCTTATTTAAAATTTGGAGGTTGTTTTCAAGCTGCATTGTCCCACAGCTTGAAACTTCCCATTGTTGTTGATTAAGATCTAGCGCAATTTTAAGACATCAACAATATTCTTTGGAGTTAGTGTCATCCTCATACTTATGCTACCCAAAGTGGAAAATCCTTATCTCTTTATCTCATAACCACAATATCTATTAATCCATTTCATTCTCTCATTATTAAAGCAAGCCTTGAATGGACCAATGACACTTACATCAAGTGATTGTAATTTGTGGCTATTATGTGTAGGCAATGTAAGGAGATCTATCCCCAAAGTACTAGCATCTTCAATCATTGAAATCATGACATGTATATTTTGCCCATAAAAAATGAGAGGATGTATATTATTAGGATAAGCTCCTCTATGTAAATATCTATCGAAATGATGTAGCCAATTCATGAATAGTTCTTTCATCATCCAAGCATGGGCTTGGGTAGCCATGCATGCACCTAGTTCACATATAGTAATGAAATTCTTGTTAGGGTGTGGAGCTAAAAGCTTCACCAAGGAGCATACTTAAACAGGTTCGGGTCTACACAGACGCCGGCGTCGGTCAGGAGCGACCGACGTCGATTAGTAGCAGTTGCAGAGGCACCGACGTCGGCGATATGGTCGACCGGCGATGGTCACAGGCGAACAGGCAGGAACCGACGTCGGTTACCTGCGTGTCCAGAAATCTATTTCCGTGGACGGCAGCGAGTGTTTGCATGATAAGTTTGAGTCGTGGACTCAAGCTTGCGTCTCTATTGTTAGCAATACTATTTTTAGAGCCCTTGTTCAAGAGGCTTAACTGTTTGTTGTAAGAGCATGCTCAAGTTCCCTATTTCTATATGTAGGAAGATCTTCTTAGCTTAGAATTGTAAGAATGAGTGTAGAACTGTAAGAGTAGAACATTGTGAATGTTTGAAGGACAGTATAGAGTTGCATCAATCTAGGTTGTTGGATTTGAATGTACTTGAGAGTGAGCTCTTGAGGAATAGAGATCTAGTGAGAGATCTTGTGTGCATCTGAGAGAGGTGTGGAAGAACGAAGCTTCTTCATTGTATTCCTATTGTAAAGAGTTTCAATACAAGTTTTCAGGGTGTTTTCTTGTATATCTTGTTCTGTGCTATTTATCATTTCAGTTACTTATCTATCTGATTTATTTCCGCGTTTATTGCTTTCACAAGTGTAATCTATTGTTGGTTTGATCCCCCAACAAGTGGTATCAGAGCCTTGGTTACAGGTTACAGGTTACAGATTACAGGTTGCTCACAGGTGTTTCTGCAAGAATTTCTGTTTGAGTGGGAGAAGCAATGGCAGAAGAAAGTAAGCTGAGAATGGAAAAGTTTAATGGCAAGAACTATCAACATTGGAGAATGCAGATAGAGGACTATCTGTATCAGAAGGATCTCTACTTACCGTTAGGTGGGATAGCAAAGAAGCCCAAGGACATGGAGGATGAAGAATGGGAAGTTCTTGACAGAAAGGCTCTTGGGTCTATAAGACTGAGTCTGGCCTCCACTGTGATATGTAATTTGTCACAGGCAAAAACTACGGTAGAGTTGATGACCACGTTAGCAAATATGTATGAAAAACCCTCAGCTTCAAATAAGGTATATCTTATGAAGCAATTATTTAATTTGCATATGAATGAAGGTGGATCTGTTTCTACTCATCTGAATGATTTCAATGGAATTGTTAATCAGTTAAGTTCTGTCAATATTGTATTTGAAGATGAAATAAAATCTCTTTTGATATTATGTTCTTTGCCCGAAAGCTGGCATGGCTTAGTAATGGCAGTTTCTAATACTGCATCTGCATCAAATATTTTGAAAGTAGAGGATGTGGTTAGTGTTATCTTGAATGAGGAAATACGCAGGAAAAGCACAGAAGAGACATCTGGGAACGCTTTAAATTTTGAGAGCAGGGGAAGGCAAAAAGAAAAGAGCAAGAGGAGATCAAGATCCAAGTCTAAGGTGAGAGGAAGATCCAAATCCAGGAATGGCAGGAAGCCACAATGCTGGAACTGTGGAAAGATGGGGCACATAAGCAGAGATTGTTGGTCAAAGCCCAAGGAGGACAACCAACACGAAGGAAAGGAAGAAGCCAAGGTTGCAGGTATTGCACAGGATGCTTTAATTTTCTCTTTGCATAATAACATAGAATCTTGGGTATTAGATTCTGGTGCTTCTTTCCATGCTACCCCTAACAGAGAGTATTTCAGTGACTATATCCATGGAGATTTTGGAATAGTATACTTAGGGGATGATGAGCCTTGTAAGATTATTGGCAAAGGTAAAGTGCAGCTGAAAATGCAGAATGGCAACACATGGGTGTTGAGAGAAGTGATGCATGTTCCTAGTTTAAAGAGAAATTTGATTTCTGCAGGTAAGCTAGGTGATGAGGGTTGTACAGTAACTCTCACAGCAGATTCTTGGAAGGTGACCAAGGGTGCACTAGTTATGGCCAGAGGTAAGAGAGAAGGTACTCTCTACTTGTGTAATTGTGTTACTAACAAATCTCCTTCAGTTTTATCTACTTCAGGTGTGGATTGTAAATTGTGGCACTCAAGGCTTGGCCACATGAGTGAGAAGGGGATGTCAATACTTAAGTCTAAAGGTATGCTTTCAGATTTGAAAAGTATGGATCTAGAATTTTGTGAGCATTGTGTATTTGGAAAACAGAAAAGGGTTAGTTTTCTCAAGACCGGGTCTACTAAGAAAAGGCAGAAGTTGCAGCTTGTTCACACAGACGTGTGGGGACCGGCTCAAGTAGCCTCTATTGGCGGATCACGGTACTATGTTACATTCATAGATGACGCCACAAGAAAGGTATGGATCTACTGTATTAAAAAGAAATCTGATGTTTTTGAGACTTTTAAGTTTTGGAAGGCTATGGTTGAGAATGAAACAGGCAGAAAGTTAAAGTGCTTGAGATCTGATAATGGCAGTGAGTTCTGCAGTCTTAAGTTTAAATTGTATTGTTATACACAAGGAATCCGTAGGCAAAGGACGGTTCCAAGGACACCTCAGCAGAATGGTATTGCTGAAAGGATGAACAGAACTATCATGGAGCGTGCAAGATGTATGAGATTGCATGCAGGGTTGCCCCTAGAGTTTTGGGCAGAAGCAGTTGACACCGCAGTGTACCTGATTAACAGAGGACCTTCTACAGCTCTGGATGGTGGAATTCCAGAAGAGGCATGGACAGGTAAAAAGGTAGATCTCTCATATCTCAAAGTTTTTGGTAGTGAAGCCTTTGTGCATATAGATAAGGAAAATAGAAAGAAGCTTGATCCTAAGTCTACGAGGTGCACGTTTATAGGCTATGGCTCAGATGATTTTGGTTTCAGATTTTGGAATCTAGGAACTAACAAAGTAATCAGGAGCCGTGATGTTGTTTTCAATGAAAGAGTGATGTACAGTGATCAGATAAGGAAGCTGGATCAATCTGGGCAGAGCAATAGTGAATTGGACGAAGTTATGGTCCAAAATGAGCTCGCGGGAAAAAGAAATAATCACTTGCAGGAAAACACAGAGACCGACGTCGGCAGGGTTGGAACCGGCGTCGGCAGTACAGAAACCGATGTCGGTCATACAGAGACCGACGTCGGCAGACCAGGCACCGAGGTCGGTCAGGAAGAACCGACGACGGCGAGTGACAGGTCTACAGGTGGCCGAGGTCGGTCACTGTCAGAAAATTTGGGTGGACAGATTGTTGAAAACAAGTCCAAGACACCCACCAGGAGGTCTGAAAGGGTAAGTAAGCCTCCTATTAGATATTCTCCTTCCTTATATTACTTATTGCTAACCGATGGTGGAGAACCAGAGAGTTTTGAAGAAGCATTACAGGTGGAGTCCAGGAGTAAGTGGGAGCGCGGCATGGTTGAGGAGATGGAGTCCTTAAGAGAGAACCAAACATGGGATTTGGTTGAGTTGCCAGCTGGTAAGAGAACACTGAAGAACAGATGGACCTACAGGTTGAAGGAAAGTGAGGATGGTCAGATGCGATATAAGGCCAGATTGGTGGTAAAAGGATTTGCACAAAAGCTAGGTATTGACTTTGGTGAAATTTTTTCTCCGGTTGTTAAGATGACTTCTATAAGGGTTGTATTGTCTTTGGTTGCTTTTGAGGATTTGCATCTCGAACAGCTAGATGTTAAGACAGCATTTCTTCATGGAGATTTGGATGAGGAAATCTATATGGAATAGCCAGAAGGTTTCGAGGTCAAGGGTAAGGAGAAATTTGTGTGCAGGTTAAAGAAAAGCTTGTATGGCCTCAAGCAAGCTCCAAGGCAATGGTACTTGAAATTTGACAGGTTTATGACTGAGCATGGCTACAGTAGGTGTCAATCAGACCATTGTGTGTATTTCAAGAGATTTGATAACGGTAGATATATTATTCTATTGTTGTATGTAGATGACATGCTGGTTGCAGGGTCTCACATGCAGGATATCTCTGAGCTCAAGGAGAAGTTAGCTCAAAAGTTTGCCATGAAGGATTTGGGAGCAGCGAAGAAGATCCTTGGCATGAGCATTAGGAGAGACAGGAAAAATCACAGGTTGATATTGTCTCAAGAAGATTATGTGAACAAGGTGTTGGAGAGGTTTAATATGCAGGATGCAAAACCGGTGAGTACACCTATGGCTGGACATTTTAAGCTAAGCAAAGAACAATGTCCCAATTCACATGATGAGGTAGAGTACATGAGTACGGTTCCATATTCTTCCGCAGTAGGGAGTTTGATGTATGCAATGGTGTGTACTAGACCAGATATTGCCCAAGCAGTGGGAGTAGTAAGTAAGTATATGGCCAATCTAGGTAAGGAACATTGGAAAGCGGTTCAATGGATCCTTAGATATCTGAGAGGAACCAGCAGCAAGCACCTATGCTATGGAGGTTCAGATACTTCTCTACATGGCTATGTAGATTCAGATATGGCAGGGGACTTGGATGGCAAGAGGAGCACCACAGGTTATGTTTTTACTGTAGGTGGAATGGCAGTTAGTTGGATATCTAAGTTGCAGAAGGTTGTAGCCTTGTCAACTACAGAAGCAGAGTATATTACAGCTACAGAAGCTAGCAAGGAGATGATATGGATGACACGGTTCATGGAAGAGCTTGGAAGGGAGCATGGGAGTTGCAGATTGTACAGTGACAGTCAGAGTGCAATCCATTTGGCCAAGAACTCAGCCTTTCACTCTAGAACCAAGCACATACAGCTAAGGTACCACTTCATACGGCAGGTATTGGAAGATGGTGAGTTGAAGATGGAGAAAATTCATACAGACAAGAATCCTACTGATATGCTAACAAAGCCAGTTATGATGGAGAAGTTGAATCTTCATTCAACTTCTATTGGTCTTCATGATTGAGTTGAAGATGGAGGAGCAAGAAGATGATGCTGTACAGGTTGGTGCAGCTAGTTTATCTCCAAGTGGGAGATTGTTAGGGTGTGGAGCTAAAAGCTTCACCAAGGAGCATACTTAAATAGGTTCGGGTCTACACAGACGCCGGCGTCGGTCAGGAGCGACCGACGTCGGTTAGTAGCAGTTGCAGAGGCGCTGACGTCGGCGATATGGTCGACCGGCGACGGTCACAGGCGAACAGGCAGGAACCGACGTCGGTTACCTGCGTGTCCAGAAATCTATTTCTGTGGATGGCAGTGAGTGTTTGCATGATAAGTTTGAGTCGTGGACTCAAGCTTGCGTCTCTATTGTTAGCAATACTATTTTTAGAGCCCTTGTTCAAGAGGCTTAACTGTTTGTTGTAAGAGCATGCTCAAGTTCCCTATTTCTATATGTAGGAAGATCTTCTTAGCTTAGAATTGTAAGAATGAGTGTAGAACTGTAAGAGTAGAACATTGTGAATGTTTGAAGGACAGTATAGAGTTGCATCAATCCAGGTTGTTGGATTTGAATGTACTTGAGAGTGAGCTCTTGAGGAATAGAGATCTAGTGAGAGATCTTGTGTGCATCTGAGAGAGGTGTGGAAGAACGAAGCTTCTTCATTGTATTCCTATTGTAAAGAGTTTCAATACAAGTTTTCAGGGTGTTTTCTTGTATATCTTGTTTTGTGCTATTTATCATTTCAGTTACTTATCTATCTGATTTATTTCCGCGTTTATTGCTTTCACAAGTGTAATCTATTGTTGGTTTGATCCCCCAACAATTCTAAAATTTCCTCTTTGATTTGAAGAGGTAGAAACCTAAGATGATCTACCTATCTATATTTTCACATTCTAAAATAATTATCCATTCTCTACTCTTTGATATTATATGTGGCACACTCCTTGCCCCTTTATTGGATATGACTCACATACCGTAATTCATTCCAACTTGCACCCCTATCTCATTATAATTCCATATTTTGTGTGGCCCATAATCGATTTTGGAATACAATGTTTTCATGTTCTCATATAAATTACACATAATGGTTGGCCTTAACATGACATTCCTATCTTTGTCCAATCCTTGTGTTGTTCCCATAGACAAATCAGGGTGCCTATTTTTGAATCCTTTCCACCACAACCTGTTAGGGACACCATCACTAAAAGATTTGGGATTGATTTCACATATGTAGGTAATATATGCCTTCAAATTTGATATGTCCAATCCATTTCCCATGTTGACTAACTCCTTTCACCACTACACTATATCACTTTCTTCTATTGTTGATGAAATAGTGGGTGGGCCCTTCTTGTTGGTAGGTTTGATTCATTTTAGCCAATTCAATAAAGTAATTCTTTTGATGCCTCACTTAAATGGTGTGACATTTATGGAGTAACTATTATGGTCTACATCTCTCATTACACATTACATATCTTCCATTGTCCACTCCAACTACAATGACACACACTCATTAGCAGTAACATATGTGTTGGTTTCCTTCTCTACATGGTTGGTCGAGGGTTTAATAGTCTAATTTGATGTGGGTTGTGCAACTTTGTTAATGTCTTCATCAACATATTTAGTAATTTTTACTCCTTTTATCTTCATAGATGCATGTGGCCATTTTTGGAAAAAATGCATCCTTCTCTTCACATTCATTATGTTGAACAGTAACAGTAAATAAATTATATAAGTAACTGACAATATAATGGAAATCATAAGAATAAAAAATATGAGAAAAATGTTTGAATAGTTTAAAGTGTGAATGAATAACATAGCTTGAATAAATCATAAGAACATATGATAAGCATAGTAATATGAGTTGAGACAAGGATTTTGTTTGATACATTTGACTGAACATTTACCGGTATGCTAATGACATTATTAATATTGATAGAAAGAGAAAAACATTTATTGGTATGTGAATGGAAACCTGCATGGCTGTCATACACATACCATTAAATTTTAATTATTGTAGATATTCTTAGTGTTTATATAAAGACAAACATTTACTACTATGTGAATGGAAACATGTGTGGCTTCCATGCATATACCAGTAAATGTTAATTATTGTAGACACACTCATCCTCCAACATAGCACATCATTTTTTATTAATGACCCATAGTAATTTAATCCAAAGTTAAAATAATGTGTTCATTTGAAAATTATTGGTGGTCACAATTTTAAACCTAGTGGTTTATGTTTGTCTCCTTAGGTGAGCCCACAAGATAGGCTGAGAGAGGGATAAACAAAAAAAATCAATGTTAATTAACATGAACATATGAAAAAAATGACAACATATGTTTGTTCACTACTAAGAGCATTGAAATGCACCCATAAATAAAGAGACTTTAACAAATCCACTATTATTTTGTGACTTTAAATGCTTCATGTAGTGAAGCATCTTTAGGGCTTCCATCAGCATTAGAATATTACAACTTATAAAATTTGAATGAAATACACATCAACATCAATTGATAAGAACATATATGAGAACAAAAGATACTAGTTGTGCATGAAAACGTTTGGGGCTTACATCCACATAGTATTTAATGTTGTGTCTTCCAACCCATGTCATGTAATAAAATAGAAATGTGACATAAAAATGAAACACATGATGGCATGAATTTAGAAAACTCTAGGGCTTCCATTAAAATACCAAAAAAATTAGAGCAAGATGTGAATGAAAATATGTGGATGATGTGGGTTTATAAATTTATAACATTTCATCCCTCCAATAAGCATCTTCCAACAAGGGCATTAAAGGCACAATAACAATAACAGGTACACAAAAAGAAAAATAACATAGTTGTGGGTTCATTAATAGGCAACATACCTCTATGTGACATTTTATCACTCCATTAACATATCAATAAACTTTTAGTTAGATATGAAATTATGCTAAGAAAATAATGAAAATAGATGACATAATAACAATATTTATCATCCCTCCATTTTACTGACTAAAACTCATCTGCAAAATGTTGCATGGTCAAGAACTTTTGGGTAGGTTTCATGGCCATTTGTGGGGAGGAGGTTCATGAAAAAGGTAGGGAGAGATGTTTGTTGGTGTAATGTTCCATCAATCCATTAACATAATAGTAAACATTTACTCAGATTTGAAGGCATGTAAAAAACATATACATAGAAAACACGTCTAGAAAACCTATGAACGTAAAAGGAACATAGCAGAAAACATGAACATACAAGTCACAATGACCATAATAGCCATGAGAAAATATAAATAGCATGGAATGTTTGTTCATAGCATGCAGGGTGACAATAACTTGCCATAGTAATGGATAAAATCTTGTCAAGCCATGTGGAAAATAGCGGTGAGTTCCACGGTAATGACCCACACATCTTCCATCATGAGCTCAACCCAATAAAAATGAGTCGCCTATATAAATAATAGAGCAAAGTGAATGGAAAATATGTGAATAATTAATTTTTTATAATTATGAATTAATGACACATGAAATTAAATGTATAAAATATTTTAATATGATAGATAAATAATTATAATATTGTATATTTTACGCTTTCATAGTCCATATAATTAAAACTAGCTTTTGAGATAACTGTGTGAAGAATCTTGACCTCAATGTTTCGAATAACCTCCCATGATCATTCTTTATTGATGAGGAACAACAAACCTATCATCCTTCAATATGGCAAAGAGAATGATCACTCGAGGTAAATAATGAAGTAACCTTTGCAAGCTAGTACCCCAAGTGCTAGAAAGAAATGCACTCACCACCATAAGCCTCTCAACAATAAAAATGAATTAAGACCAAAGTTTGATTTTAACGTTAGTGAAAAAATATATTTAGTGGAAATTAAATTTTTTAAAAAGAAAGTAAAATTAGAAAACAAAGTTAAAATTGGAAATCAAAGTAAAAATTTTAAAGTAAGAATTAGGTTAAACAAGTGTTTAAATTTGTTGACTAAGTGAATATCCTTGGGGGGGGTTTAGAATTAATTAGATAATAAAGATTAACAAAGAATTTGAATTGAAAACTAAAGGAGGGGGGAGTTGGGGGTAAAGCTAAGGATCCAACAAAGGATTGTAATGAGCAAAGGAAATAGTTTTTTAAAAAATTTATTGCATGTATTAGATTTAAAGAATGTATAAGTTAGTGAGAAAGTGAATAATATCAAAGGAAGTGTTTTTAAAATTAACAATTAAATGGCTAAAAAATACTAACAAAGTATATGAATGAAAAAACCTAAGAAGGCGGGGGGGGGGATTGAGGCAAATCTAAGGACCAAGGAACCAACAAAGGATTATATCGAGCTAAGAATATTGTTCCATGCAGGGTCAAAACTTAAGCCTAAATCTCTATTAAGGTTGACTAAGTGATTACCAATTTCAATGTATTCCTTTAGTTTGCATTTGTGAAAATGGTTTTTAATGGTGATCACTTTGGCATCTTCAATATGGATTGCAAGAATGCTTTGCCAAAGCTAACTTTTATTTCATTTCAAGATGAATGTCTATTACATGCTCCTTGGTTTTAGTACAATAGATCTTGTTTCCCTGATGTAAGTTGTTCCACATGAGCACTCCACCTTATAGACTCCACTGTGTAGGGTCCAAAGGGTCTTTTGAAGATTTTAAGGACATTTTAATCTTATTAACAGGATGGATGGTGGAATTGAGATTATGGTGCTTAAGAATTATAGAAAACTTATTGGAAATGCCTTCCACATAAGGTAAGAAAGCCATTGGTTCTAATGCTATGGGGTCTTTTTATGTAGGTCTACCTACATTGTCCTTGGCTTATTTTATATCTTTGGTTATTTAATTCCCAGTGTAACCATTCAACTTAAAAACCTTTTTTAAGTGGTCAATTTATTCTTCAATGTTGTCTTCATCACAAATTTTGAAGGCTCTAGTAGAAAGGGTTTCCAAATACCCCTACTTTTTGATCCAGATAATGGTGTGAGTAGGCATGAAGGTAAAGGTTTATATGGGTACCTTTCCTATAGACCTTCCTAGATAAAGAACCATCTTGTTGGATCCTTAAGGTAATTTTTAAAAACTCTTTCCTTAGTTCATTACAATCTTTTGTTGGATCCTTTACTTTACCCTCAACTCCCTCTCCCCTTCCCCTCCTTGCTTTAGTTTTTCCTTCAAATTCTCCATTCATCTTTATTAGCCAATTAATTTTAAATCCCCACCCCTCGTAGGATATTCACTCAGTCAACAAATTTAAACATCTGTTTAACCTAATTTTTACTTTACTTTTTTACTTTGATTTCCAATTTTAACTTTGTTTTCTAATTTTACTTTATTTTGTTGAATTTTAATTTCCACTAAATATATTTTTTCACTAGCATTAAATTCAAACTTTGGTCTTAATTTTTATCATTGAGAGGGTTAGGGTGGTGAGTGTGTTCCTTGCTGGCACTTGAGGGTACGAGCTTATAACATTTACTTCATTCTTTACCTTGAGTGATTATTATCTTTGCCCTATTTAAGGATGTTAGATTTGTTGTTCCTCATCAGGTCTTTCTCTTGAATAAGGATCATGGGAGGTGATCCGAAATGTTGAGGTCAAAATTCTTCACACAATTATGCCTAAAAGATAGTTTCAATTAAAATATTATTGATATTTCAGTCTAAAAACTCCAATTTTATAACCTGCAACATGATCCTATGATTACGTTGGTTCTTGAAGGTTGAAGTGTTCCTATAGTTAAATTTAAATCTAACACTTTCTATGAATAAAACTCTATCTGCAATTCAAACTATCTTTGCAAATAAAAAACTGACATTTATATTATTTTGTTTGATTTATATAAGATAATTTGAAATTTCAATTGTTTGTGAATGGTGAGGCTTAGATGTGTGTTTGTATTCAATTTTTTAGGTGACTTCAAAAAATGGAGGTTGGTGGAATCATATGTTGGAGACAAATGTTTGAATTTTGAATTTTATAGGATGTAATTAAAATTAAGTAGATTAGACATTGCGACTTTTCTCTCATGTTGTTTAGAGTTAGATGTATAAATGTGCAATTGAGGGGCTCAAAACATTTATTGGGCTGATGTGTTTCAAGTATTTACATCTTTAAAATATAAGAAAAAGATGTATTTTGTTGAAAGTTCTACTTTAGTTTGAAATTGATATTTGTATTTTTTAATATGATATTTGTGTTGTTGAATATGGTATTCATTTGATTGAATATGATATTTAATTTATTGAATATGATATACTTTTTATTTTTAATTTCAATATGCATATATTTTGGAAAGAGACTAATAATTGTATAGAAAGCTTCCTATTTTTAATATTAATTATTCAAAAAATGAATAATCCAACATTAAAATATTTAAGTGACTTTTAAAATGACTAAATAATCTATGACATATAATCAAATATAACTAAAATCACAACCATTGGATGCCCTCAACTACTAATCCCCTTCCCTTAATTAACTTTACTACACCTTTTGTAATCTTCTTGTGCTTGGAACTCAATATAATATACTTTTCCTACAACACTTCATGTTTTTCTTTTCTTAAGTAATCAACCGATAAAATCAATCTCTATTCTTAAATCATCAGCCAAAGAGATCCATTCACTTTCTCTCTATATTCATTCTCGATTCTCTTCCTCCCATTTTTTATATGATAAAGTGTGTTTGGTTCTCCCAGGGACTGCAATAGGCACCCTGGTACAAAGAACCTGAGAATGAACAGGTTCAATGACATTCATATCTTCTATTTACAAACACCGCTTTAACTAGTTGAAAACTTTTGGGAATTAGTCTAACGCCTTCATCATTGAAAATTTGGCTTCCAGGCCATATTCTTGGGTCAAACATGCCTATTGTGATTTATTCATCATAAGTAAAGTATTGTTGCTATAATCTAGGTGTAAAGAAAAAGGCAGAAAGGCCTAAGAACTCAAGTGAGTGAGTGGTGGGCATTTTCATGAATGTACAAAAAATCAAGTCACTGAGTGTTGTTCTACATAATGCTATGAGATTGAGATGTAACCAAAACCTATTTTGTTTATTTTCTCCAATACTTTTGAGTAATTTTTTGCATATCCTATTTGGCAATCACCAAAATACACACACACACACACACTAATACTATTATTATTATTATTATTATTATTATTATTATTATTATTATTATTATTATTATTATTATTATTATTATTATTATTATTATTATTATTATTATTATTGTTATTGTTGTTGTTGTTTTGTTTTATTGGCAGTGAACTTCTAATAGAATTTTTCATGGCAGGACAAGGCATGGTTGGCCAGTGCATAACTTGATGCAATGTGTCATGCAAATCACTTTGTGGAACTTGAATCCTTGAGCAATTTATTGTGCAACACTAGCAGATTGGCTAACCCCCTACTCATCTTTTTTTTATCCTAGATATAGGGAAAGAATTCTATGGGATAACATAATTTTTTTGTTATTTCTTGTTTAACTTGCTTTTGGATGATGATATAAAAAGACAGGAAGACAGACTCAAAAATATAATGGTGGGACATGTTTGTGTGAGAAAAAAATAATATAATTAAACAAAATATGAACCAATAGGAAGTGGTTAAACAAAATGTGCCAAACCTGTTGACATGAACCAATAGGAAGTGTTTAATAAGAGTTTCCCAAATGTGAGATGAATCTTTGAGTCATTAGCATTAATGAAAACACTTACAAATTAATTAGGGAATTGAAGATATGGGGTTAGATTTTGGTGTTATACAAATATTTTTGGTTCCTATTTATATTTATATATCCTAGATCTGGCTACAAAATGGTTCATATTTATATCTTTAGTTCTAACCTTGATTACCCAGTAGATCTGATGCCTGTGGGTTGGAAAAATAAAATAAAAATTATCATCTAACCCTTAAAGTTAAAAATGCCTAAGATGTAACCTGTAACTACAAACCATAAGGATAACTTACAATCTTGACACATACTTCCCATCAAAGATGAACATAAACTAAAAAGAAAAAATACAAGTTAAACAGTTGAATTCCAATCATAACAATTAGTAAAAAAAAAAAAAACAAGACAACATTAAGCATTAAAATATAAAAATGGAGGTGGATCCCTTAAAACCTTCTCTTCATCTAATAACCAATTTAAAGATCTGGGTGATTCAATGGGCAAAAATATTAAGCAATTAAGGAATTTCATAAACAAGGTAATAATTAATTTCCATCACTCAAAATGCTAAAACATATATTCATGTGGCCCGACACTTTTATTTGATTAAGGAACATGGGTAATGATTAAATTAATCTAGTGATATGCAGTTTCTTAGCTGATCTAGAATCACAATCACCCATTAGATTGGAAATCATTACAGTTTTACATCTCTAGAGGCAGGGACCCTATCAGAATATTCTATGACAAAGACTTGAGTTTGATTTCTATGATCAAATTCTCTACAAGAACTTGACTTCCTTGAATTAAAGGATACTACCGTAAGTTCGTCAAGGATTATGGAAAGATCGTGGCTCCCTTACCTTCCTTATTAAATAAGGATGCATTCACATGGGAGGCCACAACTATCTAGGCATTCATGGCACTCAAATAGGTTATGTGTAGCACACCAGTTTTGGCCATGCTAAACTTCACCAAAACTATCACCATCAAAAGTGATGCATGTGGCAATGGCTTGGGTGTTTTTCTTCTCCAAGAGGGTCATCCCATTGCTTTCACTAGCAAAGCCATTTCTAGATAAAATTTGGCTTTATTATAAAAGGAAATTATGGAAATTATGTTGTAGTACAATAATGGTGGCCATACTTGGGAGTCATTTTTGTATTAAAACTAATCACTAGAGTTTGAAACACTTCTTATAACAATAATTCTCATCATTGCACAATAGAAATGGGTTAGCAAACTCTTAGGCTATGATTATGAGATCACTTACGAGAAGGGTAAAGACAATGTCATGGAAAATACTCTCTCATGCACATTCAAGGACCATACTTCCCTTTCTGCCATCTCCACACCCATTCCAAAATAGTTGGAATCTATACACCAAGGGTATGCACATGATCTCTCCTTACACCACCTCATTCAATAATTGACTACTAACCCCTCTATTGTACCACATTATTCATGGTATGGTGCTTCTATACATTACAAGAGTCATCTGGTGCTGCCCAATAGCATTGTCATGTCCCCTTTTTCGTGGACATTGATAGATTTGATGATTAGCCTATTATGCAACCTTCGTAGGCTAATAGGATGGATAGAGGGTCATAATGGAGCTTGGCTTGACTTTGATTTGTAGAATTTCTACATTTGGTTTTCATTTGAACTCTTTCGAACACATTTGGCCTGAGCTCCTACTTTTTAGGGATATTTGACATGTAGTGGAGCGCCCTTATTTTGGTATGGTCATGTGCAGAATCATCCCCTGATTCACTCGCTTCGATCGGTTTGAGGATCCAACATGTATTGAGGGAGATATTAATATTTGATTGATTTAATCAAATATTAATTATTTAGTCTATTTTTAATTAGAAACCCTAATTCTAATTTAATAAACCCTAATTAGGGCAAGCATATCTTTTTGAGGGTATAAGGGTTTCTCATGGAGGCTATTATTGATTATGCATTGATTATTGATTATTGATTATTGATATTGAAGAAATTCTTCTGTGAATACTGAGCCAAGGGTTCCAGGATTCCATTGCAGTGGAGAAAGTCAACTCTTCATTGTGTGTAATTCAGAGGCTGTGAAATATCAGCTGATCTATTGCCAAATTGAGAGATAGCTTCATCCAGAAGCTATCACAGAGGTATAGATTTGAGAGATAGCTTCATCCAAAAGTTATCATAGAATTTCAGGGTTGAGAGATAACTTCACTCAGAAGTTATCACAGTGTTATAGGTATTTCTTTATTTAGTTTTTGATCCAATAAGTTATATAGATATAGATCTTCTATGTTAGAATCGTATATTCTTGAGATCAGCACCCCAGTGATTGACATCGATCGACTGAAGACCGACGTCGACAAAAAGCTAACCGACAGTGATTGACGTCGGTGAGATATCGACCGATGACGGCGTCTGTGTGTCGACACAGAAAAGCCGAGACCTTCCAAAATTCAAGTTTCACTTCCAGGTTTGCAGAAGATCAAGGTTTTAAGACTGTATTCAAATTTGCTTGTATATGCATGGCAGAGGACATCTATTGTAATCATTTGAATGAATAATAAGATTTGTGATTTGGCAGTTAAGAGATGTACTATGGTTTATTGTTTATTTGAATTTAAACTGCAAAATTGTATCTTGTTCAGAGCTTTATGTGTTTTTATATTCCCTGTTTGAAGGGGATATTACAGTTGTTCAGAGCTTTTGCTTTGAAAAAGGAGGCCCTAAGTAAGGGACATCACAGTGGTATCAGAGCTTTTGACATTTTATATTCCCTATTTGAAGGGGACATCACATTGGTATCAGAGCTAATGTCTTGCCATCCTGTTGGGTAGTTTGGGTATCAGTATGGCTTTAACATGTGTCAAAAATTTGGAAGAAAGAATGTACAGTGCAAAGAAGAAGTTAGATAATCCATTTCAGCAAGCGGATGACATTCTAAAAACTTTGGAGGAGTTAGAAATTTATTTAAGCAAGGTTGAACAATCAAATTCTTATGAGATGCAAACAACGTTATCTCCAGCGTTTGATTCTTTGGTGAAGCCCCGATTATTGAGACATCATGATGAGGTGGTAAGACTTGCAACTCTCTCTTGTATTAGTGAAATCATGAGGATAATAGCTGGCTTTAATTTTTATGATGATCGGATTATGAGAGAGGTACTTCATGCCATGGTTAAAAGCTTCGAAAAGTTGGATGACATTAGAGACCCTCATTTCTCAAAGAGGGCAAGATTACTTGAAACATTTTCAAGGTATGGATTTGAAAATGTTATGATGTTAGTAGGTTGTATTGGTGGTATTCGCAGGATGTTTAAAATATTTTGGAATATTTTAGATGAGTTTCATTCCAATCATGTATTAGCATCAATGCACTCTATCATGTTCACAATCTTGTTTGAGGAGGAGGATAAAATTTCTAAACTTTTGGCAGAAGATTTATGGTATGTCTGGACAAAAGAGAAGAATGTCTCACCTAGAGCTGGTATGTGGTTAAAGAGTTTAATTGATAGGCCTAAGGATCGTAGCACTTTCCCTTTGACATGCAGAAACTTGAATGATGAATTTGATAGACATGCTGATCTAGTACATGGAGACATTAACACATCTTCAGGTAATGATTTATCTACTTTATCTTCATAGGTAGGAGCAATTGAGGATGTTGTGGATGAGCTTTGTCTTAAGGTGAGTTCAGCACAAGTTTTAGACAGTGAGGATGATTCTGATGATTGCATTTTGAGTGTGGAGGTATACTTAGAGGTTAGTACATTGAGTATTGGTGATGAGTATGTTTCTATAGCTACTGATGAGGAACATGTTGTTGGAGCTGACACACATGTTCAAGATTTGGGAGTACCTGATTGGGATGAGTTTGAGATACCAGTGGAGTCGAGTTTCCAGAGTGATTCTTCTCACACATATGATAGTGTGGTACTGTTCGTTGTGCCACCTTTACAGAGGGATCAGTTATGGGATGGATTGGCACCATCTCTTGCAGATGGAATTGGCAGTTTGAGTTGTCCATTCTACTTGGGTTATGATGTTTTGAGAGTTTGTTTCTCATGTGCTCTTGACTATGGTATTTGTAATCTTGGAGGTTAAAGTTTCATGCGCCAGTTTGATTATGAGTCTTTTTTTGTTATACTTTTGATGATGTTGCAGGTACTTGCATTGATTCACAGTAGTGCAGAGCATAACTACATTTGGGATCCAGGTGGATCGAGTGGTTCATTGTTCTGAGATTGCTTGGGGACAAGAAATTTTTGGAGGGGTGGATTGTCATGTCCCCTTTTTCATGGACATTGACACATTTGATGATTAGCCTATTATGCGACCTTCGTAGGCTAATAGGATGGATAGAGGGTCATAATGGAGCTTGGCTTGACTTTTATTCGTAGAATTTCTACATTTGGTTTTCATTCGAACTCTTTCGGACACATTTGGCCTGAGCTCCTACTTTTTATGGATATTTGACATGTAGTGGAGTGCCCTTATTTTGGTATGGTCATGTGCAGAATCATCCCCTGATTCACTCGCTTCGATCGGTTTGAGGATCCGACATGTATTGAGGGAGATATTAATATTTGATTGATTTAATCAAATATTAATTATTTAGCCTATTTTTAATTAGAAACCCTAATTCTAATTTAAGAAACCCTAATTAGGGCAAGCATATCTTTTTGAGGGTATAAGGGTTTCTCATGGAGGCCATTATTGATTATTCATTGATTATTGATTATTGATATTGAAGAAATTCTTCTGTGAAGACAGAGCCAAGGGTTCCAAGATTCCATTGCAGTGGAGAACGTCAACTCTTCATTGTGTGCAATTTAGAGGCTGTGAAATATCAGCTGATCTATTGCCAAATTAAGAGATAGCTTCATCCAGAAGTTATCACAGAGGTACAGATTTGAGAGATAGCTTCATCCAAAAGTTATCACAAAATTTCAAGGTTGAGAGATAACTTCACTCAGAAGTTATCACAGTGTTACAGGTATTTCTTTATTTAGTTTTTGATTCAAATAATTATACAAATAGAGGTTTTCAGATCAGGGATCCAGAATATAAGGCCACCACATAATTACCTTGCTTTGGTACGGATGGTATCGATTTGTGCAATTTTGTACAGTTTGGTAGCAGGCCAGAATAGCGCCGCAGAGGACACAGGAACCGACATCGGCACCCCAGTGACTGACATCGGTCGACTGAAGACCGACATTGGCAGAAAGCCGACTGACAGTGACCGACATCAGCGAGATATCGACCGACCATGACATCTGTGTGTCGACACAAAAAAGCCGAGACCTTCCAAAATTCAAGTTTCACTTTCAGGTTTGCAGAAGATCAGGGTTTTAAGACTGTATTCAAATTTGCCTGTATATGCATGGTAGAGGACATCTATTGTAATCATCTGAACGAATAATAAGATTTGTGATTTGGCAGTTAAGAGATGTACTATGGTTTATTGTTTATTTGAATTTAAACTACAAAATTGTATCTTGTTCAGAGCTTTATGTGTTTCTATATTCCCTGTTTGAAGGGGATATTACAATTGTTCAGAGCTTTTGTAGGAGAAAAAGGAGGCCCTAAGTAAGGGACATCACAGTGGTATCAGAGATTTTGAAATTTTATATTCCCTATTTGAAGGGGACATCACAAGCATAGACCCTCATCAACCCATATTATATGAAATCCATGCTTCTCCATCAATAGGGAACTTGGGATTTCTCAAAACATATGAGCGGGTACATCAAAATTTCTTATGGAAGGGGATGAAAGGGTAAATTAAATAGATGGTGACTAGATGTGATACTTTCCATCACAACAAAGGTGAAACAACAATGATTCATGGTTTTCTCAATCTTTTGCCCATTCCTACTAGGATTTAGACCAATATTTCTATGGATTTCATTGAGGGGCTCCCTAAATCTGGAGGAAAAATAGTGATCCTAGTCGTCATAGACTACCTCTCCAAATATAGTCATTTTTGTGCCCTCAGCCATCCTTATACATCCTCCATGGTCACACAAGTTTTATTGGATTAGATCTTTCATCTTCATGGCATCCCTTCTTCAATTATATATGATCATGATGCAAATTTCACCAGCTATTTTTGGATGGAGCTATTTTGATGCACAAGCACACAACTGAAGATGAGTTCCACATATCACCCATAAATAGATGTCCAAATGGAAATTATCAATAAATTATTGGAAACATCCCTTCATTACTTTGTGTTGGAATAACAACAAAAATGCGAAAAATGGCTCCCCCTCTCAAAATATTGGTACAATACCTCATGCCACACTTATACTAAAATGATTCCATATGAAGTAGTTTATTGTCAATTGCCCCCAACACTTCCCTCATATACCCCCAGTAGTTCCCTGATTTAGACTCTTGACAATACTCTCTCACATCACAATTTATTCTTAATACTTTGTGGGGTAATCTCCATCTGGCATAGAACTGAATGAATTAGTATGTTGATCAACACTACTCCAAGTGTACCTTTCAACACAAAGATATGGTTTTTCTTCACCTATATCCAAACAAGAAATAATCCTTGAAATTAAAAGGGAATCATAATATTTCCCTAAATTTTTATGGGCCATATAAGGTTCTCCAACAGATTGGCTATGTTGCTTACAAGTTGGAGCTTCCACCTTCCTGTCGAGTTCACCCAGTCTGTCATGTCTCTTGTTTGAATAAAGTTCTTGGACCCAACATTAGAGTGCAATCAATTTTACCAAAACTTGATAATGAAATCTCCATCATTCTTGAATTGGAAGTAGTTCTGGATAGGTGCACCTATCAACTTCATTCCCACTTAATCATAGAAGTCTTAATCTAGAGGCACAACATGCAACCAGAAGATGCCACATAGGAACCACTATTCCAACTTCAATAATAATTCTCACATATAAGGATTTGAGGATAAAGCTTTTTCTAAAGGGGAGGGGATGTTAGGAACATGTGTCCTACCCTTCTCTTTACAATATTAGTGTATTAGTCGCTATGGATGTATATACTTTGTAAGTCATCACTTTAGCATATTTTAATTATACATGGGAAGCAGTAATTATTAGAATATATTTAATATTTAAATAAGTTTTGAGTCCCAATGAAATCATCCATGAATATTATTGTATTGATCTTTCTCAAAGGAGGTTTCTCCCTCAAAGTTTCTTGTAATTTAAAGGTTATTTTGAGTTGTTTTCCAAAGTTCATTTTATTGCTTATTTATTTTCTATAGTTTGTAAATCCATCCAAAAGGTTCCTCATACCTTTGTAGACTTGTTTCCTTTCATTTGAAATGAATTCAAAGATGACATAAACACATATGTACATGATGCTTTATATTAGTTAAAATTTATGTTATATTTCATTCTATCTCTAGCATGTTAGTGTTGTATTATGTAGAATTAGATTAAGAAACAAATCCTTACATATAGAGAGGATGAATTACAATATAGTTTATTAGACTTATTCCATAAATTTTATACCCTAGAAACTATGTTTCAAGTTTCAATGTCATATATTATGCATAGGAAAGATTCTCTTTCTCCTCCTCATCTCAATGAAGGTGGTAGCTAATTTACCTCTACTCAAGTCCATGTTATCACTCCTTCACGAGATAACATAACCTATACTATTTTTATTAATGTCCATACTCAACATATCCATGCCTCCACCTCTTCCCAATCAGGTGTGTGCTACCATGTTCAATCAGAAGCAACTAAGGTTTGTACTTGTGAGACTCTGAGGAATGAAATTATCAATATGAATAGGTTTATTTCAAAATTTCAAACTCAAAATCAACTATTACATGAAAATATTAAAACATTGGAAATCAGATTATAAGATAAAGGCCCCCAGGGCAAACTAATGTCAATCATATATATGCATCTTCACCTAGTTAATTTGTGGCAAACAATGTTATATATCAAAATAATAAATCACAACAAAGTGCATCTACAACTAGTGATTCAAAAAGTACTCAAGATTAAAATAATACACAAGATGGGAATTGGGACACTCTCCCCCGACTTAACAATGAAAATCTTATTGTCAATAAGGATGATATTTTATAGAATTTTAGAGGCAAACTTCAAGAACAATCCCATGATCATGCATAAATTTTTCAATCCATAATGGAAATAAAGAACAAATAAAATAATGGTCAATCTTACTCCCCCAGAGAACAATAATGTTACACCTACTTTGGGGTCAACTCATCTCATACAAAAATTCATTTTAACTCAACAACCTTCTATAATGGCATCACCTCCTATGGCTAGTTCCTCTTCTCTAGATGTTCAATCCTTTATGCATGGGATACATTATGTACAGGGTAAAGTGTTACATCTTGAGCAGGGTGCTACTAGGCCATGACATGTCTTAGATTCTCATGTTTTTTTACATACACCTTTAGCTCAACACATAGAAATAACTCCTTTACCATCCATATTTGTGTCACCTAAGCTTACTTTGTATGATGGTAAGGGTGACCTATAGCATCATCTACAAGCTTTCCATGCAACATGTTTGGACTATATGTCAAATGATTGGCTACTTATTAATTTGTTTCCATGCAGTCTAAGGGACTATGCCTTACAATTGTTCTACAATTTTCCAAATCAATCTATTACTACATTCAATCCATTGACAAATATGTTTTCACACACTTTTCAATTAACATCAATGAAAAGATCTCATATGCTCAAGTGGCACAACTTAAGCAAAAATCTAATGAGCTTATTATAGAATATATCTTACGATATAAAACTATATTAAAAAAAGATGATTATCCACATGGTAAATAGAGAGCTCTAAGACATATTCAAACATAGTTTACTACCAGCATTACACAAAGCTATCTTGTTCAATAAGTTTTCAACATTCACAGATTTATGCCACATAATGAAAGAAAGGAAACTCAAGCTTCTCTCTATGGGTAAATTAAAGTACACAACTAGATCAAAGTCAATTATTAAGAGTTATAATAAAACTTCATATAAATTAAGGTGCCACTAAAAATAAGAGTGATCAAAAGGCCATAGTTAACATAGCTTTAGATCCATCTCCTTGACAAAGAATTTTCACCAACCTTCCAGAATCACTAACATATGCTTTACAGTAACTCCTAGAATGCAATGTCATATCTTTCCCTCCCATCAAAGAGATTGATACGACACAAATTCTTCCAATAACTATGATTCCAATGTATTTTGAAACTATCACATGGCACCAGGCCATTCTACAAATTGATGCATCAACTTGAAACATAAGATGCAAGATTTGATAGATGCCAACATCATTGATGCAGGCACACCCACAAAGGCACCCAAAGTTTAACAAGTGAAAGCTAAGGCATTGAAAATATATTCAAATCCATTTCAAAAACATATAACTAATGAAGTATGGGGAACTTTAGGTGTTTTCTATATGTATAAGGCATATCCACCACCGGCATCATATCACACCACACACCTCATATATAATATCATTAGTGTGTATCATACTATAGAATCAACTGGACCACTCATTACTTTCTCAGAGATGGAGATTGTTGATGATGATTCAAATTTATATACACTCTTTTTATGAGCTTACATTGATCATAATCCTATTCAGAGTGCTATTGTTGATAATGGGTTGAGTATTAACATGTGTACCATCACACTTCTATGACATTTGGGTTATTTATATTAGGAATTTTTCCTACCAACATAGTTATTTCTGGTTTTAGTGTCCATGCTCAGATCTCTATTGGGGACATTATACTTTCACTACATGTTGGATTAGTATATGTGGCCATTAGATTCTTAGTGGTACCTAGTGTAGGCACATTAACATGTTATTGGGTAGTCCATGGATATAATAACTATGAGCCATTCCATCTACCAAGCTCAAATGACTCAAGTAGATACACACTAATCAGGTGGTCATGATTGAGGGTCTTTCATATGAGTATCCTTTACCTATTCAATAAGATGTCACACCATAACTACCAGTAATATTTTTGTTGAGTTGTGGAGCTAAAAGCTTCACCAGATGAGCAAATGCAAGTTGCTAGAGTTCCACAGTCACCGGCATCAATCAAGAGTTGACCAGAGGCTGTCGACATCGGTAGTGGATCGGCCAACGTCAATCACAGGCAGGCTAGCAGGGACCGATGTTGGTTACCTGTGCATCTAGAATTTATTTTCGAGGCAGAATGAAATGTTTGCATGAAAAGTATAACTGTTGGTATTGAGTCCATGTTTCTATTTTTGGTAGGACTGATTTGAACCTTTGATTAAGAGGTATATCTAACGGTGAAGAATGCATGCTCATGAGTCCTAGTATTATATATAGGATTAGTTTTTCATAGCTTATTAGAAAATACATTGTAATTGTGAATCAATCCGGGTATTGGAGTTGGTTGTAATTGAGAGAGAAAACTCTTGAGGGAAAGAGATATGTACATCTGAGAGGTGTGAGAAGAAAGTGTGGTTTCTTCATTGTATTTCCTTCTGGAAGAGTTTAACACAAATTTTTGAGTTGTTTCTTGTATCTCATATTCTTTGTTGTTTCTGATGCTAGTTACTTATTCTTTCTAGTTTAATTCCGTGTTTAGTTGCTTACACAATAGTAATCAGTTGTGTTGATACATCCCAACAAGTGGTATTAGAAATTTGGGTTGACTAACAGGTTGTATCAGATCTGGTTAGTGTTTGTTGATTACAGGTCACTCACAGGGGTTTTCTGATTGAGTGGGAGCAAAGCAATGGCAGCAAAAAGTAAACTTAGAATGGATAATTTTAATGGTAAGAATTACCAATTATGGATAATGCAGATAGAAGATTATCTGTATCAGCCCATAAATATGCAAGATGAAGAATGGGATGTTCTTGATAGAAAGGCTCTTAGATCTATAAGATTGAGTATGGCATCTTCTATGATTTCCAATTTATCATAGGCAAAAACAACGGTAGAGTTAATGGATACGTTAGCAAATTTATATGAAAATCCCTCAGCTTCAAATAAGGTATATCTTATGAAGCAGTTATTTAATTTGCAAATGCAGGAAGGTGGATCTATATCTAATCATCTTAATGATTTCCATGGAATTGTAAATCAATTAAATTCAGTCAAAATAGTTTTTGATGATGAAATTAAATCTCTATTAATCTTATGCTCTTTACCTGAAAGTTGGCATAGTTTGGTAATGGCAGTTAGTAATACTACATCTGCTTCAAATATCTTGAAAGTAGATGATGTTGTTAGTGTAATCTTGAATGAAGAAATTCGCAGGATAAGCACAGGGGAAACATCAGGTAATGCTTTAAGTTTTGAAAGCAGGGGGAGGCAAAGAGAGAAGGGAAAGCAAAGGAGATCAAGGTCAAAGTCAAAGATGAGTAATAGATCTAAATCCAGAAATGGCAAAAATATAATCTGCTAGAATTGTGGAAAGAAAGGGCATGCAAAGAAAGATTGCTGGTTAAAAGTCAAAGAAGAAAATCAGCATGAAGGTAAAGAAGAAGCAAAAGTTGTAGGTATTGTTGCACAGGATGCTCTTATTTTTTCTTTGGATAATAAAATAGAATCTTGGGTTTTAGATTCTGGTGCCTCTTTCCATGCAACCCCAGATAGGGAATATTTTAATGACTATGTCCATGGAGATTTTGGAATAGTTTATTTAGGGGATGATGAGCCTTGTAAAATTATTGGCAAAGGAAAAGTGTAGCTAAAATTGCAGAATGGCAACACATGGGTGTTGAAAGATGTCATGCATGTCCCAGTCTTGAAGTGAAATTTAATCTCCGTAGGAAAGTTGGGTGATGAGGGTTGCACGGTAACTCTCACAGCAGAATCTTGGAAGGTTTCCAAGGGTGCACTTGTAATAGCCAGAGGTAAGAGAGTAGGTAGACTATATTTATCTACTTGTATCACTGATCATTCTCCTTTTGTATTATCTACTTCAGATGTAGATGTAAAGTTGTGGCACTATAGGCTTGGCCACATGAGTGAGAAGGGAATGATAGTTCTTAAGTCAAAAGGTAAGCTTTCAGATTTGAAATGCATAGATCTAGATTTTTTTGTGAGCACTGTATTTTTGGGAAACAGAAGAGAGTGAGATTTCTCAAGACTGGGTCAACAAAGAAGAAGCACAAGTTGGAGCTTGCTCACACAGACGTGTGGGGACCAGCACAGGTAGCTTCTATTGGAGGATCATAGTATTATGTTTCTTTCATTGATGATGCTACAAGAAAGGTATGGGTTTATTATATAAGGAAGAAATCTAATGTTTTTGACACTTTCAAGAAATGGGAAGCTTTGATTGAGAATAAAATAGGAATGAGATTGAAATGCCTTAGATCTGACAATGGTGGTGAGTATTGTAGCTATAAGTTCAATAGTTACTATTATATGAATGGAATACGTAGGCAAAGGATGGTTCCAAAGACACCTCAGCAAAATGGAGTTGTTGAAAGGATGAATAGAACAATATTGGAGCGTGCACAGAGTATGAGGTTGCATGCTGGTTTGCCCTTACAGTTTTAGGCAGAAGCTGTAGATACTGTAGTCTACTTAATTAACAGAGGACCCTCTACTACTCTCGATGGTGGAATTCCAGAAGAGGCATGGATAGGAAAAAAGGTAGATCTTTCATTTCTTAGAGTTTTTGGTTCTGAAGCTTTTGTGCACATTGATAAAAAAAATAGAAAGAAGCTGGATGCTAAGTCTATGAGGTGCACATTTATTGGTTATGGCTCTGGAGATTTTTGATTTTGATTTTGGAATTTAGGAACTAACAAGATTATTAAAATCTGTGATGTTGTTTTCAATGAAAAGGTGATGTAAAGTGATCAGCTCAAGAAGCTGAATCAGTCTGAGCAGAGCAATAGAGATTTGGATGAGGTGATGATCCAAAATGAGCTCGCAGGTCACAAATAGGAAAACATAGACACCAATGTCAGTTAGGTAGGAAAAAATGCTGATCAAGTAGGAACTGATGTCAGTCAGTCTGTAACTGATGTTGGTCATATAGGAATTGACATCGATCATGTGGAACTGATGTCAGTCAGGCACAGACCAAGAGATGACTGAGATCGGTCACTGTGAGAGAATTTGGGTGGACAACAAGCTATGGATGAGTCTTAAACGCCCAAAAGGAGGTCAAAAAGGGTGAGTAAACCTCTGATTTGATATTCCCCTTCTTTATTTTACTTATTTCTCACTGATGGTGGAGAACTAGAGAGTTTTGATGAAGCAATGCAGGTGGAAACCAGGAAACAGTGGGAGCTTGGCATGAATGAGGAAATTGATTCCTTGAAAGAGAACCAAACGTGGGATTTGGTTGAGTTGCCAACAGGAATGAAACCACTGAAAAACAAATGGGTTTATAGGGTAAAGGAAGGTGAGAATGGACAGATGAGACACAAGGCCAGGTTGGTAGTGAAAGGATTTGCACAGAAACTAGGTATTGATTTTGGTGATTTTTTTTTCCTGTAGTAAAAATGACTTCTATGCGGACTGTATTGTCTTTAGTTGTTATTGAGGATTTGCATCTTGAGTAGCTTGATGTTAAGACAGCATTTCTTCATAGAGATTTGGATGAAGAAATATACATGGATCAACCAGAGCGTTTTGAGGTCAAAGGTAAGGAGAAGCTTGTGTGCAGGTTAAAGAAAAGCTTATATGGTCTTAAGCAAGCTCTTAGACAATGGTATTTGAAATTTGATAGGTTTATGATAGAGCATGGCTTTTGTAGATGTCAATCTAACCATTGTGTTTATTTCAAAAGATTGGATAATGGTAGTTATATTATCTTGTTATTGTATGTAGATGATATGCTTGTTGCAGGTTCACACATACAGGATATTAATGAGCTTAAGGTAAAATTAGCTCACACATTTGCCATGAAGGATTTGGGAGTAGCAAAGAAAATCCTTGGCATGAGTATTAAGAGAGACAAGAAAAATCACAGGTTGATTTTGTCTCAGGAGGATTATGTGAACAAGGTGTTGAAACAGTTCAATATGCAGGATGCAAAACTGGTAAGCACACCTATGGCTAGACACTTTAAGATGAGCAAAGAATAGTGTCCTAATTCACATGATGAGGTAGAGTACATGAGGAAAGTTCCATATGCTTCCGTAGTTGGGAGCTTAATGTATGTAATGGTATGTACTAAATCGGATATTGCCCAAGCAGTGGGAGTCATCAGCAAGTATATGGCCAATTCAGGGAAGGAGCACTAGAAAGCAGTTCAGTGGATTCTCAGATATCTGAGAGGGACCAGCAGTAGGCATTTGTGCTATGGTGGGTCAAACACTTCTCTACATGGGTATGTAGATTCGGATATGGTAAGTGACTTGGATGGCAGAAGAAGCACCACAAGATATGTTTTCACTGTTAGTGAAATGGCGGTTAGCTAGATTTCAAAGTTGCAGAAGGTTGTTGCCTTGTCTACAACAGAGGCAAAATATATTGCAGTCACAGAGGCTAGCAAAGAGATGATATGGATGACACAGTTCATGGAAGAGTTGGGAAAGGAGCAAGAGAGTTGCAGATTATATAGTGATAGTCAAAGTGCAATTCATTTGGCAAAGAATTCAGCCTTTCATTCAAGAACCAAACATATACAACTTAGGTACCACTTCATTAGACATGTATTGGAGGATGGTGAGTTGAAGCTGGAGAAGATCCATACAGATAAGAACCCTACTGATATGTTAACCAAGCCGGTAATAAAGGAGAAGTTGAATCTTCATTCAACTTTTGTTGGTCTTCAAGATTGAGTTTGAACATGGAGAAGCTAGAAGATGTTGCTGTACAGGTACAGGTGCAGCTGTTTATCTCCAAGTGGGAGATTATTGAGTTGTGGGGCTAAAAGCTTCACCAGATAAGTGAATGTAAGTTGTTGGAGTTCCACAGTCACTGGCATCAGTCAGGAGTTGACCAGAGGCTACTAACGTTGGTAGTGGATTGACCGATGTCGGTCATAGGCAGGCTGGCAGGGACCGACGTCGGTCACCTGTGCATCTAGAATCTATTTTCGAGGTAGAATAGAATGTTTGCATGAAAAGTATAACTACTGGTATTGAGTCCATTTCTATTTTTGGTAGGACTTATTTGAACCTTTGATTAAGAGGTATATCTAACGGTGGAGAATGCACGCTCATGAGTCTTAGTATTATATATAGGATTAGTTTTTCATAGCTTATTAGACAATACATTGTAATTGTGAATCAATCCGGGTATTGGAGTTGGTTGTAATTGAGAGAGAAAACTCTTGAGGGAAAGAGATCTGTACATCTGAGAGGTGTGAGAAGAAAGTGTGGTTCTTCATTGTATTTCCTTCTGGATGAGTTTAATACAAGTTTTTGGGTTGTTTCTTGTATCTCATATTCTTTGCTATTTTTGATTCTAGTTACTTATTCTCTCTGGTTTAATTCCATGTTTAGTTGCTTACACAATAGTAATCAATTGTGCTAATATATCCCAATAATTTCTAAGCATAATTACCATCAATACATCACAATGTTCAGTTGAGCCACCAATACAAGTGAGGTCTACTCCTATAGTGCTACCAAGTACGCATACACTCCCAAATAGACCCTTATTAGATAGATCCCTATGTCAAATATATGTTCTAGATTCTAGAAGGCCTCTGTCTACCCTTTTCCTTCCAAGATCAGTGTTATTGAGTTCTTAGGGTTCTTATCACAGGGCACCCATGATAGCTATAACTTCTTCTACCAAATCGGTCCTTAAGACCCCTACAATTCACATGACACCCAAGTCAACTTCATGGATTCTTAGCACCACTTCATAGGCAATGCTAGCTATAGATCATTTAGTACAATAGGTTTTAGGACCTTAGTTACCTTTTCACACAACACACATTATTATTATTCCTTTATTTGACACATGACACATTCATAGTGAGTCTCCCATGAGGCTCATCGATTAGTATGTTCCTCCTTTCTTGTACATAGTTTCCTTATTTCTTGCTCCTTGTATATAGTTTCATTTTCATGTTATTTGTACATAGCTTATATCTAAAATATATAAAAATAATATATGTCAAAACACTAAAACATTCAAATATTTACTTAGAAAATACAAAATTATAGATTATAGGCATTGCCATGTTTACACTTATTATATTTTCCAAACACTACATATGCTAGCTATCTTATTATATTCAATTTTTGTCATACATACATACTTCACTTATTCTTGTCCAATGTTCACAGATACTTAAAATACTTAAGCCCACTACACATATCTATATTTTCTACTATCTACCCACTTGGTGCATATACATAGATACATGGGTTCCTCATTTGATACATTGGCCCATTTGGGGGCATCCTATATATAATTTAGATTTCTAGGTTACATCTTTCTAATCTCTACATCATAGATTTATCGTTATTATATATTGATATTGATCATCTTACACCTACTTAGATATTTTTCTAACTACTACTAGTTTAGATTCATCTTATGTACATTTTTGCTCTTATACAAATTTATATTACATATTTATGCATACTCTCATTTATAGCTTTCCTAGTTTAGACTTGATTGTGTCTATATGCTTCTTCTAGTTGAGAACATTTGAATATGTCATTGATATATGGCTCTATGCCACTTATTTTCATTATATGCATGATTTAGACATGTGTCCATGTCCTTGTGTGTGCCTTCCTAATTGTGTATATGAACATTTGAACATGTCCTTCCATGTGGCTCTAAGCCAACATGCTTGTTGTTTGTGTATGTGGATATTTGAACATGTAGTTGTATATCTTAACTTTCTAAATTTAGTGACACGTGCCCATATCCATTATATTGTGGCCCATTGGCTCACTTTGTGTGCCTCATATGTGTTATATGTATGTTTTTTTGTATGCGTAATGGCCATAACACTTGTCTTTTGCTTATTACACACACTAGTTTTATATGCCATGAGGGACCTCATGCATCTCCCCTTCCTACTTGGGTATCGTGATGAACATCATGCCCCATCCCCCTAGGTAGGTACTTAGTTATTACTTAGATTTTCTATTCATATACACTGTTATATCTATCTTGAAAGCCTTATGAATACTAGATCTAACAGACATCGTACACTATAAAATTATGCTCAAACTATCTTACATTCCAATTCTATGTATGAACATTATATTGGTTTATTACATAGATATCATAAATGCACCAGATAACACACATATTCCAAAGATTTTCCCTTTGAGCAAAGTTTTTGCACATGTTCATAAATTCCCCTCAAAAGAGGTGGCATTCACAAAGGTTTGTCACAAAGATCAGGTTATCCAAATGCACTTAGAGTACAATTTTTAACACATACACATTCAATTCCACATACTTTCAACTATAATCTCAAAGGTCTAAACTTGGTGAAGAAGTCATGAAGAGTGTCAAAGTCATTTGGGTTCAATATAATGAGCTCATTTTCTAGTTCATGTCCTCTCATCACATCTTTCACCCTAAAGATATTTTTGAGTTGGTCCCACACTTTAGTAGGTGTTTTGATGAATTCGATATGAAAGAGTAGATCTGAGGAGATGGAAAGACAAGTAGTCCATGGACTTTGTCATAATGGTTAAACTATTTGATTTTTAGTCTAGCCTCAGTAGGTTCAATCTTAATGCCCATTATAATTTGATGGTAACCCTTGGACTGCAAGATGATTTCCATTCTAGGTTTCCATTCATGATAATTAAATGGTGTAAGTAGACTAATAGAGAGTGAATCCATAGTACAGAAGTAAAGATTGTTATAGTAAGTAAAGAAGAAAGCATAAAAAGAAAGAATGCACAACACAACATAGTACCCCCTTAGAACTATCAATAATGACCCCTCTAGATATTTCAAATATAAGCACACTTGTATAGACATTAGATTCAATTGAAAATGTGTCTTGAGCAGTAGGTGCATAAGTATAAGGAATTAGAGGTACGTCGAATTCAATCGATAATGTGTCTAAGAGAGAGTACAATAGGGATGAAGTGAGATTTAAGCCATTACACCATGAAGAAAATAGATGCTACAAAAGGCCAAAAATAATACCACCAATGCATAGATCTTAAAAAACTATGCACTTTCAAAAAAGAATCACCCAAAATAGAGCTAAGGATTAAAATTTATGTCACTTATAATTTATTACTTCTACACATTCCTAGGCCCTTTATAAAAATAATTTTTTTTTCTATATTTATTTTTTTCATCCAAAAACGGCAAAAACTTCAATCTATTTATTCATTACCTTTCACCTAAAATTTGATGCCCTCCTAAACGTCACATGAGGTTCTAGAGCTTGCTTACTTAGACTTTTGAAGAAGCATTACTTGCTCGGGTTTTCTATGATGCTTTACTTACTCAAGATTTCATACAACCAATACTCGAGTTTTTTAGGGAGCTTTACTTACCTGAGGTTTTGACAAACCCTTACTTACTCAGGCTTTTGACTGAGCATTACTTGCTCAGGGTTCTGAACAACTAATTTTTAGGTTTTTGACTGAGCATTACTTACTTGAGTTCTAAAAAATTGTTACTCAAGTTTTCAACTGAGCATTACTTGGTCAGGGTTCTGAACAAATACTATTTAGGTTTTCAAGAAACTTTAACTTAGGCTTTCAAATAACTACAACTTGGAAACTTAGAGAAGTAAGACTCTTTCGAAAACCTAGATCTCTAAGAAAGTTGTTGGGTTTCAAAAGTCTAATTACTTCCAAGTGGATAGGGTTGTGAAGTTCAATTACTTAAGTCACCAGATTTGTGGGATTTTTAGGCTCTTCTACTCATTTGTACAGACATCTATCAGTAAGAATAAAACTTAATTTCTAAAAAATCAATGAACTTTTTCAAAAATCTAAGAGAGACGCATTTGAAATCTCAAAAAACCCACAAGAAATATGCAACAAGATTTTTGATTTGAGGTCATTTGATAGGAGTTTTGAGGTAGAGAAGAATCACACCTCCAAAGTCAAAAAAAATAGACATGAAAGAACAAAACTAAATATGGTGAATGCAAGAGGATCGTGCCAAAGGAGACAAATGCATGAGGTTATTAGGAAAGCTTTGATATCATGTTAGAGTTAACCAAGATCTATGAATAGAGATCATGCAATAATGTTGAATTCATGTAGAGGTAGAATGAGAGCTTCAAAAATAAAAAAATTCCATAAAATAAATGTTTGCATCAACCAACTTAGAAGAAGAAGAAAGTACATAAAGGGTGAAATTAGGTCACCAAAAAAGTAAAATACTAATTCACAATTAGAACCCACTTAAAGGTAAATGACCCCTAATGACTTAATTAACTAACCTAAGTAAGCTAAAAAGACGTGCAAGTAAAACCACTAGGTGGGAAAATGCCTACACTAACAGATCCATTTTATGTTCTAGAGTTCCCAAATGGCCATAGAGTCAACATATATAGTTCTAATTATAGTCACACATCTTCAGTTACATCATGTGTTTTTAGTTTCAGATGCATCAACTACACATTGGTAGGCAATGATGGAGTCATAGTCTCCTTGAGCTCTTGAGACCCTACATGAGAGGATTAGACACACCATTAGTCCAATCCAAGCTATTCACAGGTCTAGATACACAAAATAGGGGTGGTAAATAATGGAATCAAAATTGGATTAAGTTCTTAAGCTAGCCACACATGGGGATTGATCAAGTCATCAACTTCATCTAATTTATTCATGGATTGATCATTATCTACAAGCACATATATAGGTTATCACTAAGTTTATCCATTAGCTCACATACTCAGTGAGGTGTATTCATTCTTTTCCTCTCTCTTATTTATGTACTCAGTCTTGTCTTTTGCCTTTGATATATCTTAAGTATTGATCTATGCATGTTTCATTTTCAAGACACATAATGGAGCATGCTTCACATACTTAGATCCATATTCAGAGGCTTCACCTCATAGGTAAGTCTAGGTATGCTTCTTTTTCCTTTATCTGAGTCATTTCACTTTGCTACATTTTTATAATAAAAGGGGGGGAATTTAATCATCTAAAAATGACATGTGAGTGCTAAGAGTGTTAATTGTGACCACCCATTCTTATCTTAGTCTCAGACCAATCTTAGGGCCTATTTAGACATTTATCTAGCCTTCATGCAGGACATACACATACCTAAACATCCTTAAAGTAGTCCCAAACCTTTACTTTAGCATCCTAGCATGTATTGCCTCAGGTTCTACTACCTGGACACAAGCACCATAATTTATACAGTAGTGTCAATGGTGCTAGTGTCGTAGTTTGGGAATTATTGTGTTTTTCCTGCCTTTGGCCACCAACAAATATCTTTTCAAAAGAACCACCACCTAGGGTCAGCCTAGACCTATTTTAAGACCCACACAAGCATTAGAATATTATATACAAATAACTTTTAGCCCTTTATTCACTAGATGTAAATCAAATGCAAATAATAGAAACAAACTCAGAACAAGTTGTACACAATCAAGGTTATCAATCCATATTCTACCTTACTTATGCATAAAAACATCTATAACCATCCCAAGCTTAGAATACTCATATTTATAATCTCAAGCTCCACTCAAAAGCACTTAAACTGGCATTCATGTTATCTTCGCTTGCACTTGCACTTGCACCAGCACTTAAGTGGGGATAACTACATTAGACTTGATCCCTTCTTAAAGTATTTGTATGTATTCAACTCTTATCATAGTGGGGTGCTGAGGATGTCCAACATACCCCACTAATATCACACTTTGATACTTGTTCCAATAAGATGCCCTAACAATATGGAGGTTTAGGTTTTATGTACAAAATCAATAAAAATAAGTTATCGACAGGGATCTAGAACTCATACGTACAAGAACAAGCTTGGTAGACTCAGATTCAGGTACATCTAGAAGCTCAAAATAGTTTTACATAGAGGACACTAGCACCAAAATAATAACATTGGCACTATTGAAACTACTATCTAATTATGATGCTACTATCTAGGAAGGGTTTTGATACCTAGATCCTATTTTTGACACTGAGATTAGCTCCTATCCCAATTTACGGCCTCTAGATCTTCTATCTCAGTCAATTTTTAGCTAAATACTTGTTTATATCATTTATTGCTATTTTTTTAAGTGTCAAACTAAGTCAATTCTATTACAAATAAGTGGTTGTATTTATTACATCTTTATACCCTAATTTACTATACTCAGACCCTTTAACAACCTAGGACTTAAACTTTATAATTCTAAAAAGTTAAATCAGAATCATAAGACCATAATGAATTTTGTAAATAGAATTACTTTAGACTACTCAATCACTTTAGATCATTAGACAATTAAATGGTCTCAAAGTGGAAAATAATTTAAAATTATAAGACCGTCAGCCAAAGTAAATCTTTCACTAGTCAACTGTTAATTGACCCTGTCTCATCACTAAAAAGTCAAAAGATTTAAGAAATGAAAACTATTACATATTTTTTAAATGAATAAGAGTAGAAAATTATGATACCTTTTGCACAAACAAGTCAATAACACATGTAACACTGCTAACCCTAGAAACAAAGGCTTGTGATGAATTTGAATATTTGCATTAATCCACAGAACAACAAAAAATTTGCAAGGTTCATAACTTTCCATGTAACAAATTCTCTCAAATTTTCAAAAAAAAATAGTCCTACATCAATCAAGTATAATTTTAATTTCCACATTTATGATATGCAGCAATACAAAAACATAACTTCTAATCTATGTTACACAACAAAAAAAATACATAATTTAAATGAAAGTTTATGTGAAAAACAAATCTAGAGCCACTGCCACATAAAAATCATATCTCCCTACATAACATGATCTATGCAATTGAATTTTTATAATATTATTATTTTGTAATAAAATCCACCCTTACGAGGCAAGATTCCCTAATATAGACTATAACATCAAGCACTTGCAATAAAGATGTAAGACTGCAACAAAAAACTAGATCTGATCAAAATATTTAACATCAAAGAAAAATTGTTCCTTCCAAAAATATACAACAAAGAAAAGAAAAAAATATATTTAAAATATTGTCACTCTATCTATACTAGCTTGAATATGAACTACTTTGCCTTTGACAAGCCTGTTTCCACTTTTATTGTGCAGATGCAATTACAGAATGGATAAAACCTAAACCTCCATATTGTTAGGGCATATTGCACCGTTGGAAAGCTAATAATGAGGGGAACATTGTGAGATGGCATGGATCTTTGATCAATGAATTTTGACCCCCGAAAACCCAATGGAAGTGCCCCAAATTTCAATTTTAGTAGTGCAGTCTAAAAATAGTAAGTTTCTAAAAATAGTAATTCCTCAAATTTTGTATTGTTGTAAATCATGGAAGTCAAACCACTTAATCTCCCTTGAGATTGGTGACCTTCCACATCCTCCTCACACCTTCAAAACATTTATAAATGAAGATGTAACCTGAAATAGAAATCAGACATCTCTTCTCAGAGATAGACATATGTTTGGGTTTGCAATTTTGATCAATAAAACATCTCTTTTTAGAGATAGCATTATTTGAATTGTGTTGTTCTTATTTCTAAATTATCTTTCAACCAAAGCTTTCAAGTTTTGGATTAGTGATATTAGATCGGTTTGTCTTTAGAGTGTATGATCCCAAGAACGAGGTTAGATTACAGGAAGCTTGGGTGAAAAATAAAACCAGCAGACTATCCACCTATTCGCTCCAAATGACTTCAAATGGTGGACAACACCGAGACATCTAATCCTTTCAATGAAATGGTGAATGAAGCCCTCCAACAATAACAAGTGCAGATGCTACAATAATTCACTCAACTTCTCCAACAAATCTCAATGGAAGATTCTAGCTCCTCATCTACACTTGCACATCCTTTTAGTGCCCCAACACACTTCAAGGTTTAGGTGAATTTTGATATCCCTACATTTGAAGGCAAAATCAATGCTAATGCAGTAGAAAATTGGTTGGATCAATTGTCATCTTATTTTTCTATAAATAAATTCACTGATAAAGAGAAGATTACTTTTGCTCTTCTTAAAGCATCATTGCCTATCAAAAATTGGTGGGAAGTGTACAAAAAGAGATTTAGTGTAGATGATATTGGCCTTGAGATGAAACCTACATGGGATGATTTCATAAAAGCTATAAAGGAAGAATACTACCCCATTGGAGCATATGACAATCTGTATATATAGTGGAAACAACTTTGCCAAGGTAAGGAATAGTCTGTTCAAGATTATACTGACATTTTTAATTCTCTATCTACAAGATTGGGCATCCAAAAAAGTGAGAAACATAAGGTTCTCAAATATTGTGGTGGACTATAATGGCACATATGGGGAGAAATGGAACTCTTCAATTTGGAAACCGTCGGTGATGTTGAGTTGTGGAGCTAAAAGCTTCAACTCTTTGCAAACTGAAGGAACAAGAAGGTTGCTGAGATCCAGGAGCACCGGCGTCGGCAACAGGACCGACGTTGGTCGTGACCAGTGCAGAAGGCCACCAGCGACGACAGGGAGTCGGTCGACGTCGACAAAACCAGACTAGCAGGGACCGACGTCGGTCGCCTGTGTGTTTCAAAACTGCTCGTTACACGAACAGTTAGTTAAGTGAACGAAGTGTTTGCATGTAAAGGCCAGTTAGAGTCTTTGGATGTGAGGATAATTGTCTAAATTAAGAGTCTAAGTTATTGTTTAATTTAGGGATCTATTTATAGACCCACTGGCATGTATTGTAATTAAGATATAAGATAAGGAAGGCAAGGAAGTTCCTTCTAAGTGTAAGATCATTGAGTTGCAGGTTATTGCAAGCTCATAGGAGATCTACATGTGTGAGTATGGTCTGTTGAATTGCAGGTTCATGGGAGATCAACTTGAAGTACTTTAGAGTGCTTGGTGAACTAGCAGAGTTATTACTGACTAGTTGGAGAGGTGAACACCAATTCTGTTTGTGAGTTGGTTGTTGGGACCGTTTTTTGTGTAGGAGAGTGTGTGTGAGAAGAATTACTGTACACTTGAGGTGTGGCAAACCTCTGTAAGGTGAAAGAGTGTGGCGGCTCTTTGTTGTATTCTTTTCTGTAAAGTGGTAATACAAGATAGTGTATTGTCTCTCATATTCTGTGCTATTGGTGAATTCTAGTTACTTGTATTTTTGGTTATTTCTGCATTTATAATTGCTTATATTTGGTAATCATACTGTGCTCTTTCCGAGGAGCAAGATCCTAACAAAGTGGGATCAGAACAGGTGTTGTTCTTGTGATCCCCCAACAAAGTGGTATCTGAACATGTTTGTTGTTCTAGGTGCCTGATAGTGGTATCAGAGCTATTGGTTGGGATACTAACAGATTGGATTAGATCTGGTTAGTGTGTTTTGATTACAGGTACTCACAAGGTTTCTGTTTGAGTGGGAGTTGAGCAATGACAGAAGACAGTAAGCTATGGATGGAAAAGTTTAATGGCAAGAACTACCAATTGTGGAGGATGCAGATTGAGGATTATCTATATCAAAAAGATTTGTACTTACCGTTGGGAGGGGTTAACTGCAAACCCTCAGATATGAAAGATGAAGAATGGGAGGTTCTTGATCGGAAGGCTCTGTGATCTATTAGATTGAGTCTTGCATCCTCTGTGATTTCCAGCTTATCACAGTGTAAGACAACGGTGGAGTTGATGGAATCTTTGGCAAATTTATATGAAAAACCCTCAGCTTCTAATAAGGTATTTCTTATGAAGCGTTTATTTAATTTGCAAATGTTGGAAGGTGGATCTGTTCATAGCCATCTTAGTGATTTCCATGGTTTGGTAAACCAGCTAAGTTCAGTCAATATTGTATTTGATGATGAAATTAGAGCTCTCTTAATCTTGTGTTCATTACCTAAAAGTTGGAAAAGTTTGGTAATGGCAGTTTCTAACACTGTGTCTCCTTCAAAAGTCTTAAAAGTGGGTGATGTTGTGAGTGTGATCTTGAATGAAGAGATATGCAGGAATAGCACAGGTGAATCATCAAGAAATGCTTTGAATGTTGAAGGCAGAGGAAGGCAAAGAGAAAAGATAGAGCATGGGAGATCAAGGTCCAAGATAGGCAGAAGATCCAAGTCCAGGTATGGCAGAATAACCTGCTGGAAGTGTGGAAAGTAAGGGCACTTAAAGAGAGATTGCAGATCGGGTATAGATCAGCATGAAGAACATGAAGAAGAAGCAGATGTTGTAGATTATGCTGCACAGGATGCTCTGGTATGTTCTTTGGATAAAGTAAAATTTTGGGTTTTAGATTTTGGTGCCTCTTTTCATGCATCCCCACATAGGGAATTTTTTCATGAGTATGTCCAGGGAGATTTTGGAGAAATTTATGTAGGGGATGGTAAGCCTTGTCAGATTGTTGGCAAAGGGAAAGTGAAGCTGAAACTGCAGACAGGTAACACATGGGTGTTAAAAGAAGTCATGCATGTCCCAGTTCTGGAGCAGAATTTGATCTCTGTCAGAAGTTTGGGTGATGAGGGTTGCACAGTAACTCTCACAGTGGACTCTTGGAAAGTTACCAAGGGTACACTTGTTGTAGCTAGAGGTAAGAAAGTAGGTACGCTTTATCTATCTACTTGTACAACTGATTCTCTTTTTGGGTTATCTACTTCAGCTGTAGATTCAGAGATGTGGCTTGATAGGCTTGGTCACATAGATAAGAAGGAGATGCTTGTTCTTGAGTCAAAGGATATGCTTTCAGATTTGGAAGGTATGGATCGTGGTTTCTGGATGCAGAAGAAGAAGGTAACGTTTCTTGAGGAATCCGATGTTAGTGACAAGAACAGGAAAGCCTTGGTTTTCAAGGAGAAGGTGACGGACAGAGTTCAGCACAAGATGCAGAAGAATTCTAAGCAGAGCAAGGGTGATTTGGATAAGGATTTGATCCAAAAAGAGCTCACGGGAAAAAGTCAGGTCTCACAAGAAAAACACAGAGACCGACGTCGGCAGGAAAATCGGCATCAGCGTCCAGACAGGGACCGACGTCGGCTATGTGAAGACCGACGTCGGTGACTTAGGGCAAATAATGACCGGCGTCAGCTAGGGGAAATTGACGTCGATAAGGTGGTAGTCACAGGGAACCGACTTCAGTCGTCTGCAGACTGAGACGTGACCGGCATCGGTTACTGAGATGAATTTTGGGTGGACAGCAAGCTGTCATGGAGTCTCAAGCACCCATATGGACGACTGAAGGTGTAAGTAAGTTCTTAAATTCATTATTTCCCTTCTTTACACTACTTGTTGCTCACTTATGGCATAAGACCAGGAAGTTATTGAAGAAGCAGAACAAGTAGATCCAGGAAATAGTGGGAGCTAGGCATGGATGAGGATGTGATTCCTTGGAGGAGTACCAAACAGGTGTTTTGGGTAGAGTGGCCAGCTGAAAGTAAGCACTGAGAGACGAATGGATGTTGAGGATAAAAAAGAGCAGAAATGGATACATGAGATGGAAGATTAGGGTATATGGTCTTGTATTAGCTGCAGGGCAATGGAGGTTTGATCATTGTGTTTCTCTTTACCAGGTTGGATAATATTAGCTACATTATCCTATTTCTGTATGATGTGCTTGTTGCAGAGTTACATATACAGGGTATTGTTGAACTAAAGGTAAAGCTAGTTCAGGTGTTTGTCATGGAGAATCTGGGAGCAGCAAGATTCTTTGGCATGAGTTTGTTCTAGAGACATGGGAGGTCACATGTTGACTTTGTTTCAAGATGATTGTGTGAGACCGGTTAGCACGTCAATGGTTGGACAGTTCTATGAACAGGTGTCTTGATTCACATAATGAGGTTGAGTGCATGGTATGTACTAAACCTGAGTTTTTCCAAGCAGTGGGAGTTGTCACAAGTTGGAGCCAATCCGAGAGAGAACCATTGGAGGATAGTTCAGTGGATTCTTACAAGGACTAGCAACAGGTGCACATGCTATGCAAGTTCAGGTTATTTTCTACATGGTTTGTAGATGCGGATGTGGCAGGTGATTTGGATGACAGGTTTTGCACTATAGGTTTGTGGTGGTTGGTCTTCAAGAGTGATCTTGAGGAGGGATACAAAGCCAAGGGAACAAACTAGACTAAGTACAGGTACAGGTACAGGTTACAGCTGTTTATCTCCAAGTGGGAGATTGTTGAGTTGTGGAGCTAAAAGCTTCAACTCTTTGCAAACTGAAGGAACCAGAAGGTTGCTGAGATCCAAGAGCACCGGCATCGGCAGCAGGAATGACATCGGTCGTGACCAGTGCAGAAGGCCACTGGTGATGGCAGGGAGTCGGCTGACGTCGGCAAAACCAAACTAGCAGGGACCGGCGTCGGTCGCCTGTGTGTTCTAGAACTGCTCGTTACACAGACAGTTAGTTAAGTGAACGAAGTGTTTGCATGTAAAGGCCAGTTAGAGTCTTTGGCTGTGAGTATAATTGTCTAAATTAAGAGTCTAAGTTATTGTTTAAGTTAGGGATCTATTTATAGACCCACTGGCATGTATTGTAATTAAGATATAAGATAAGGAAGGCAAGGAAGTTCCTTCTAAGCGTAAGATCATTGAGTTGCAGGTTGTTGCAAGCTCATAAGAGATCTACATGTGTGAGTATGGTCTGTTGAATTGCAGGTTGCAGGTTCATGGGAGATCAACTTGAAGTACTTTAGAGTGCTTGGTGAACTGGCAGGGTTATTACTAACTAGTTGGAGAGGTGAACACCAATTTTGTTTGTGAGTTGGTTGTTGGGACCGTTTTTTGTGTAGGAGAGTGTGTGTGAGAAGAATTACTGTACACTTGAGGTGTGGCAAACCTCTTTAAGGTGAAAGAGTGTGGCGGCTCTTTGTTGTATTCTTTTCTGTAAAGTGTTAATACAAGATAGTGTATTGTCTCTCATATTCTGTGCTATTGGTGAATTCTAGTTACTTGTATTTCTGGTTATTTTCGCATTTATAATTGCTTATATTTGGTAATCATACTGTGCTCTTTCTGAGGAGAAAGATCCTAACAAAGTGGGATCAGAACAGGTGTTGTTCTTGTGATCCCCCAACAAAGTGGTATCTGAACATGTTTGTTGTTCTAGGTGCCTGACAGGTGAGACATACAAGTTTGCAATGAAGATTGAGCATAAGCATGGAAGAATGAATATAAAGAATCAGCCTTCAAAATGGAAAAGTGACAAAGAAGGTCAAACATGAGGCCAAAATTGGAAGCAAAAGGAATGAAAGACTGGGAAATGGTGTGATTATCACAAATCTGGAACTCACTCCAAAGAAGAATGTCGAGCCATCAAGTCACTATTTTCTAAGTGACAATCCTCAACATCTACTGCTCTACCTCATACAAACCCTGCAATTGAAGAGGTTAAAGAAGAAATTTTAGATGTTGATCCTGAAGCCATTTTTGCTTCATCACAAACCCATGATGAGATGCTAGATGACAAGGAAAGGTTGTTTCACTCTAAGTTATGGGTGAAAGTTAAGCCTCTGCATTTCATTCTTGATATTGGAAGTCAAAAGAATTTAATATCTGCTAATATTGTGAAAAGCCTAAATTTGTCCATGAAGCCTCACCCAAAGCCATAAAGTATTGGATGGTTGAGTCCAGGGAGAAACCTCTATGTCACCCACCAATGTGGTCAATCTAGATGTTTGTGATTTACTCTTTAGTCAGCCATTCATGTATGATCGACATGGCATCTATGAATCAAGAACTTGAAGGATCACTCTCACTCTTGGAACACAGTGTTACAGGGTACTAGAGGTGTCACCTTCTACATCTGTCTCTTTGATTAGTGCCAAGAAATTTGTTCTCATGGTGGTCAAGCCAAAAGAATCCAAAAGTGTTGATGTTACAGCCCTGACTACACAAACAACACAACAATAGAAGCAAATAGATATCAAGCTAAAGAAGTTCATGGCCTTCCATCCACAGACTGATGGTCAGACAGAAATGGTGAACAATCAGGTCCTACACAGTTTTATAAATCACAGTCCCTTCCAAGTATGCATCGAGAATCAAATTGAAGTACAACTACCACACTTGATGACAAATATTGATGAAATGGGGACCATTTCTTCTCAAAGAGGGAGGAATGATTCGGGCAATAATTTAGATGACAATTCGAGTGATGGGTCCACCCTAATTGATGGCGAAACTTCTAAGAGCCATAACTTTTGCATCGTAACTCCAATTGACTCATCGTTTTAACCGTTGGAAAGCTAATAATGAGGGGAACATCGTGAGATGGCATGGATCTTTGATCAATGAATTTTTACCCCTAAAAATCCAATGGAAGTGCCTCAAATTTTAATTTTAGTAGTGCAGTCTAAAAATAGTAAGTTTCTCAAAATAGTAAGTTTCTAAAAATAGTAATTCCTCAAATTTTGTATTGTTGTAAATTGTGGAAGTCGAACCACTTAATCTCCCTCAAGATTGGTGACCTTCCACATCCTCCTCACACCTTCAAAACATGTATAAATGAAGAAATAACCCGAAATGGAAATCAGACATCTCTTCTCAGAGATAGACATATGTTTGGGTCTGCAATTTTGATCAATAAAACATCTCTTTTCAGAGATAGATTATTTGAATTGTGTTTTTCTTATTTCTGAATTATCTTTCAACCAAAGCTTTCAAGTTTTGGATCAATGAATGTAATAGATAAAAAAAGTTTACCCAAAGTTTTTCATATAAATTTTAGAATATTCTAAATAACACCCCTGGGAATATTTCAAATTTATATGTAAAAACTTTAGAAAAAAATTACAAATATTAAAATCATATGTATTTTAAATAAATGAGTGTCTAAAGTAAAAATGACTAAATGAAAAGAGAAAATATTAGTACCCTACCTTGGTAGGGACCAATAATATTTTAATTAATTATAACTTATAACAATTTGTTTTTTTTTCAATTGAAGAATTAATATTTGGATTAAAAAATTTGGCATATTTTGATTGAAAAGCAAGTTTCTATTAATAATACATTTAATGTGTTAGGTCATTAGATGTTGATTCCTATTTTATGAAAAAAAATAAAAATGAATGGATGCCATCACACTATTAGGTGCATGAATAATTAACCTTATTCAACTTACACTCAAACCTTACACTCAAGCCTAGTGATATTGGTTCTACCAAATTCACCTTACACTCAAACTGAGTTTCATCCTTGTTGACTAATATTGACCCCCAAGTCAAAATGGTCAACCCCCCTATATTCGAAACCTAGTTTTTCATAAGTTTCCTAGCCATGATGATGGTCATTTTAGCCTTATTAGCCTTGTTTAAGGATGTTTTGATGAAATTAAGGTAAGTGTCATTTTGGACCTTATGATGTCTAGCCACTTCATGGCATAGTCAAGTTGGTCAAAGGGGTTCATGTAGTCTAAGGGGTCATTGGACATGTCAAGTGATGTCAAGGTCAAATTTCTCCCCTCTAGTCCATACCATGCTTATAACTATGGTGAATCAACCTTATAACACTCTATCCCACTCTCAACGTACTTTATTACCCATCTTATAATGTCCCAAGAAGGTTTTATGACTAAAGGACAAGTGTAAAACAAGAAAAGGAGGTGCAAACATCATTCCATATTCATACAAACATTTCCAAGATTCAAGAACATCTGGCATTTCATCTTAGTCAATTTTCAAGCAAATCAATCAGTCTTTATGGTAGAAAATAGAGGTTTTAAGTTGGTTCATATAGGTGTGTCAAAGAAGGCTCTTGCTCAGGTAGGTGTACGGACCCCTATATGTCTCCTAGTCCTAGATCCATGCTTAGGAGGGAGTTTCTAGTCAAAATAGGTTAGAAACTGACCTCCTTCTTCCATCGAGCTCTTTGGCAGCTTTGAAGAGCTCTTGAGGTTTGTGGATGGTACGAAGAGGAGAGAGAAGATAAAGGTCTAAAATTTTGGTCAAAGGAGGGGACCATAATTGGATTCCATTTTTTGTCATTTTTTCTCAAATTATCTCTCTACTTTATGAATAATCACTAATAAGGTAGGGCACTCATAGTGTCTTCTCCATTCATGTAGAGTATCAGTTTGACTCATTTTCTCTTTTCTTGAGCATGATGAAATAGAAATGGAAGGTTGGAGAGATTATTAAGAGTATGCACAACATTCCACATCATTTTCATGACCCACTTCACATGTGTGGACCCTAAGGGGCAAGGAAATGTCCAGGTTTACACATCTGCAAGTTACATGATAGAGTTTCTCCATGTGTAGAATGTTTATCACATGAGTATGGAAGTGTCTGGTGTTTTTTAGGTTAGATTATGGTCTCCTTGAGGCCATTAAAAATTTCTCTGCCTACCATACTCAGCTGATCCATCCTCAGACCAAATAACCTCTTCATGGTCATGTCTCCAATATGACTATTATGTATGTAATGTGAGATTCTTTGCTAATACCTGTAAAGAGTCTTAGAATTGTTTGAGAGGCATACACATAAGCCCCATCCTTGATCCATGATCTGTATTATTTCCCCATATTCATCATTTCCCTATACACTAAACCATACTCACCTTCAGCTTATTCTACAATGTCAAACCCTCACTTAGTCACTACAAACTTTTCAAAGCAAACTAAGCAAATAGGGTAGTCAGTATTGGAATTGGGAATAGAAAGGTGATTAGCTTAAAAGAGAATCAAAAAATTCTACAAGACATGGCAGATGGGAAATCATGGTTAAGCAAGATCAGTACCTTCAACTCAGTCCAAAAGGGGTAAACTTAGTTAGGACCCCAAAGTGCACATACAAGGTTGTAGTGATAAAACTAAAGAACATGGAGAGAATGATGAGGTCAATGAGTCTAAAGGAGTTAGAAAGAACATTATAATATCATCAACGCACTGAGTTCATCCAAGAGAGTAATAAACATCAACCCTCCCAAAAGTGGTTACCCATAATCAGGTAGCCTAGGACCATCACCTACAGGCCTGACTGTAATAACATAAATAGTTGGACATAGAACTAATTGCAAGAAAGACCTAAGGAGTTAAAAAGACACAAGAAGAAGTATTAGATGGAGGGGTTAGGGTCAGACAGAGTCCAAATACATCAAACTCACTCCAAGGGAAAACAAGCACAATCCAAAACTTCTTTGAGCATGCTCAAAACTATTACTGCAGACTTGAGAAACATTGAAAATGTGATGAAGATAAAGAGAATTAGGAGGTCAAGAGGAGAAATAAGGATCCATTCACATGTTGGTGACATTTAATAAAGCAACAAAACACCAGCCTGCCTCTCACCTTCTCACTCACGATCAGGGGCCTAGAACCACACCTACAGGCTCAACTGTAGGTGTAGAGAAAATTGAACATGGAGCTTTATTTGAAGGCAAGATAAGGTGTGGAAAAAACAAAAGAAACATGATAATATGATTCAACACTTTATAATATAAATAAAAGGCCTAGATAAGTAAGGAGGTTGCTACGGAGAATAAGCCAACCATACCTACAACCAATAACACAGGCAAGGTCATGAAGAAGAATAGGGAAAGACATAAGAAACCTTAAAAATGTTAGGTTGTGGAGCTAAAAGCTTCACTGTTATGCAAATGGAGGAGGTTGCTAAGTGTCATAGCAACCGACGTCGGTCAGGCCAACCGACATCGGTCAGAGGTAGACCAGAAGCTGCCGACATCGGTCATGGATTGGTCGATGTTGGTCATCTCCAGACAGACAGAGATCGACGTCGGTCGTCTGTGCGTGACTAGTCTAATTTTAGACGGACGATCAGTTTGCATGTAAAGACTAATTTTAGTCTTGAGTCTGCATTTGTAATTAGGAAGCCTAATTATTGTTTATATGGGATCTATTTAAGAGACCCATGGGTTGTATTGTAATTAAAGATCAAAAGGACTTGTCAAAGACAAGGACAAGGATTCTTTCGAGTGTAAGATCAGTTGATCTACAGGTAATAAGATCAGTTGATCTACAGGTAACAAGATCAGGGGAAATATACATGGTAAGTAAGATCAGTTAGATCTACAGGTGTGTGTGTGCAAGGTCAAAGGAGATCTGTGGGGTAGCAAGATCAAGGAGATCTGCAACACAACAAGGAACAAGATCAGGGAGATCTACTTGGAGTACCTTGAGTACTTGGTGGACTGGAAGTAGGCAACAACGGTTGTGTTGATTGTCACTTACTGGTGGAGGGAACAACTCGATTATTGAGTTGTGGTTGTAATTGATTGAGAGAGAGAACTCTTGAGGGAGAATTACTATACGCCCAAGAGGTGTTGGAAGAGTGTGATTTCTTCATTGTATTTCCTTCTGGAAGAGTGTTAATACAAGATTGTATTATCTCTCATATTCTGTGTTGTTTCTAAATTCTAGTTACATATTACTTCTCATTTAATTCTGTGTTTAGTTGCTTATACAAAGGTAATCAATTGTGCTCTTTAGGAGCTGGGCTCCTAACAATTGGTAACAGAGCTTGGTTAGGTACACTAACAGGTGGTCAGAGCGTGTTAAGTGTTTGTTGATTACACGTCACTCACAGGGGTTTTTGTTTGAGTGGGACTATAGCAATGGCAGAAGAAAGTAAACTAAGAATGGAGAAATTTAATGGCAAGAATAATCAATTATGGAATTGTGGAAAGAAAGGGCATGTAAAGAAATATTTTGGTTGGTAGAAGATCAGCATGAAGGAAATAAAGAAGCAAATGATGCAGGTATTGTTTCACGGGATGCTCTTATATGTTCCTTGGATAAAGTAGAATCTTGGGTTTTAGATTATGTTGCCTCTTTCCATGCAACCCCAAATAGAGTATTTTTCCATGATTATGTCCATGGAGACTTTGGAAAGATTTATTTAGGGGTTGGTGAGCCTTGTCAAATTGTTGGCAAAGGGAAAGTGGGGCTGAAATTGCAGACAGGCAACACATGGGTGTTGAAGGATGTCATGCATGTCTCAGTCCTGAAGAGGAGTCTAATTTTTATATAAAATTTAGGTGATGAGGGTTGCACAGTAACTCTCATAGCGGAATCTTGAAAAGTTTCCAAGGGTGCACTTGTTTTAGCTGGTGGTAAGAAAGTAGGTACTCTTTATCTATCTACTTGTATTACTGATTCTCCTTTTGTTTTATCTATTTCAGATGTAGATGCAAAGATGTGGCTTTGTAGGCTTGGTCACATGAGTGAGAAGGAAATGCATGTTCTTAAGTCAAAAGGTAAGCTTTCAGATTTGAAAAGCATAGATCAAGATTTCTGTAAGCAATAGAAGAAAGTGAGGTTTCTTGAAACTGATGCTACAAGAAAGGATTGGATTTATTGCATAAAGAGGAAATCTGATGTTTTTGACAAAGTTAAGAACTGGAAAGCCTTGGTTTTCAAGGAGAAGATGATGGACAGAGATCAGCTCAAGAGGTTGAATAATTCTGAGTAGGGCAATTTGGACAAGGTTATGATCCAAATTGAGCTTGCGGGTAAAAATCATCACTCACAGGAAAACACAGTTACCAACATCGGTCAAGTGAGAATCGATGTCGAACAGGCAGGTACCGATGTCGGTCATGTGTAGACCAAAGTTGATGATGTCAGGCAGGTGGACATTGATGTCGGTCAAGGAACCGACATCGGTGATCAGGTGGAAATGACATCAATCGAGTGCAGACCGAGGTCGGCCAGGGGTGACCGAGATCGGTCACTGTCAGAATAAATTTTGGGTGGACAGCAAGTTGTCAAGGAGTCTCAAACACCCATGTGGAGGACTGAAAGGGTAAGTAAGCCTCAAATTCATTATTCCCCTTCTTTATACTACTTGTTGCTCACTGATGGTCAAGAACCAGGAAGTTTTGAAGAGGCAATGCAGGTAGAATCCAGGAAACAGTGGGAACATGGCATGAATGAGGAAATTGATTCCTTGGAAGAGAACCAAATGGGAGATTTGGTAGAGTTGCCAGCCGAAAAGAAAGTACTAAAAGGTGAATGGATTCCTAGGTTAAAGAAATGAGAGAATGGACAAGTGAGACAGAAGGCCATGTTACATGGTCTTGAGCAAGCTGCAGGACAATGGTGTTTAAGGTTTGACAGGTGTATGACAAAGCATGGCTTTAGTCAATGTCAATGTGACCATTGTGTTTATTTTACCAAGTTGGATAATATTAGCTACAATATCCTGTTACTGTATGTAGTGTATATGCTTGTTGCAGAGTCACACATGTAGGAGCTTGTTGAGCTAAAGGTAAAATTAGTTCAGAGGTTTGCCATGAAGGATTTGGAAGTAGCAAAGAAAATCCTTGGCATGAGTATTTCTAGAGACAGGAAAAGTCATAGGTTGATTTTGTCTCTAGAGGATTATGTGAATAAGGTAGTGGAGAGGTTTGATATGCAGGATGCAGAATTGGTTAGCACACCTATGGTTGGACAGTTCATAGAACAATGTCCTAAATCACATGATGAGGTTGAGTACATGAGTACTAGACCTGATATTGCCCAAGCAGTGGGAGTTGTCAGCAATTTTATGGCCAATCTAAGAAAGGAGCACTAGAAAGCAGTTCAGTGGATTCTCAGGTATCTAAGAGGGACCAGCGGCAGGTATTTATGTTATGCAGGGTCAAGCACTTCTCTACATGGGTATGTAGATTCAGATATGGCAGGTGACTTGGATGACAAGAGAAGCACCACAGGATATGTGTTCACTGTTGGTGGAACGGTGGTTAGCTGGATTTCAGAGATGTAGAAGGTTGTTGCAGTCACAGAGGCTAGCAAAGATAGGAACCCTGTGGAAATGTTAACAAAGTCAGGAACAAAGGAGAAGTTGAATCTTCATTCAACTTCTATTGGTCTTTAAGATTGAACTTGAAGAGGGATACAAGCCAGGAAACAAAATTAGATGATGTACAGGTACAGGTACAGTGCAGCTATTTATCTCCAAGTGGGAGATTGTTAGGTTGTGGAGCTAAAAGCTTCACTATTATGCAAACGGAGGAGGTTGCTAAGTGTCATAGCAATCGACGGCAGTCAGGCCAATCGACGTCGGTCAGAGGTAGTCCAAAAGCTACCAACATCGGTCATGGATCGATCGACGTCGGTCATCTCCAGACAGATAGAGACCGATGTCAGTTGTCTGTGCGTGACTGGTCTAATTTTAGACGGACAGTCAGTTTGCATGTAAAGACTAATTTTAGTCTTGAGTCTGCGTTTCTAATTATTGTAATTAGGAAGTCTAATTATTGTTTGTATGGGATCTATTTAAGAGACCCATGGGATGTATTGTAATTAAGGATCAAAAGGACTTGTCAAGGACAAGGACAAGGGTTATTTCGAGTGTAAGATCAGTTGATCTGTAGGTAGCAAGATCAGGGGAGATCTACATGGTAAGTAAGATCAGTTAGATCTGCAGGTGTGTGTGCAAGGTCAAAGGATATTTGCTGGGTAGCAAGATCAAGGAGATCTGCAACACAAGGAGCAAGATCAGGGAGATCTTCTTGGAGTACTTTGAGTACTTGATGGACTGGAAGTAAGCAACAATGGTTGTGTTGATTGTCACTTACTGGTGGAGGGAACAACTCGATTATTGAGCTATGGTTGTAATTGATTGAGAGAGAGAACTCTTGAGGGAGAATTACTGTATGCCCACGAGGTGTTGGAAGAGTGTGATTTCTTCATTGTATTTCCTTCTGGAAGAGTGTTAATACAAGATTGTATTGTCTCTCATATTCTGTGTTGTTTCTAAATTCTAGTTACATATTACTTTTGGTTTAATTTCGTGTTTAGTTGCTTATACAAAGGTAATCAATTGTGCTCTTTAGGAGCTAGGATCCTAAAAAAAAAGATTTAAAGTGGAAGAATGATATCAAAAGTTTCCCAAAGGCTCCCAATGCTTATCTAATGGTTTGGCCCTTCCAGACAGGATTAGGCCTAGATGGCCCAATTAGGCCTAAGCATACAACTACAGTGAAGATCATGAGGAGACCAAAGCATGTATAACCCTGTATAATGGTGAAGTGAGAGTAAAGTAAGGGAGTATCCTAACTTTTATTAAATATTCATTAGTCCCAGTTGGACAATTCTTGAAGGTTACTTAATGATCTTTTAGGCCTAAAACGGATATACACAGGCCTAATCACAATAGTTTGAGTATTTGCATGATCTGAGGTTATTGGAAACTTGAAAACACCTGGAGGAAAGATAAAAGATGCATAACAAAGGTTCTAAAAAGATGAGAGTCCTTAGGTGGGTTAGAAAATGCACTAATTCAGTTACCAAGGGTTACACAGACCTGATTGTTTACAAACCCTGGGCAAGGAGATGAGGGAACGCATAAGATAGAGTTGAAGAAAATTGGCCCTAAGGATGTTTTCAAGTCCTAAGGGAATATTAAGTGAGTTACAAACCTTATCAACGATAGAGGGATAGAATAAATTACTTAAGTCCCTAACCTAGTTGGTCTAGTACTCAAACTAGACGTATTAGTAGTGGTTGGCAATAAGACTCAAGGGCAGACCTAAGGTATAAGGGTAGAGATAGTTGTTTGGATAGCTAGAAGTGAGTGAAAAGGATGGAAAATAGGTGGAAAGGGTGTTATGATGATTTTTAAGATACTAACCTACCCATAGAGAGGCTAAGACTCAGTCTAGGCCATTAGGCCTAAAGCCATGTTTAGGCCTCAAATCCCACCACCACATTAAGGCATGCTTAGACCTCAAAAACAAACTAAAGGTAGTGAAAGGATGTATAATGATTAATTAAGTATTGAGGGGGATGTTTCAGGTAAGGAATATCAAAAAAATGATCAAATGGGTCTTAAGACCCTTCTCAAGTTACAAAGTCCTAGGCTGCCACCTTGAGTTACTAGTTCAAGTGATCACATATTTCATCATAGAGGGATTCAGATCCTATGCTCCTAGGGGGAGTTGAGGACCACAATGCACTTGAAATCCATGAAGGAGTGAGTGGACTTTAGGGCCCCAACTCTATGAACCAATTTTAATATTTTAACCATGTCCAAAGGCTTGTAAAGAGCTTAAAGTCTACCATCTTGGGTTCATATCTCCACACACAAGATGCATGGGACCCAAAGTTTTTTATAATATTTAGGGGGTTTAATGGACTAAACATCCATGACCATAAGTTTTGGATTAGAGGTCTGATCTCTATGAACCATCGTTAAGATGGTAGACCTCCAAAACCCTTCCTAAACCCTAAGACATACCCATCTTGATAAAAATATATATATTTGCACTCAAACACCCTGGGTTGACCTAATAAACACTAGGATCACCTATTAAACTTAGAGGATACCTCAACTATGGTACTGGTCTATATGAACACTATACAGACTTGTCATAAATTGTGTCTTTTATAAGAATTTGAATAGAGAATAGGGTGAAGGGTTGTTTGATAAGTTGGAAATCATTGGAGGGGGTGGCTTGAGAATTATTTCAACATACCAAATCACCAACTACTCACATTTCATATTGAAATTTCCCCTGTAAGTCTTTACCAAATAGCCAGTTTGTAGAAGCTAGTGAAGGTGGCTTAGTCACCTAAATGGAGTAGAATCGCATAAGTATATCATTGAGAGAGCACATATCATGATATGACATATTCATTAAGACCTAAAACATGCTCATTCACCCATTATAAGTAGCTTTGCTCAGGGTCTATGGTCACCCAAACACATGAGACTAAGCCACTAGGCCTAATTGGCCTAGTAGACCTACTTGGTCAACAAGAAGTGTAGGTTGGCATGGGAGGCTATTGAAGTGGGTCATGTAGGGACATTACACCTTGTAACTATCATCATAAATACCAATAGACACACCTCATAGTCATCATGGAGGAGAAAGCAGTTTCAAGTTTTGTCAACATGCACAAAAGATGATGGGCTACTCAATGCCTCATGGAGGCCCAATTATGCCTCATTCACACTTTACAACTACCATAGGAGGAGTGCTTGACCATTTTGGGCATGGTCATTCCTTAAATGAGGTCAACTAAAGCTGGATCACCCCCCACCACTTCATCTCAATGCCCAACAACTCATTGAAAACCACCAATCAGGAGACCAATGCATGGAGGGAGTATGAGGGATTATGTAAATGTTGTAACTGATGATGGAGTGGGATATGGTCATTTATGACCTCTACCTATCACCTTCATGCCATTCTCCCTCTCTTTCCCTTCTCATTCTTTTATTTACTCAAGCCTTAAGTCCATTATTGTCATCCCTCACTTGGGTATGAGGAAACTCTACCTAGATTTGTACTTTGTAGACCTCTTGGATTAATGCAATGATTGATTCAGCTTATTCCATATTAATCGAGTGCATTTATGTTTGTTTGACTTGCATAAGTGGTAGATTTTTCTTCTTTTTGCAGGTCCTTACTTCACCTAGATGCTAATAGATGTTCTATGTAGGTCATACAATGTGCAAGAAGTCTTGGTGAGTGAGCTTGGAGTGGAACTTGATAGTTAAGTGTTTTGAACCATACCTTTCTCTCATATCCCTCATGTTTTAGCCACCTATCATAGCCCCTATGTGAAACACTATTTCTTAGACACTCTTGGAAGTAGTAGTTCAGTTGTGTGTGTGGTTCACTAGTGTTGTTTAAGGCAAATAGAGTGGATACTGATATTGGTGCATCATCTCCAGTAGAATAGGTTTTCTTCTCATGCATTTCTTTATCTCGTTTCTCCCCAACTTCAATAGCTATTAGTAATTTGAGCCCTAATAGATGCATCAGGGGAGCTAGCCCCACAATCTAGAGGTCTAGCCAAATCATAGGTCACTCACGACCTTGGGCTATTCATGTTAGGGTGTGGAGCTAAAAGCTTCACATATGAGCGCATTTGATAGTTTCAGGTTTACACAGTCACCGGCGTCGGTCAGGAACGACCGACGTCAGTCAGTAGCAGTTGAAGAGATGCTGACGTCGGCAGGTATCGACCGACGTCAGTCACAGGCAAACAGGCAGGAACCGATGTCGGTTACCTACGCGTCTAGAAAGCTATTTCTGAGGACAGAACTGAGTGTTTGCATGATGAGTTTAAGTCTTAGTCTTAAGTCTGCGTCTCTATTATTAGTAAGACTATTTTTAGAGCCCTTGTCTAAGAGGCATAACTGTTGGTTGTAATTGCATGCTCAAGTTTCCTAATTCTATATGTAGGATTAGATCTTCTTAGCTTAGTGAGTTGGTATGTTGAAGAACAGTACAGAGTTGAATCAATCCAGGTTGTTGGAGTTGATTGTACTTGAGAGAGAGAGCTCTTGAGGGAAAGAGATCTAGTGAGAGATCTGTACATCTGAGAGAGGTGTGGAAGAAAGAAGTTTCTTCAATTGTATTCCTTCTGTAAAGAGTTTAATACAAGTTTTCAGGGTGGTTTCTTGTATCTCTTGTTCTTGTTATTTATCATTCTAGTTACTTATCATTCTAATTTAATTTCGTGTTTATTGCTTTCATAAGTGTAATCAATTGTTGGTTGATCCCCAACAAGTGGTATCAGAGCTCAGGTTCACTAACAGGTGGTTCAGATTTGTGTAGTGTGTATTGATTACAGGTTACTCACATGGGTTTCTACAGGGATTTCTGTTTGAGTGGGAGAAGCAATGGCAGGTATTGGAAGATGGTGAGTTGAAGCTGGAGAAGATCCATACAGATAAGAATCCTGCAGATATGTTAACTAAGCCGGTTACAAAGGAGAAGTTGAATCTTCATTCAACTTCTGTTGGTCTTCATGGTTGAGTTGAAGATGGAGGAGCTAGAAGATGTTGTTGTATAGGTACTGGTGTAGTTGTTTATCTCCAAGTGGGAGATTGTTAGGGTGTGGAGCTAAAAGCTTCACATATGAGCGCATTTGACAGTTTCGGGTTTACACAGTCACCGGCGTCGGTCAGGAGCGACCGACATCGGTCAGTAGCAGTTGAAGAGATGCCGACGTCGGTCACAGGCAAACAGGCAGGAACCGATGTCGGTTACCTGTGCGTCCAGAAAGCTATTTTTGAGGACAGAACTGAGTGTTTGCATGATGAGTTTAAGTCTTAGTCTTAAGTCCGCATCTCTATTATTAGTAAGACTGTTTTTAGAGCCCTTGTCTAAGAGGCATAACTGTTGGTTGTAATTGCATGCTCAAGTTTCCTAATTTTATATGTAGGATTAGATCTTCTTAGCTTAGTGAGTTGGTATGTTGAAGAACAGTACAGATTTGAATCAATCTAGGTTGTTGGAGTTGATTGTACTTGAGAGAGAGAGCTCTTGAGGGAAAGAGATCTAGTGAGAGATTTATACATCTGAGAGAGGTGTGGAAGAAAGAAGTTTCTTCAATTGTATTCCTTCTGTAAAGAGTTTAATACAAGTTTTCAGGGTGGTTTCTTGTATCTCTTGTTCTTGCTATTTATCATTCTAGTTACTTATCATTCTGATTTAATTCCGTGTTTATTGCTTTCATAAGTGTAATCAATTGTTGGTTGATCCCCAACAATTCCCATGTTACCCCAACCTTGGAGGTAGACTCGAACAACCTCTTCCTAGGGTGCCGGTTGGAGTGATAATAATCACACCCAACTAAAATGTGCCAATTAATTCTCAGGTCATTGTAGTAGGTAAAAGTTCCTCCATAAAATTTGTTTTTTGTAATTGAATGCTAGTACTATAGAGTAACATCTGCTTGTCAGAGAATTTACTAGCAGTTGATCCAAAGGTGCAAGTTACATTGGAAGGGATGCCTTCATATTTTATCTTTTTTATATTGAGTGTTTATGAGTGTGAAGCGGGTTAGGAATAGTCATGAGCGAAACAAATTTTGTGAAATGGATTTTTGTGTGTTTATTAAGAAAATCTGTGATAGGTCAAACTGACTCATACTATCATTCATTCTTGCCTATTAGTCAAATGTAAATGAGGTGTTGAGAAACAGGTTGTACAATGAGCATACTCTTTATATGGAAATGAAGGTCAACCCTTGACAATCAATGTTGATAATATCAATTTTTTGCTTTATTGAGAGTCATTCCTTATGCTTTATGTATCTTTATCATATAGTGTCCTTCATTAATTATTTAGATTATATAATGGGTGTATTTCCTTGAAGAAGCTTTTTTCCTTTTTTTTGTCTAAATGGCTTTAGAGTCAATTAGGTTTTATATAGTTAACAAAGTTAGAAATTTTATCTATTTAGTTTGAGACTTGTCCAAATTGACACATGGTTTACTCTCTGTGTTTTAAAATGAGCCTTTGGATATTTGACCCTTGTTTTCATTGAAATGACACTTGTTTCAATCTTGTAATGGGTAATTCAAATAGTTTGGTGGAAGCTACATATTTCATTGATAGATGTGACATGTTATTGAACTTTGTATGTGTATCTTCTCAGATTCATCGAGTCAAGGCTCTGAGTATGGTGTTTCTATATGTTCTTAAGTATGATGTCATAAAATCAAAGATGTTGCCAACCTGCATGTTATAGACTCTTTGCCATGGGTTATGTAGGTCATGTATATCTAACCACAAACTTGAATCTAGATTTGGTGTACAATGTGGATCCCTTGGCATATGACATCACCTAAAATAACATGTCATTGCCACTCATTGTCACCACCCAACTCATATTGAAGTCTTTCACCACTTGCATGTTCTTTATCACCTTGCCCTTTCTTCCATGGATATGAGTTTGGTGTTTCCATTTGTTGTTAAGCCCAATTTAATTGCTCCAAATGTTGATATATTCACAGCATGGCCAAACATACGTAAGAAGAAAGACTCTAGTACCTCAATGTCTTGTCTTGACATAAATAATATTGCATTGCAGATTTGAGCCACTTATCAAAAGTGGAGCCCTATTATAATCAAATCAACGCTCATGACATCTTCGTCCACCCTTAACAATACAAAATGACCAATCAAAGATGTATCCACCTTGCACAGAGACATGCAGGTTTAATGACATTCATATCTTCTATTTACATACACCATTTTACTCGGTTGAAAACTTTTGAGAACTGGTCCAAGGCCTTCATCATTGAACATCTAAAGACTTTTTTCATGGCAGGGCAAGGCAGGGCATAATCTGATGTAATGTTTCATGCGTAGCACTTTGTGGAACTTAACGCTTTAAAAAGTTTGGTGTGCACTGGCAACATATACTACCGGCGTAGTGCTTAACTAATATGCACCACGACGTAATGTGTGCGTCAGTACCCCAAGCCCACCACGGTCATGACTCACACTAGTCCTGATAAGTGGTTAACTGAAAATTTGAAGGGGTAAGGAGGAGCGTAGAGTGGGGGCAAACGCCCAGATCTAGTGTTGACCGTGGTGGGCCCGAGACAGTGACGCATGCATTACCTAATGTGTGCTGGTTAAGCCCGGCTCTAGCAGATTGGCTAACCCTCTGCTCATTTTAATTTTTGATCCCTGATATAGAAAAAAAATGTTATGGAATACCATAAGCTTTCTGCTGTTGCTTGATTAACTTGCTTCTGCGCGTAATGTATCATAAGATTTTTTTAAATGCCAAAGTATCATGACGAGCTTGTGGTTGATGTTAGAAAAAGACAGGAAGAGAGCCTCGAGGATACAGCTGTGGAACACGTTTCTGTAAGAAAACATATGGCTGATATTAGGGGAAACTGCTATTTATATGGCCTGAAGCTGACTAGAAAACGGTTCCTATTTATATTTTTAGTTCTAACCTTGATTCACCCGTAGATCTGACGCCTGTGGATTTGGGAAAAAAAAATCAAATTATCATCTAACCCTTAAACTTAAAAATGCCTGAGAGGAAACCTGCAACTAAAAACCATAAGGCTAACTTACAAGCTTGGCACGTACTTCCTATCAAAGACAAACATAATCCGGCAAGAAAAAATAAAAGTTAAACAGTTGAATGCCATTTATAAGAATCGGCAAAAATCGGCAAAAATCAGACAACATTAAACATCAATATCTCGCAGTGGAGGTGGATCCCTTACAACCACCTTCTCATCCAAAACCATCAATATCGCACAATGGAGGTGGATCCCTTACAAACACCTCCTCATCCAAAACCGGTTTACATATCTGGGTGATTCAAATGGGCAAAAACATCAAACATTTTAAAGGAATTTCATAAACAAAGTAATAATTAATTTCAATCACTCAAAATGTTGAAACAAATATTCGTGTGGCCCAGCACTTTTAGCTGATTAAGGGACATGGATAATGATTAAAATAATCTAGTGATATGCAGTTTACCAGTTGATCTAGAATCAAAGGCATCCATTAAATTGGCAGCTTTTCATCTCTGAAGGCAGGGACATGTCAGAAAATTCTATGACAGAGACTGAGTTCAATCTCTATGATAAAATTTTCTATCAAAACTTCAGAGACGAATGAGATCATAATCTACAAAGACCAGCAAACTGCATAGCACTAGAGTATCTTAATCTCAATTACCAAATTGCAAAACCTTGGCCAACGCTAGCTTCACAAAATAATTATCCCCAACTTGAATGTTTGGGGAGTAATCCATTAGCACCTACAGGAGAGAGTTCCTCAGAGCTCAATCTCTCTGCATTTATAAAGATCCGTTGCCTTGGTTAGATGAATTTATCTTCCCAAAAAACAAAGCCGTTGCACCGTCTACGCACATTGGTGGATAGCTGGCAGTATGTGGGGGCAGAGTAGTGCCTTCCCTTTGACGTCTGAATAAATCATTACGGCTCCATGTGAAATGGGCGGTGGGGATGAAACTTGAAAGACCTTTTTAATAATATCAAAGGATGGCACGTGGGGCCCAAAATAAAAAATCATTTGTTTGCAAATTGCGTGGCTGATATAATTGACTTTTACGGCACTTTCACTATCCCCGAGTCATAGATGGTGTGATATCTTGCCAAGAACATCAAACGGCGTTTCTCTTCTACGTTCGCCAACTAAGCAAACACCCTTGATTTCATGCCAATTGTTTGTTGAGGTTTTGTTTTCTTCAAATTTTATGTTTGATTAGGTCTTCTAATTTTATCTAGGTGTTATAGGTGATATTATTGCTCATATTATTAATATTGATATATAGGTGGCTTAAACTGTTAGTATTTAAGAAAGTAATTTTTATATTGAATTTTTTTTATTGAAATATATTTGTTGTATAAATTAGATATCGTAAAATTACATTATGAGAATATAATAGTATAAGAGGTTTTATTATTGAAATGCTTCACATTATATTAATACAAAATAATAATTACAAAAGGTTATAAAGTAAAGTAGTCGGATAACTCACAACTTAAATTTTTTATTGGAGGATAATTTTTGCTAAAAAAATAAAATTAGTCAATCAAAGTATGATGCAAGCAACTACAAATAACCATAAAGCAAAACATTACATACAGGCCATTGTCCCAGGATGTAGAGGCGGAGGATCATCTTTAGGAAGCACCGCTCAAGCAAACAATTTCACATCAAGAATCTTTAGAGTATTCCATCCATCCAGTGAGTCATCATGAACACTGATAGGACAACTATCAATGGATTGCACAGGAACAAAAGTGCTCACCGAGAGATCTCTATGAAGGACCAACATCAGACTTGCCATAAGAAATCGAGCCACCCCCTAGTGGAGGGCGAGGAGAAAAGTGGCCCTTACTTCTAGACTGATTTCTGCTTCTACATCTCTTGGGAGGAGGTGGTAGATGACCATAGGGAGGGTTGTCAAACAAAACTTTGCTCATGGTGCACGGGGCACTCCTCTAGTTGTCAAGGAGATCTTGTAGGTGGAGGAGGTCTAGAGGCATCTTCTCTACTTGGGCTTGAATAAAAAAAAAATGATGGAATAACAACAATCTTTTTATTAACATAAAATGAAATTCCACAGGGCTCATGATTAAAAATAACATTGTTCTTGGCTTTTCATAGCTGAAAGAGTGATAGCATGAAAGAATTGCCAAATTAAGGAAATAGAGGTTGGACATATAGAAAAATCCCCAAAAAGTGTTTAACAGAAATAGAAAGGCTCAAGGTGATAAGTTTGAAATAATGAATGAATCCAATGCTAGGTAGACTAAGCTTTTGGACAAAACCAAAATAGATGTTTAAAAGATTATGGATGCTTACAAGTCAGACAAAAGGGTTGGGGAATGTAGAAGTGGAGTAGCCTCTCATCGAGGGGGAATCCTTGATAAATTAAACACCATAAGAAATGAGCTAGCTTGGGCTCCAAGTGAAGGTGCCACACACAATCTAGACAGGCAAGTCAAGTCTTGGGAGAAGACTAGAGGCTCCAATGCCTTTTGAGGTTGTCTAAAGCTGAAAAGAATGGACTTATCCCCTGATAAAGAAGCCCGAGAGAGTATTTTTTAAAGTGTGTATCATAGTTCCACCTACAGTCTTTCCACTAGGCCCTAGGAAGCTGCAAGCCAAACTTATGCAACATAACATTAGGTAGCAATTCCTGAATACGGAGAATAGAAGGTAAGCCCACATTTTTTTAATTCAGGTTAAGAAATCCAATCTCTATAGGTAACCAAATCATGGATAGTGCAGATCCCTTCTTAGAATAATCACACAGCTTTAATACCTAGTAATTCAGCTAGAGGAATGGAAGAAGTAATAAGAATAGGGGACCACCATAAAGTACGATCATTAAACGATAACCCTATGCAAAAACCATCCCCACCCACTTCAAGTGGGGTTTGACTGCTTCAAAATTATTCCATATACTTTTGACCACAAAAGAGCCATAAACCTTGACAAGAATAATAGTGATGAGGAAGGATTGGAAGCCAATAGTCTGCCAACTAGTTTTACCATAAGGAGAGCCTGAAGAGATACAATGTCTTATAATAATTTTCCAAGATTCATTGCCCTTAATATCTTGAACAACCCAATTTACACATAGGGCCATACTTTGTCGATAGGTGTCAATGATGCCCATGCCACCTTTATCACAAGGGAGACAACAAATGTCCCATGCTACCCAATGAAAACCCCAACCCCAATTAGAATTTTCCTCGAGGAAATATTTGAGGAGCTTGGCTAGAATAGCATAACAAACTTGAGAGGGAGCCCAATAGGAGGAATAGTAAATATGTGTATCAGCGAGGATCTTGGTACAAATCTAGAACTTGCCTGCTAGAGATAAAGGCTTAGTGATCCAATATGCAATCTTCCTTTCAATCCTGTTGATGACATGCTACCAAAGCTCAACCGACAAACTATAAAAAGCAAAGGGGATGCCTAATAACTTGAATTATTCCCCCAAAACAATCCGTTGCCAACTATATTTGTGAAGCCACTCAGGCATAGGCAATAAACTTTGACAAAAACACTGGGTTTTCCTTCACTGAAGGATGGATCTAGAAGCCAGACATAAAATGTCAAGGCATTAGATAAATTCATTAAAAGTGGCCTCTTGTTCTTCAAGTTTGAGGAAGGTGGCATCTTCAAAGTGTTCATTGATGAGCTGGAAGGTGTGATCGGGCAAGACAATGCCACATACAAGCCCTTGAGAAGTTCTAGAAGCCAAGAGGTAACCCATGGATTTAATGGATAACACCTAAAGAATCGGAGCAAGGGGACAACCTTAGCGAATAGAATGTTGGAGCTCAATCCCCTTGATTTTATGCCCATTAATAGTGAGGCAGATTGAGGCATCATGAAGCAAAGTATGCACTATATACATGAAGTAGGGGACAAAGATGAGAGCCTTGAGCATGGAAAGAATAAATTGCCATTCGATTTTGTCATAGGATTTTTCAAAGTTCAATTTAATAAAAATAGTTCTCTAAAGAGATAAAAGAGCCCAAGTTATGGCTTCCCAGATTGCAATAAGATTGTACAAAATATACCACCCTCTAATGAATTATGTTTGCTCTAGTCTAGCAATGACATGTAGGATGATGTAGATGTGGTTAGTGAGGGCTTTGGAAAGAATCCTATAAGAAACATTGAGCAAGGTTATTAGCCTCTAACTGGTAAGTAGATCAGGATATTCATCTTTGGGAATGAATTTAATATTACATTGATTGATCATGCATCCAAGAGATTGATTACGTAAGGATTCTTTGTAGACTTACAATAAATCAAGCCCAGGAAACTCCTAGGTGGCTTTGTAAAATTTGCATGGGAAGCCATTGAGGCTGGGGGATTTATCATTGCTCATGTAACTCAAAGCCTCTCTGAGCTCCTGTAAGGTGAGCAGGGCATCACAAATCCATTGGTCATCTTGCTTGAGCTTGTGAGGAACCACATCAAGGTATTTTTGAAATGCCTAGGACCGCTCAGTCATGAAAGGCTAAGCTTGGAAAATCAATGTGTAATGATCAAGGAATGCTGAGGAGATATCATATTAAGAGGTAAGTTAGGATTGAGCCACTTGAATGGATTTAAATTTCCCATGAGCTTTCTTGGATTTTAATTCTTTAAATAAATCTTTGGAGGCTTTGTCACCATTTTTTTTCTAGTGCATCCAAGCATGGAGCTGGGTGCCTCTAGCCGCATGGTTGTCTGCCAGCTTGAGGTGGTGTTTGAGAGAGGTTGCAAGCTATTGTAACTAAAAATTTAAAGGATCAATCTTTATGGAGCAATAGATCCATTTGAACTCATTGAGCATGGCCTTCTCTAAGTGCTTTCGAATCTAGGCAGCATGTTTGCCACGGTGGTGGAGGAAGGAGGTGGTGCATATAATGGCCTCATTCCACCACTCAATATAGCTGGCAGCATATGGGGGCCATGGGGAAAGGTTTTAGATCTTCTCAATGAGTCACATTATTCTAACATGACTCAACATAGAAGTATTGAGAATAAATTGATTATGTGGCACATTGTACTACCTCAAGGTCCATTCAACCTTGCAAGAAATAAGGGAGTGGTCTGAAAAAATAATACTTGAGTGGACATTGATAGGGTGGCCATCAATGCTAGAAAAGGAAAAAAGATTTTGATTTGACATCATAAAATGATCATGCCATTTGAAAATGTGATGATCTCCAAATTGGTAGTTGACCACATAAACCAAGACATGGGGTTAAATGTACATTACTGGAGGAGAGGGTCTACTAGACGCCATTTATTATTGAAATAATGCCAAGAATCACATTCCCAAACACACCAAAGCATGGGGAGGGCCCCAACCTTGTCTTGGGGGTGTTCAATCATATTGGAATCTCCACACACTAGGCACATGGTAGCAAGTAGCCTATCTATTGAAGATCACCAAAATAAGGAGCGGTCAAGACCATCATTAGGAGCATAGATGTTGAGAATGCCAAATGGATGGACATCAATATCAAGAATAAGCTACACTTCTTGATGTAATAGGTCCTCCCCCATGGTAATAATGTTAGGAGAAATTAAAATATAAGCATCACCACATCTTGCCTCATGCAAGGTGGTGATTTGGGTGGCGTCAAGCTAAATACTTCACAAGGATGCCTGAAGGATAAATTTAGACACTTTAACTTCCTACAAATAAAAGATATCTAGAAAACCAATATGATGACAAGCAACATACATAGAGTATTTGTAGGTAAACTCTGTAAGACGCATAACATTCCATGATAACACATTCATAGGGATGGGTCATCCATTTGAAGCTCCCCTTGCTCATCCTCAAAATCCATCAATACTACAAATCTATTGTGTTGTTGAGGGCATGAAATTATTCCAACTATAACGAAGTGACATTTGGCTTCATGTTCCTCTCAAGGAGAGTTTGTACTCCCATAAGTTGGGCTGTGAGACCACCAAGAGAATGAGCCGCTAGTTGAGAGAACCCATCCTAGTGTTTTAGGAAACTGGAGAAATGCTCTATGGGTTAGAAGGATTGAGAATGGTAAGGGGTGGTGGATAAATCCCTTAAGAGGGTTTGATAACTGGAGGAGAATTATTTTGAGGTGGCAGCTGGGGTGGGCTTTGTAGTTTAGGGCCCGATAACCTTTTAGGGGGCACTGTGGTCCAACCATCACTTTGGTTTATTGGTTTGGAATTTTTGGTTTGAGGAGGTAGTTAAGGAGGCTTGGGATGACCCATACGAGGAAAATCCTTGATGCATTGGTTCAAAGCCGAACAACAGAAGCAAGTGTTATGAAGGTTAAAGTAAACAACCTTTTGTGACCACTAGGTCTCCTCGACTTGGATTTCTATGAATTCATTTAGCTCCTTGGAGAGGTCAACCTCCACAGATACCCACTTGTTAGGGCAAGGGGAAAATCACATATCTAGTTCAATCATAACAACACATCCTATGTGAGTGATAAGTTGGGGTATGAAAGCCTAAAGGTGAACTGGTAAACCAAGAAGCTCAACCTAGATAGGGACATCAAGGGCAACAGTTTTAGAATCTTTAAAATCACAAGAGCAGGTAGACAAAATCATAAGTTGGTTGCGATGAAACTAGACATCAAAATTTGTAAGGATAAGCTACGTCTCGGAGGGATCCTTAAAGGTTAACAAGAAAAAACATTTGGTAAGGTTTTGAATTCCAAAAACATGGATACCCAAAGGATCCTAGTGGTTGCAGAGCCAATTATGAAGGTAATCCTCTAAGGGGATATGGCCAACAAAGTAAGCAATAATAAAACAATTTTAATACCACTTACAACATTATTTAACAAAAACAATATGAATGCTTACCTCTGGAGGAGAGGGGGCTGATGAATTACCTCATCATAGACCTTCAAAACAAACTTTCAAGCTTGTTTGGGAACCATTAGCTCTGACTCCTACATCAACAAATGTAATAGAGTGTGAAAAAGCCATAAATAAAGGGCTTGACCGCCCGAAGGGCAATGCATCAAGCATATTTAAGGTACTACAACCTTATAAAATCCTATGGGACCAATAATGTGAAGAAGTTGAGCTAAGGATGCAAGTAGGAAAACATAAACCATGAAACCGTAGCGTAACAATTCACCTCTTCACTTTTTATTCCTGTAGAAGAGGTTTTATATCACAAATAGGAAGCAAGCAAGTAAAAGTAACTTTATTAAGGATGATTTCATATTTTTTTGTAATTATAGTGTTCAATTTTGATGGACTAGGTTAAAGTATAGACTAGCGAGGACATCTTTGTCAATAATATTCCCCTAACCAACCAAAATCTCATCTTATAGTTAGGATCGCATAGTGGCTAGTTCTTTCCACAATTGTTCAAAAGTATTATGTTTGGTCAATAGAGAGTAGGCAATTGCAGTGAGAAAAAAACTACAACAAATGAGAGGATAATTGTTATCACGTTTATTGTTAGTATAATTTTTTTCAATAAAAACCAATGCCTAAAACATGTATAGTCATCATTTTTTTAACGATGCTAAAAGCAATTTGTTGAAGAGACATAGAAATATAAAAAACATTAATATGAGTACAAAATTTACAAGTGGAGATCACAAATTTTATCAAAAAGCATCAAAATTACCATAATGGTAAACATAGTAGGTTGTCGAAGTCAAGCCAGGGTTCACTATTTTACATTGCTTGAGATCCTTATCCCTGAACATGACCACACCTTAAAAATATATTCATAATATAACATGTTAACTTTAAATTTGAAATTTAATTGCTTATCATAAGACAATATCAACCTTAAATTTAATGTTTATTTAAGTGTCATAGAATTTTTTTCTTGTTACTTCAAAAAAGGGATAGCATATTTATAACCATGAAGTCTTACCAGACCTAGATACTTTTGGATTAGGGAAACTATGTCATAATTTTTTTTTTTAATGTCACATAATTTTTTTCTTGTTACTTAAAAAAATGGATCCAATAATTATAATTGTGTAGTCTTGCAAGACTTAGATCCTTATAGATCGAATTAACTATGTCATAATGTTTTTTTCATGATGTAGGTCATCCTTGATAATTTTTAAATGATTTTTTAAGTTATAAGACCTATAAAATGATGATATTTTTAGATAACAATTTGTAATTTTTTTTTGGCAAGATAAAATTTTCCATTGGTTAAGCAAATATCATTGAAAAAGATATCTTGGGTGGTCTATACATCAACATAGTCCTTCAAAATTCCCCTACACTAATTAACATCGTAAGCTACTTGATGATAATTCAGAGCATGATCACTTTAGTTATGCCTTGTGACATATGATGAAATCATCCTAGATGAAGTTATTTTTACTTGTTTGCTTTGTATTTGTGATATAAAACCTCTTCTACTATCATGTGCTCTCATGACATGATTTTACATTGTGTAGTGTGTGTAACAAGTGTATTTCATTAAGGTGAGGGTTGCTCTAATCCTAAATTTAGGGATTCAGTTTCCCAAATATGAATATTTTTAAGCAACTTAGATATCAATAATATGATGAGTGATAACATCACCTATGGCCTCAAAAAAACCCAAAACTTTGGTATTAATATTAAATAAATTTTATATTTAAGTGTTTTTATTCGCAGACCATTGCCACTTTTTTACCTAAACACATATTATCAATAAATTGTTAATAAATGTAAATGTATATTACACTTAACATATGACTACCATTATACACCTATTTCATATTTGACATCATATCCAATGGCCCATAACTAGTTGTCATTGTGCTAGTGGATAGGATTTCCATGTTTCTCAACCCAATTAACGACTAAATTCATCCTTATCAAACATTTATTCTACTATGGGTTCATCAAAATGTGGAGGAATCTTGTCATTCTTCATTATTGGGGGTTTTTAATGCAGGTTACTAAATTTTAAGGGAGCACAAGGCCATTATAGCTATGCATAAGTAATTATCTATTTTGTTGGCATTGTTTTATTTTACAAATATTCTTTCTTTTTAAAGTCCATTATTAATGGTTTCAATCCGTTTTTACACCCTTATTATTTGCAAAATTTCCCTTAGGTTCTCTTATGGGTGCAATTTTATTTTTGCTTCTTTGCCTTGGATCTTCTCTTCTTGTTCTACATAGATCGAGGTGTACTAGGGTCCTTCTACATCTATTGGAAAAATGGACAACAACAACAACAACAACAAATTAAAGTATGAAATGTACAAAGTCTATATTACATCTATATTAAAAATATACAACCACCTTCTAGATCCATTCATAGGTGCCCGTGTTTTTTTAATGCCCTGTATCTTATATATTTAATGTTGATGATTTAAGGATTTATGTAGTAGAAGCATTTGCATTTAAAAAAAAAATTATAGGCAAGAATAGGTGAATATATGATAGGTGTAGGGTGTGGTTTGTAGCATGTGGGTGGTATGTTTACAGGAAAGTACCACTTAATATTTAGTGTTTTTTTATATTATATAAATATTGCTTTATATTGTATTGTGTTTGTCCAGATTTGCATGGAATAGTTTGAAATTATTTCTTGGCACATTTTAATCACATATGGCTTAGTTAAGTATGTTGAATTTTTTCTCGTTGAGAATTGTTATATTTGTAAGCATCTTATTTATCCCCGATAGCAAAACATTATAAAATCTAAAGGAGGATTGGTCAAGGAAAATATATTTTGTAAGTATTATTATAGTGAATATAGACCAACACTGATGTGTTAACGAGAGATTTGAAACATTTGGATAGTTGAATTAACTTAAATACTATTAATAATGTCTGACACCAAGAATGTTATGGGATCATTGACTAATTTATTTTGTATACAAAAACCCTTCAAAAAAATATGTTGTGATATATTTTTAATTTTTTTTATCTTGAATGTTCTATTGTGTATGTTGACAAAAAAAAATCAGCTATTTTTCCAATCTTTCATCTTCGAAAAAATTAGTCAAAGAGTCAAAATTTAAGTTGTTAGTGTAAATTTGTAATAGTTGTCCATGTTAAGCCATCATAACTATTTTAGACGATGCATTTGTCAAAATCTACACTCAAATAAATACATATATTTTAGATAGCTACCATGAAGTCTTATTTTTTATAGTTATACATTTATTTTAAAGAGCATTAATGGAATATGTCTTTACACCAAAAAACGTCTTTCATTTAAGAAGCCTTTTCATTTTTTGTTTAATTAATTTTTAGAACAATATTATTCATATTCATCTCTAAATAATTTTATGCCTAATTTCAACTTATGCATGCACTTGTATGTTTTCCAAGTATATAATAAATATGCAGTGATTGAATTTTATGTCTTTTTTGTCAGATTTTTGTACTTATAATCATTAATGTGTCCTTTATGTTATATTATTGAATACTGTAATATTTATCATCATTTGTCCAAGAAGATTATATGTGAAGACATTAATAACATATTTAACATTGAGAGTGATACTTTTGCCTTGTTATTTGAAGATGGAGGAAAACACTAGAGCCATTTCTTCTTCTTTAGATTTCAACCACTTCTCCAAATAACTTGAAGTTCATAGATGAAAAATTCAAATATATTATAACATTTTTATTTGGAGGATCAATTAATATCATTTTTATTGTACAAGAAAATGATTATTACAACATTTTCAGTTTATAATTTTAAAAAATTGAAATAATAAAATCTTCAATATAAAAATTGCAGCCTCCATTAAAAAAACTACAATAATTAAAATGGTGTGTAATTTTAGATATATACGAAGACCATATCCTGAGAGAGAGAATATAAAGACCAGTAAAGATTTGAACCTAGATCCAACAATATATCCAAAATTGACAGCGTTTGTTGCCCTAATAATTAATAAAATTATTATCCCCAAATTGAATGGTTGGAGAGTAATCCATAAGCACCTACAGGAGAGAGTTCCTCAGAGCTAAATCTCTCAGCATTTATAAAGATCCGTTGCCTCGGTTAGATAAATTTATCTTCCCAAAAAACAAAAGCCGTTGCACCGTCTACACACATTGGTGGATAGCTGGCAATATGTGGGGCAGAGTATTGCCTTCCCTTTGATGTCTGAATGCTGCTAGTCTCAGGTAAAAATCATTACGGCTCCCTGTGAAACGGGCGGTGAGGATGAAACTTGAAAGAACTTTTTTAATATCAACGGATGGCACGTGGGGTCCAGAAGGTGGGTTTTTCAAAATTAAAAATCATTTGCTTGCAAATTGCACGGTTGATGTAATTATTTGACTTTTGCTTCATCTTCACTATCCCCAAGTCATGAATGCTGTGATATCTTAGCCAAGAACATTAAACGGTCTCTATCTATTCTGCGTTCGCCAACCAAGCAAAAACCATTGATTTCATGTCAATTGTTTATTGAGGTTTTATTTCATTTTGTTTTCTTCAAATTATATGTTTGAGTAGGTCTTCAAATTTTATTTAGGCCATGGGATGTTATCGCTCATATTATTGATATTGATATATAGGGGGGCTTAAAATTATTCGTATTTAGGAAAGTGAATTTTTATATTTGGAATTTTTTATTAAAATATATTTGTTATATAAATTAGATATCACATAATTATTTTATGAGACTATTGAAATTTTATATTATATTAAGAAAAAAAATAATTATAGAAGGTTATAAAGTAAAGTAGTTAGACAAATCACGATTCAAACTTTTTGTCGAAAGATAATTTTAGCTCAAAAAAAATAGAATTAGTCGGTTAAGACATGACACAAACAACTACAAATAAATATAAAGCAAAACATTATACACAAGGCATAAAAGCACTCATCAGAGACCATTGTGAAGAACCAGTGTCAGACTTGCCATGTGAAATACAACCACCCCTTAGGGAGGGCGAGGAGAAAAGTGGCCCCTACTTCTGGGATGACTTTTGCTTCTACTCCCCCTGGGTGGTGGTGGATCACAGGATGGACCACCAAGTAGAATTTTACTCATCAAAGGGCACTCCCCCAATGGTCGAGGAGCTCCTACAGGGGGCGGAAGTCTAGAGTCATCTTCTCCACTTGGACTTGAATCTAAAAATAAACTGATGAAATAACAACCACCTTTTCATTAACTGAAAATAAAATTCCATAGGCCTCATAATTAAAAATAACATTGTTCCTGGATTTCCATAGTTGAAAGAGTGATAGAACGAAATAATTGCTAGAGAAAGGCAATAGAGGCCACCCAATTAGAAAATTCCCCAAAGAGCCCCTGATGCCAAGAGAAAGGCTTAAGGTGATAAGGATGAAATAATGAATGAATCCAATGCCATGTAAACTAAGCTTTTGGATAAAAATAAAATAGATGTTGAAAAGCTTTTAGACACTTACAAGCCGAATAAAAGTTTTGGGGAATCTGAAGGTGGAGCAACCTCTCATCGAGGGGGAGTCCTTTGTAAGTTATACACCATAATAAATTAGCTAACTTGAGATCCAGGCCAGGGCACCACACATGATCCAGACAGGTGAGCCAATTCTTGGGAGAGGACTAGAGGCCCCAATGCTTATTGAGGTTGTCTAAAGCAAGAGAGAATGGACTCATCACCTAATAAATAAGCCTATGAGAGTAGTTTTTAAAGTGTGTATCATAGTTCCACCTCTAGTTTTTACACCAGGTCTTAAGAGGTTGCAGGCCAAGCTTATACAACATAACATCAGGTAGCAATTCCTGAATGCAAAGAATAGAAGGCAAGTCCACATTATTTAATTGAAACTATATTTTTAATTTAATTCAAGGAATCCAATCTCTGGAGTTAACCAAATCACGGATAGTGTGAATCCCTTTTCAAAATAATCAAAAAGCTTTAATTCCTGGTAATTCAGCCAGGGGAATGGAAAAAATAATAAGAATAGGGGACCACCATAAGCTATGGTCATTAAAATACAACCCTATTCAAAAACCATCCCCCACCCACTTCAAGTGGGGTTTGACTACTTCAAAAGTGTTCCACATACTTTTGACCACAAAGGAGCTAGTAAACTTGACAGGATTAGTAGTGACGAGGAAGGATTAGAAGCCAAAATTATTCCAATTAGTTTTAGCATAGGGAGATCCCCAAGAGATACAGTGTCTTAAAATAATTTTTCAAGATTCATTGCCATTGATAGGCCAAAAACCCCACTTTTCACACAGGGCCATAGTTTGTTAATAGGTGTCAATGATTCCCATGCTACCTTTATCAAGAGGGAGGCAAAAATTGTCCCATGCTACCTGATGTAAACCCCGACCACAATTAGAATTGGCCTAGAGGAATCTTTGAGGAGATTGGCCATAATATCATAAGAGGCTTTAGAGGGAGCCCAACATGAGGAATCATAAAAAATTGTAGTGTCTATGATCTTGGTGCAAATCTAAAACTTGCCCACTAGAGATAGGGGCTTAGTGATCCAATATGCAATCTTCCTTTCAATCCTATTGATGTCATATTGCCAAAGCTTAGCTGAAAAACTATCAAAAATAAAGGGGATACCCAAGAACTTGAATTGTTTCCCCCAAATAATCATTGCTAATTATAGGCAACATACTTTGACGAAAACATTAGGTTTTTCTCCATTGAAGGCTAGAGTTGGAAGCCAAATAAAAAATGTCAAGGCACTGGATAACTTCATTAGAAGTGGCCTCTTGTTCTTTGAGCATGAGGAAGGTGTCATCTTCAAAGTGACCATTGATGAGATGGAAGGTGCGCTCGAGAAAGACAATTCCACATACAAACCCTTGAGAAACTATGGAAGCCAGGAGGTAACCCAGGGCTTCAATGGATAACACATAAAGTATAAAAGCAAGGGGACAACCTTGTAGAATATAATGTTGGAGCTCAATCTCCTTGGTTTTATGCCCATTAATAGTGAAGCATGTCGAGGCATCATGAAGCAAAGTTTGCACTGCATAGATGAAGTATGGGCCCAAAGTCAAGAGCCTTGAGCATGGCAAGAATAAATTGCCACTCGATCTTCTCATAGATTTTTTCAAAGTCCAATTTAAGAAAAATAGTTATCTGAATAGAGGAATGATCCCAAGCTATGCCTTTCCAGACTACAATAAGATTGTCCAAAATATAATGCCCTTTAATGAATCTTATTTGCTTTGGTCTAACAATGGAAAGGTAGGATGAGTTAGACACGGTTGGTGAGGGATTTGACAAGAATATTGTAAGAAACATTGAGCAAGGTTATTAGCCTCTAACTGGTAAGCAATTCAGGGTATTTGGCTTTGGGAATGAATTTGATATTACCTTGATTGATCATGGGTCCAAGAGATTGATTTCACAAGGCTTCTTTGTAGACTTGTAACAAATCATGTCCGATAAACTCCTAGGTGGGTTTGTAAAATTTTCATGGGAAGCCATCGAGGCTAGGGGATTTATTATTGCTCATGCAATTCAAAGCCTTTGTGATCTCCTATGAGGTGAGTAGGGCATCAAAAATTTGTTGGTTGGTTGGCTTGAGCTTACGAGGCACCACATCAAGGCATTTCTGAAGTGCTTGGGACCACTCAGGCATAAAAAGCTAAGCTTGGAAAACCAATGTGTAATGATCAAAGAAGGTTGAAGAGATATTAGGTTGAGAGGTAAGGTAGGATTGAGCCACTTAAATGGATTTAACCTTCCTGTGAGCTTATTTGGCTTTCAATGATTTAAATAAATCCTTGGAGTCTTTGTCACCAATTTTTTTCTATGCATCCGAACACAAAGTTGGGAACCTCTGGCTACATGGATGTCTACCATCTTGAGGTAGTGTTTTAGAGAGGTTCCAAGACACCATAATTGCATATTAAAAGGATCAATCTTAAGGAAGCTAGAGATCCATTTGAACTCATTGAGCATGGCCTCCTATGAGCACTTTTGGATCTAGGAGACATGTTTAACATAGTGGTGGAGGAAGGAGGTGGTGCGTATATGGCCTCATTCCACCACTAAATCCAACTATCAACATATGGGGCAATGGGGTAAGGTTTTAGATCTGCTTGATGAGTTGGATTGTTCCAACATGACTCAACAAAGAAGTATTGAGAATAAATTGATTATGTGGCACATTGTACTCCCCTAAGGTCCATTCCACCTTGTAGGAAATAGGGGAGTGGTCTGACAAAATAATACCTGAGTAGACATTGACAAGATGGACATCAATGTTGGAAAAAGAAAAAATATTTTACTTTGACATAATAAAGCATTTGAGCCATTTGAGCACACGGTGATACCCAAATTGGTAGTTAGACCACATAAACCAAGATGTGGGGTTAAATGTTCATCACCAGAGGAGAGGGTATGTCAGACCCCATTTATTTTTAAAATAATACCAAGCCTCATATTCACCAACACACCAATGCATGCAGATGGCCCCAACCTTGTCTTGGGGGTGTTTAATCATATTAAAATCTCCACACACTAGCCACATGGAAATAGGTAGCCCATCTGCCAAAGATCAACAAAGCAAGAGGCGGTCAGGGCCATCGTTAGGATAATAGATGTTGAGACTGCCAAATGGATGGCCATAAATGTCAAGAATAACCTAGATTGCCCGATGTGATAGGTCTTCCCCTGTTTCAATAATGTCGGGAATAACCTTAGGGGAAACTAAAATACAAGCATCATCACATCCCACCACATACAAGGTGGTGATCTGGGTGGCATTAGGCCAAATGCTTCACAAGGATATCTAAAGGAGAAATAAAAACACTTTAACTTACTTTAAAAATAGAATATATGGAAAACCAATATGCTGACAAGAAGCACATATAAAGTATTTGTGGGTAGACTCTATAAGACCCGTAACATTCCATGATAACACATTCTTAGGGATGGATAATCCATTGAAGCTCCCCTTGCCCATCCTCAAAATATGCCAACATTGCAAAGTTATTTTACTGGTGAGGGCATGGAATTATGTTGAATGAAATGAAGTAAAGTTTGGCTTTGTGTTTCTCTCAAGGAGGGTCTGTGCCCCCATGAGGTGGGTTACGAGATTGCTAGAATAATGAGTCATTGGTTAAGAGAACCTCAGCCACAAACATCTTAGTATTCTAGGAAACCAGAGAAACGCTCTATGAGTTGGAAGCAACTTGAATGGTAAGGGGTGGTAGATAATCCCCTAAGAGGTTTTGATAACTAGAGGAGAATCATCTTGAGGTTGAAGCTAGGATGGCCTTTATAGCTTAGGACCTGATGATATTTTAGTGGGTACCATGGTCCAACCATCACCTTGGTCTGCCAGTTTAGGATTCTCAGTCTGAGGAGGTGGTTGAGGAGGCTTGAGACAACCCATGCAAGGACAAACCTTGATGAAGTGGTTTAAATCCTAACAATAGAAAGAAGTGTTGGGAAGGTTGAAGTAAACAACCTTTTGTGACCACTAGGTCTCCCCAACTTAGATTTCTATGAACTCCATTAGCTCATTGAAGAGGTCAACCTCCACACAGAAACACTTGTTAAGCCAAGAGGAAAACCACCTATCTAGTTCAATCCTAACAACACATCCTATAAGAATGATAATTTGTGGTATGAAATCCCAAAAAGTGAACTATCAAACTGAGAAGCTCAACCTAGACAAGGACATGAAGGGAAACATTTTTAGAATCTTTAAAATCATAGGACCAAGTAGAGAAAATCATAAGATATTTGTGAAGAAACTAGACATTGGAATTCACAAGGATACATTGTGTCTTGGAAGGCTCCTTAAAGGTAAATAATAAAAAAACATTTGGTAAGGTTTTAGATTCTAGAGACATGGGCGCCCAAAGGCTCCGAGTGGTTGTGAAGCTGGTTATGGAGGTAATCCTCTGATGGAATACAACAAACAAAGTAAATAATAATATAATGATTTTCATACCACTTGCAACATTATTCAACAACAGTAACATGAATGCTTACCTCTAGAGTGGAGGGGATTTGACAAATTACCTCATCATAGACCTTCAAAATAAGTTTCCAAGCTAGCTTGGGTACCATTAGTTCTAACTCCTGCATCAATAGATGTAATAGAGTGTAGAGAAGCCATAAATAAAGGGATTCCATGCCCAAAGGGTGGTACACTGAGCATAGTTAATACATTGCAACCCTAGAAAATCCTACAAGACCAATGGTGTGAACAAGTTGAGTTAAGGACATATGTAGGAAAATGTAAACCATGAAACCTAATAGAGCGATTCTCCTCTTCAATTTTAGATCCTGTAGAATAAGTTTTATATCATGAATAAGAAGCAAACAAGTAAAATTAACTTTATTAAAGATGATTTCATCCTCTTTTGTAATTATAGTGTTCAATTTTTGATAGACTAAGTTAAAATATAGACCATCAAGGATATGTATTTCAATAATATTCCCCTAACCAACTAAAATCTGATCTTACAGTTAGGGTCGCATAGTGGCTAGTTCCTGCCACAATTGCTTAAAATTACTTTTTGGGTCAATAGAGGGTAGGCAATTGTAGTGAGAAGAAAGCTACAACAAATGAGAGGATAGTTGTTATCACATTTATCATTAGCATAATTTTTTTCAATAAATTGCAATGCCTAAAACATGTATAGTTATCATTGTTTTAAAGATGCTAAAAGTAATTTGTTGAGGAGATATAGAAATACAAAAAACATGAATATGAGTGCAAAATTTACAAGCGGAGATCACAAATTTTATCAAAAAGCATCAAATTTTTTACAATGTCAAACAAAGCAGGTTGTCGGAGTCAAACCAAGGTTCACTATTTTATATTGCTTGAGATCCTTATGACAAACGAACATGACCACACTTTAAAAATATATTCATAATATAACATGTTGAATTTAAATTTGAAATTTAATTGATTATCATAACACAATATTAACCTTAAATTTAATGTTTATTTAAATGTCATATAATGTTTTACTTGTTACTTTAAAAAAGAGATCAAATATTTATAACCATGAAGTCTTAAAAGAACCAAATACTTGTGGATCAGGGAAACTATGTCATAATGATTTTTTAAATTTCATAGAATTTTTTTCTTGTTACTTAAAAAAATGGATCGAATAATTATAATTGTATAGTCTTGCAAGACTCAGATCCTTGTAGATCGGATTAACTATGTCATAATGTTTTTTTAATGATGTAGGTCAGCCTTGATATTTTTTAAGTTAAAAGACCTATATTGATGAGATTTTTGGATAAAAAATTGTAATTTTTTTTGGAAAGATAAATTTTTCCATTGGTTAGGCAAATATTGTTGAAAAAGACATCTTGGGTGGTCTATACCTCAACATAATCCTTCAAAATTCACCTACACTAATTAACATCGTAAGGTACTTGATGATAACTCAGAGTGTGATCCCTTTAGTTATGCCTTGTGATAGATGATGAAATCATCCTAGATGAAGTTATTTTTACTTTCTTGCTTTGTATTTATGATATAAAACCTCTTATACTATCATGTGCTCTCATGACATGATTTTACATTGTGTAATGTGTGTAACAAGTGTATTTCATTAAGGTGAGGGTATCTCTAATGCTAAATTTAGTGATTCAATTTCCCAAATACAAATAGTTTTAAGTAACCTAGATATCAAAAATATGATGAGCAATAACATCACCTATGGCCTCAAGGAAACCCCAAAATTTGGTATTAATATTAAATAATTTTTATATTTAGGCATCTTCATTCGCAGACCATTATCACTTTTTTATCTAAACATTTATTACCAATAAATTATTAATAAATGTAAATGTATACTACAATTAACATATGACTACCATTGTACACCTATTTCATATTTGACATCCTATCCAATGGCCTAGAACTAGTTGTCATTATGCTGGTTGATAGGATTTCCATCTTTCTCAACCCGACTAGCAACTACTAAATTCATCCATATCAAACCATTATTCTACTATGGGTTCGTCAAAATGAGTGGGAGTCCTTCCATTCTTCATTATTGGGGTTTTTGAGTGTAAGTTACTGAATTTCAAGGGAGCATAAGGTAATTATAGTTATGCATTAGTTATGTTCTATTTTGTTGGAGTTATTTTATTTTACAAATATTCTTTCTTTTTTAAGTCCATTATTAATGGATTGAATCCCTTGTTACACCCTTTTTATTTGCAAATCTTTTCTTAGGTTTTCTTATGAGCACAAGTTTATTTTTGCTTCTATGTCTTGGATCTTATCTTCTTCTTCTACATAGATTGAGGTGTATTGGCGTCCATTTACATCTATTTGAAAAATCAACAACAATAATAGATTAAAGTATGAAATGTACAAAGTCTATATTACATATATATAAAAAACATACAACCACCTTCTAAATCCATTCACAAGTGCCTATGTTTTTTTTGTAACCTGTATATTGTGTATTTAATGTTGATGATTTAAGGATTTATGTAGTAGAAACATTTGCATTTTTTTACATTTATTACAGGAAAGAATAAATGAATATATGATAGGTGTAGGGTGTGGTATACAGCATGTGGGTCGTGCATTTATAGGAAAGACCACTTAATATTTCATATCTTTTTTGTTTTATATAAATAATTTATATTGTATTGTGTTTGTACTATATTTGCATGGAATAGTTTGAAATTAGTTATTGGCAAGTTTTAATTACGTATGGCTTGGTTAAGCCTATTGAATTTTTTTCTCACTTAGAATTTTTGTATTTGTAAGCATCTTGTTTATCCCCGCTAACAAAAAAATGTAAAATTTAAAGGAACACTAGTCAGGAAAAATATATTTTGTAAGTATGATTATAGTGAATATAGACCAACACTGATGTGTTAAAGAGAGTTTTGAAACGTTTGGATAGTTGAATTAACTTAAATACTAATAATAATGTCTGACACCAATAATTTTATGGGATCATTGCTTAATTTATTTTTCATACAAAAACCCTTTAAAAAAATATGTTGTGATATATTTTTTATTTTTTATCTTGAAATTTTTATTATGTATGTTGACAAAAAAATCAGCTATTTTTCTAATCTTTCATCTTCAAACAAGGTAGTCAAAGAGTCAAAATTTAAGTTAGTGTAAATTGGTAATAGTTGTCCATGTTCGGCCATCATATCTATTTTAGTCATTGCATTTGTCGAAAGCTACGCTCGAATAAATACATATATTTTAGATGGCTACCATGAAGTCTTTTTTTTGTAGTTATACATTTATTTTTTTTAAAAATTAATGGAATATGTCTTTACACTGGAAAATGTCTTTCATTTAGGAAGCCTTTCCATTTTTTGTTCAATCAGTTTTTAGAATAATTTTATTCATATTCATCTCTAAACAATTTTATGCCCAATTTTAACTTATGCATGCACTTGGATGTTTACCAAGTGTATAATAAATATGCAGTGATTGAAGTTTATGTCATTATTGTCAGATTTTTGTACTTAAAATCATTACTAGTACTGTCTATGTTGTGTCACTGAATACTCTAATATTCATCATCATTTGTCCAATAATATTATATGTGAAGATGTTAATAACATATTTGACATTGAGAGCAATACCTTTACCTTGTTATTTGACATTGGGAACAATACCTTTACCTTGTTATTTGAAATGGGTGGTGGGGATGGAACTTGAAAGACATTTTTTAATATTAACAGATGGCACATGGGGCCTAATGGTACGGTTTTCAAAATAAAAAATCATTTTTTTGCAAATTGTGTGGCTAATATCGATATATATGTGGCTTAAAACTATTCTTATTTGTGAAAGTAATCTTTACATTTGGGATTCTTTATTGAAATATACTTTTTACGTAAATTAGACATTACAAAATTATGTTATGAGAACATTTGATAGTATAAGATAATTTACTATTGAAACACTTCACATTATATTAATAAAAAAATATAATTATATAAGATTATAAAGTAAAGTAGTCAGATAAATCATAGCTCAAATTCCTTGACAGAGGATAATTTTGGCTCAAAAAAAAAATTAGTCAATTAAGGTATGATGCAAGCAACTAAAAAAAACCATAAAACAAAATATTACACACAAGTTATTGCCTTAGGAGGTGAAGGTAGAAGATGATCCTTGGGAAGCACCAACAAAGTAAGTGGTTCTACATCAAGAATCTCTAGAGCATTCCATCCATCCAGGGGGTCATCATGAACACTGATAGGCCAATCATTAGTGGGTTATGTAAGAACAAAAGTGATTATTGGAGATCACTATTAAGGACTAACATCAGACTTGCCATGATAATTTCAGCCACCCCCTTGGGGAGGATAAGGAGAAAAGTGTCCCCTACTTTTGAACCAAATTCTACTTCTACGCATCCTAGAAGGAGGTGGTAGTGGACCACAAGGAGCGATATTAGATAGAACTTTGCTCATGGTGAAAGGGGTACTCCCCTAGTTGTCAAGGAGTTCTTTCAAGTGGTAGAAGTCCAGAGGCATCTTTTCTACTTGGGATTAACTTTGTAAATAAACTGACAAAATAACAACCACCTTTTCATTAATAGAAAATGAAATTCCATAGGCCTCATGATTAAAAATAACATTGTTACTAGATTTCCATAGCTGAAAGAGTGATAGCATGAAAGAATTTATAGAGAAAGGAAATAGAGGCCCATCATATAGAAAAATCCCCAAAGAGTGCTTGACAAAAAAGAAAGGCTTGGGGTGATAAGTATGAAATAAAAAATGAATCCAATGCTAGATAGACTGAGATTTTGGACAAAACCAAAATAGATGTTTAAAATATTTTAGATGCTTGCAAGATAGACAAAAAGGTTGGGGAATGTGGAGGTAGAGTAGCCTCTCATTGAGGGGGAGTCCTTAAAAAATTAAACACCATAATAAATGAGCTAGTTTAAGCTTCAAGCCAGGGTGCCACACACAATCCAAATAGGCAAGCCAAGTCTTGGGATAGGACTAGAGGCCCCAACACCTATTGAGGTTGTCTAAAGCGAAAGAGAATAAACTTATCACCTAATAAAGAATCATGAGAGGGTAGTTTTAAAGTGCGTATCATAGTTCCACCTCTAGTCTTTCCACCAGGCAATAGGAAACTGTAGGCCAAGCTTATGCAACATAACATTAGGTAGCAATTCATAAATACATAGAATATAAGGTAAGTCTACATTGTTTAATTGAAACTTGATTTTTAATTTAGGTTAGAGAATCTAATATTTGGAAGTAACCAAATCATGGATAGTGCAAACCTTGTATACACATAATATTTTTAAATTTTATTGATTATTAACACTTTGTATCTTGTAGGAACTTGTCGAATCTCAATCTCTTTGAGTGTATGCCTTAAGGGCTACATAAAAAAGGGATGGGTAGACCATCGGTGCTTCATAAGATTGTCATTACTTTTGCCACTTTTCATACACACTCTAGCCTCCTGAAATCATTGAACCCAAGCTTATTCTTCTTAGTTCTACATATTCCTATCATTTGCTATGTTTTATCCTTCATTTCTTACCTTAGCACCCTTTTGACCTGTCGGTTATGCTAGGTTAACCAAGTTGACCTAGTATAGTTTAGAGACCTTTTCTTTATTTTGATTTGTTGGCCTCTTGACTGACCTAACACAGATGTAGAGAGTTAGCCCTGAAAATGTGCTAGGTCAATTAGGTTGACCTAGCACATCCAACATTCCCCAAAGTTTTTAGGGTAAGTTAGTACTATATATACAAGGTCATTTACCACCATTTCATAAGAGAAAAGAATTAAGTGAAGAAGTGCAAATGAACATTTGATTATTAACCATTCTATTTGGGGAATAAAGTTTTAGGATTCAATACTTTCTTTGAAGCTTCGATCTCATCTTGTGGATAATTATTTTGGATGCTTGGATAGGTTGTGTAGCCTAGAGATGATTTAACTTAGTTGTCCTTACATACCATGATAATCTCTTACAAATAATCTTGGCCAAGGGGGAGATTGAGGCTCGATAGATTCATCTTCAAAGCTAAGTATTCCTAACTTTATTCCTCCTTTGTAACATTAGATAGATAGAGAATTTGTATTCTTCTCTTCCATGTATTAGGATTTCATATACATTGACGTGAGTATATGTTTTCTATACATGTTTAGTTTAGTTATTTATTTATTTTATTTATAACCCCCACTTTATGCTACAAGATTTGGTGTGCACTAGATTAGATTTGCTTTTCTTATTATTAGATTAGTGAAATATTAAATCATAGGACTCTTTTAGGGTTGTTGTGCAATTGTGTTAGACTATAGGATTTGAAACCCTATCTCACATGGTGTGTTGTGATAAGTGATCCCATAATTGTGTCTAGCAGATTCTCACATTGGTCATTTTCCCACTTAACAATTGTATGCTTTCCAATCAGAAGTGTAGGTGTGCTCTATCTCATTCGATCTAGGATTGAGTTATGGACATGATGTATTTTTGATTGCATATATTCTAGTGAACCCAACGTGAATCAAACCCTTGCATGATTTATTTCACTTATTTAATTTCTATTGGTCATTATTTTTATCATATCTTTACTATGCTAAATTGACCCTATCGACCCAGTTTATTTATCTCTATGCACAGGTTTGTAAGAATAGGTAACTTGCTCGACCAACTTGACCTAGTATAGGTTTTAAAACTTGAAAAACTCTATTCAAATAATTGGATCAACTAGCTCAACCTAATATAACTTTTTTCTAGTTTCTAGACTTCCAATCCAACCTACTAGGTTGACCAAGTCGACTTAGTGCATTTTCAACACTTTTTTAGCAAGTTCTTATATTGCTTGATCGACCAGCTTGACCTAGTTTACAAGTTTTTGATAGTTTTCTCCAAGGTTTTTGATCAATAATATTCTACTTTTCATCTCTAAACCATTCAAGTTGGTTCTTATTCCTCTGTATCTTTCTATTTATGTACTTTCCTTTCATAGTTTGCAGTCTTTAAAACTACCCCTGCACAGTCAACTAGGTCGACCCTATGGACCTAGTTCTATGTTCTATGTTTTTTGAAATAACTAGGTTGCCCTGACGACCTAGTTCATTTTCAAACTTTGATTTTGTAGTACAAGTTTAACCTTATTGACCCTATTTTGTATGATTGTCTATATAGTTTCTCAACTATACCTTATCTCAAAGTTAGAATTAACCATATATGTTAATCACATCTTTTTTTTTCAATTATTTGCATGCTTATAATAACTCACATAGTCTAATTAGGGGATTTTTAATCAATTGCTTAGTTTCACTATTTCTATTCTTTTGCACACATGGCCAAACCATATAAACATCAACAAGCATTTAAACATTTGACTACCTAGGTATACCTACTTAGATTTCATCACCAAGGGGGAAGCCAACTTGATGCTCTAGTCAAGTATAAATCATGGTTAATGGTATATTTTGGCTAAGCCCCCAACACCCTTATCACTGTAGTTTGTGAAGTGAGGGGGTAGGCCCCAATACTAAGCCTGTATCATTGCCACTATAGTCCCTTTCATCCTAAACTTACCTGAAACTATCCTTAGATTGCTATCTAGTACCTTGCTTATAGCCAATCTCCCTTTACACTTAAAATCATTATTAATAATATAATCAACATTCTAAGTTGACCAAGTAGCTAGCTTTTCTTTCAAGTTATTTTCTTTCTCTTTGATCAATTGTGTACAAAAGCTTGCATTAGCTAACATTAGTGTAAGATTTTGATTTGTGTACATCAATTACATTAGATAACATCAATTTAATTTATTGTTTGTTTCCCTTTTAGTACTTAATATTTTCTTACATTAATTATAATTATCTTGATTTAATTCATAGCTTATTATCAACTTTATTTTCTTCCCTATCTATAGTGCTAGGTTGACCTTGTCGACCTAGTATCATTTTTAGCCCCTATACACCGTGCTAGGTCAACCTGATCAACCTAGTACTATTTACAACATATTTTCCTATTTCTACCAATCACTATTCACTAAACTGGGTTGATCCTGTAGACCCTATATAGTTTTACAGTCCCTATTTTACACTAGGTCGACTAGGTTAACCTAGTACTATTGTCAGTCACTTTCTGATTCTTTGCTTTCTCATCTTGTCTCTTTTCCTTTCATCATGGAATTTATATTTGGTGATAAAACTAAATTTCAATCGACAAACATGATGGAATTCACCAATCCTAATAGGGTTTCCCATAGACAAAGTAGGTCTCCTTTCATAAATGCTAGTAATGTTCATATTGAAACCCACATGATGAACTATGGGACCCCTCCTCATACCCATTTGCATCAAAACCCTCCTCTTCTCTTAGAGGATTAACTTCAGTTAGAGTATACTCCTGAAATTATTTTTTTATTATAGAATTACCTCAACATAAAGGGAAAGATCCTTCCACTAAATATAACCTCATGATTAACTGTCAAATTGAAGAACCTCATTCTCCTACTCCCACTTTCTCAATTGGATTTTGGGGTACCAATTTATTTGCTTCTCAACCTCTTCCTTCAATCTTGACTCCTTATGCCATGACATCTTCTCTTTTAACTTCTTACACCTCCATGCCTAGTATCTCAACTAACATGGTAGGTTCTACATCTAATGGGCCTCTCATAAGATCCACTATCCTTAATCCTTCCACTAGTTCATCGTTTACTACCTAAGGTACTCATGCTTCTAGTGCTTCTTCTTCTCAACCGTTTACTAGTCCATATTTTTCTTCACAAGCAAAATTTGCCATTAGTGCCTCAAATTATCATTGCTCTTATCATGCTCATATCAACACTAATAGTGGTACCCAAGCTACTAACACCAACAAAAACACCAATACTACTTCTAAAAACACTAATCAAACTCATCAACTATTGTTACAAACTCTCAATAAAATGAACACATTTCAAGCTCAGAATATGAATCAAATGATGAGAATGCAAAACCACCTTCTTAATCTTCAATCCAATCATCAACCAATGACTTGGTGCACACATAACCAAAGTGTTCCTCCTTCTCCCCTTCGATATTCTCAAGGTAATCTCATTCCTCAACCTCCATTGGTCAAAAAATTCATCAAACATTTATAGAATGAACCTCTTACCATCCAAATTGCTAACATTGACATTGGAGGTATAACACATACAATTTCTTAAAATGGATCAACTGATCCTACCCTTCACCTCAAGACATTTGTAAATATTTACAAGGATTGGGTCAAGTTAAATACCTTTGCCACTACCAAAATCTTAGCCAAAACCCTCATAGGTGATGCCTTGGATTGGTATAATCAACTTAGAACACACTCTATCACTAGTTTGGAGGACTTAGTAAATGCTTTAGTTCAAGAATTTCAAACTAGTGATCTTCCAGAGAACACTTTGGCCTATTTCATCAATTGCAAACAAAATAAAAATGAAACTACCCAAGCCTTTGTTAAGTGATTGAAGAATATGTCAAATAAATTTTAACATAACATGGTGGATGATAATCTCTTTCACCTCTTTACAAATGCTTTATTTCCTAAATTATAATATTGAGTCTGTACCCTTTCTCCACGTACCTTGGAGGAAGCTATCAATCAAGCCAAAAGACAAGATTTACTCATGCATCAATTCGAGCCACCCCAACCTTTTGTGGGCCCTCACCTATTAGTTAAGAACAAAAACTGTAATATTACAAATGATGGTGTTACTAATTCATATGACACAATTCAAAATTCTCAAGCTATCATTCTTACCCCTTCTTCTGAACTAGCTCCTTCTCAACAATACACTAATCCTTATTTAAAAAAAAAATAACATTAATATCCATAAGATTTTATCCTCATCCAAATTGGTTAAATGTATACCTAGGCCTCTCCCTCGAGAGCTTGAGCCTACTCGACCAATGAAATCATGGTATGATCATAATAAGTTTTGTTGGTTTCCTACTAGCTAGGGTCACTCTCACGAGACTTGTAGACAATTTTGTAATTTAGCCATGGACTTTCTTCTTGGCCCAAATTTTGATCATGATTCTATTATTCATAAGTGTCAAAAATCCTATGAGATTGCTTTCAAAGACTATTAATCACATGGTTAAAATCAAGCCTTAAATCAAGCAAATTCTCATTTAGCTATCTATAAAGACCCCTTGCCTAATCATCAACCAATCCAAGAAAGCCAAGATAAGCCCACTTATTCCACCAATAACATAGAAAGTCTTGTTGAACCAAATTATGAAGATAATGTGGTTAGCATGACCAATATGTGAAGAGTGGTGGCTTTCATTGATTCACAACCTATCTACACTCCTTCCCATAAGGCATTCTATTTTATCTAAGAATCTTCTCCAACTCATTTAAATGAGTTGGGGAAAGAAGATCTTATTTATTTTGATGATCTAATTTATCATTCTCCCTTAGATGACACATCTCATACTATTTCTAGTTCTCTCCCATCATCTTCCAATACCAATAACAATCCAATTTCTACTAACACTTCCTCTTTTGAATTTCAAGATCAATCTAAAACAACTACTTCTTCATCACCAAATAATTTACAACCTTCTCATTCTTATCAACATAAATTTTAATGCTCTTTAAATCCACCTTTTGAACACCTAATTAATCATTACACACCTATATCTAACAATATCTTTATGGGTTATGATGAGTGGGATCCCATTAGGAACTTACTAATCTTCCATCCCAAGTACCTTTTCTTAAACTCATGAGGACATCCCCACATCATAAAAAATGCCTCATGTAACTCTTATTTGAGATGAATATCCGTCACCCTCCTCTAGTAGGTTGGGAGGGTAATTTATCTAGATCTGAGGATAATATCTTATAACAATGTGAATAGATGTCTATTAACATTAATGAAACTATAAACAATTCTCTTTCTTTATGATTTCTTATTGCATATATGATTCTGAATGAGATTCTACTTCATGCAGATGATCCTCCATTATTCATTAGCATCCAAATAGGTGATATTCAAGTTATGTGAGCCTTGATCGATGAGGGTTTTGGCACCTGTGTTTATTCCCTTGATTTCATTAAGAGTCTTAAGAGGGTATTATGAATGTAATCTCAAATCTACACACAACACATGCCAAGGATATTATAGAAGGAAATGCCTCCCTTAGGGTGTGTGTGGCTTCCAATTACTATCCCACCTATCACCATTCATGCGAAGGTGATGATCTTCAAATTTACCCTTTCATATAACATCTTGCTTGGTAGGCCATAGACTTATCGTATGCAAGCCATCACATCTTTCACTTACTAATGCATTAAATTTATTCATAATGGAGCCATTTATAGGATTCAAGGAGACACTAACCCTTAGAATTTTAAACTATTCCAAGATCATGGTGTCTTCAATATTCTTACTCTTGAACCTTTTCCTAGTGTTCCATTCCATGAGTTATAGCATTTCAACTTCCCTATCAACTCAACCAGAGATTATATTGGGCATACTGAGCTCATTGGTAACATTCCTCCCAACCTTTTAGACTTTGATGATGATGAGCCTGATGAGATTAAATTAAAGATCAAAACTTCTGACCTCTCACCTCATATCATCTCATAGCTTCTTGCTTCTTTGTATCCTTGTTATCACAAGCCTCCTTGTGATGACATTCCCATAGTCTTAACCAAGACTAGGTAATCCATTCACCAAACTTCCTCTGATGACAAGGTCATCCCGACCTATGTCATCGATCTTCATACTTTAGATTATGATGATGGCTATTATTTAGACGATCTTATTTTAGGTGGCCTTGTCCAACCCCTTGATGCTGAGATTGTTTATTACTGCTCTTCTTTACTTGAGTCTTTTCATGCATCTCATTGTTCTCTTTCATTTATAGTTCCTGATTCTTGTATTTTTCCTCATTATTGTAGGGTAGAGATGGCATCGATACCTCTAATTTTTGAGGATCCACTTAGGACCATGCTCTTGGATCATGCTATGATTGGACCTTATCACTTTACCACACCTAGGGAAATTATCCTTAGACATTCTACAAATCCCACTCCTCCTTCAGTAAGGCTAGTTATAGCCTATTCCTTTTTTCACTCTAGTTAAACATATTTCCTCTCATACTATTTCTGAGCCTCTTCTTACTTCTCCTCCTAATGCTCCTCATGTTGAGCCTAGTTCCACTCCTTCCCGATAATCACCCTCCCTTGATGATGGTTCGCTTCTATTGCCTAAGATGGCTCCTTTGCCCACCAAATGGGTTGATGAGTCCTCTTCAGCTGCTTCTGCTCCTATTTCAACTCCTTCCATGAGTGATCTTAAAACCACTCATCATCATATCTATTACTTCCATAATATAAATAATCACTCTTTCACCCATGATCATAAGTTATGATAATATCTTGACACCTTAAATCCTTATTCCCCATCATCTGATAAAGCTATACCTCATCCAAAGGTATTTCTTGAATATTTACCTAAGTATGGTGAGGTATACTGTCTATGGCACCTATGTGGCACATATCACATCGATCATTTCCACATTATTCAACAACATATTAGAGATAATCTCATAGCCATTATTGGACCTTATACCATTCCTCCCATAAGTCATTCTTGTAAGAAGGATCCTCCTTCTCCCATGGCTCTACCTCTAGTGGTTCTATCACCTCCTATGGTCCCTTCAACACCTTCTATGCCTCCACCTATGATTTCTTCACCTTTGGACATTCCCTCACCTATGGACCCTCCTCTACTCGTGAGTCCTTCACCACCTATGATTCCTTCTCCTATAGATCCTATTTCAACACATTATCCTGACTAGCCTTTGCCTAAATTTCCTCCTCAACATGATACTTTGAGCATTCCTAATTTTTCAATTGAGGAGATCAAAAAGAAGTATTTACCCGATATTCACTAAAAATTGATGAGACCTTAGTAGCAATTTGATTACAACTTCGTAGAGACTTATTTGATGTATTGGATAATGTGTGCGGACATATTTACTAGTATTTATGAACATGTGTATGGTGCTTTCTCATTTATATTTGGATTGGACATGTGATCCAATCTTATTTCTATTGATTATATCATTTAAGACTGTGTCAAATTCTTTCTTATCTTATATCATGTTTCTCCTTCTTTTTGTACTATAGTTAGCTTATGTTATCATTTTACATTTCACATATAATTATCTTTTCCTTATCACTACTTGTCTTTTTATTATCATTGCTTTCTTTTCCTTTAGAGTTTTTCTCAAAACTCTTCCCTTGTATCTTCATGATTGTTGACTTTCTCTTTATTTTTCATAGATAGTTGTCATGGTGACTTGGTTATATTTAACCTCTTCCCTTTGGTTACTATCTCCTATTACCATGTGATCAGTTCATAAGAACTCTTTCTCATTATTATTTCCTTTCACTAGTCCTCCTTTGGATCTTCTTTTTCCCCCCTTATTTTTTCCACAAACTAATCATATACATGGTTGAGACTTGAGATCACATGCTTAGTTCATTGTCAAGCCTAAGTGTTCTATTCAGTATTTTATCTTGGGTTACTTAGCTTTCTTAAGCCTTAGCCTAAAAATAATTCATGTGTATCACTATCTCTCTCATGATTGGTCATTCCAAATCCATATGGACGAGGAATCTTAAAAAAATCCTTTAAAATAAAGTTAAAATGCAAATCATTTAATAAAAGGAAATGATATCAAAAGGCAAAAATATTGAATATTTATAAAAGTCTAATCACACTAAAAGACATTATTCAAAGCACATCTCCTTCTTCTAGTCGAAGCTCAAACTCCACATTTGGCCTCATAGTAGAGCCGAGTTCCTTTCGGGTGTAGTAGGCTAGTAGATTAGAAGAGGAGAATAAAAAAAAACTCTTTTAGTGATACCTACTTTCTCACACAAGTACCTAATCTTTGCAGTAGACCGACGGCTCTGTAAGGGGTCTGAAAGAGCAGGGAACACATTGTGGAAGGGTAGGTCAATTTCACTTTTCATTGTACCAATCTACCATCATGAATTGATCTTAGTAGCACACTTATGTGCCTATAAAGCTTTGTGTCTATAGCAAGCAGGTTTCCTTTGTACATAGACGACCAATACTTACTTAATGTATTTTCATGTCCTTAGTATGCCTCTTGCCTCCTAAGGTATTCTCATAAGATGTCTAATCTTACTTCCTACACTCTCCTTTTCATTCTTTTTACTTCATATTTACTCTTGGGAAATATTTTTTTGCTTACTGATCACTCCCCATGGGATTTCATTTGTGAATTGCTCTGTAAGACCATAGATAGGACCTGACATCCCTCATAAATTAAAATATTTTCCATCCTATTACCCACATCCTTGATTTACCTTTCCTTATCCTTCTGCTTACCAATCTTGATTTGGTACCTCTTGGGTTTTTATTTTGTGAGTTGTAGTGGAAGACCATGGATAGGACCCAACCCTCCTCACAAAATTTTCTATTAAACAAGTCACCATCTAAAATTACATGTGTCAAATATGAGATAAGATTCGATAGATTATGAGGTTACACATCATTGACATGCTTCCCATCTTGATATTTGAAAATGTTTTATGTTTACTTCATTTTTTTTGCCTTTTATTTTCTTATTTTCCAAGTGCAGTGAGATTACAACCATTTCTTAAATTTCTCATACTTCCCAGATTGAATTAATATGATAAATTTAAGACAAATTTTTTGAAAATTTTGTTTTTATTTTGTACTTCCCATCATAAAATAGTATAATTGATTGACTTAATTTTGATTTGTTTTTATTACCATTTGTGCCCTTTTACATACCTTCCATTTTATTACATTGTTTGTCTTACTTCCCAATGTGATATTTAGTATGATTTTACTTTTTTTTAATTTGGTGCAAAAATATTTTACATTGGTTTAAAAACAAATCCCCTTTTACCATCTTGTTTTCCTTTTTATTGGATTTTTATACTTAGTCATTTCTTGTTATTACACATTTCCCAACTTGAACTAGTGTGTAGTGAATTTTTGATTGATTATATTTTTCCAAGTCCTTTTTCATCTATTTATTTTTAACCATGCATGTGTACTCCATAATGCTAGAAAAGAAACCACACCACATATATTTTTGTTAGCATTTACAACAAAGCTAAAATATATGTGCTAGAAATAAATATATCCAAAAATATCCACAAACACAACTAGCATAAAGACAACATACAAAAACAACACCAATAAGCCAAAATGATACACCACACACACACACACACACAATACACCATGAGTTTGATACAACATATAAAACCATATACAAAGCCTCAGTCCTAGCACTGGGCTCCATCCTGTCTATCTTGTGGCCTAGTTACAATGCCTATTGAGGCCTCTATCTCACCCTTATGAATAGTACACTATAACAAGGTAGTCTGAGATCTCAATTCCTCTACTTATCCCTATAGGCATGCTATTTACACCTGTGCCTACACCAACTCAGCTTGGGTCACTGTATGAGCTTGTGTCAACTAAGTCTGCATCACTATATATGCCTACATTATCTATGTCATTATCTTCAGATGTGTATCTCTCTCATCTACCAAGGCTTGCCAAGCCTATCTCTCACCTGCACCCATTTCTATTGGTGGCTTCACCCTCTCTCTCTACACCTGTATCTACCTCACTTCCTCACTAGGTAATTTAAACCAACTAACCTGAGCTAGCTTAAATGGTACACTTGGATCCTCTAGTGTCATGGGGTGGTATGGCTGTAGAGTCTCATCTAGGATGTCATGGAGTAATCCCCTCACTAGAGACCCCCATCTCCACTCCTCATCCTCAAGTACACTCAAAAAATCACACCAAATGGATATTATATCACTGTCATATCTCATAATATCTATCTATATCTCTCTACTAATAAATCAAAAACTTAAGAAATAATTCAACCATATTTATACCTATCTATGTCTTAGTTCCTATGATATCATCATCTACATGATCACCTAACATAGTCTCCCCATCTACGTAACCTCCTAGTACCTCTTTGATAGGTCACCTCCTCAGCTTAAACTTGGTTGTCATGGCTCATGTCCATCTTAGCCTCTATCCAAGTGATCTCTCCATCATCTCCCTTATCTCATCTATAAGATCATTTGGGATGTCTATAGTCTCCACTCTCTCTTATCTTTATCACTACCATGTCCTCGATGGCCTCTATTCATCTCATTACAAGACTAGTAGTGGTACATATGGTATATTTACCTCCTCTATCTCCTCCTCTACCACTCATTGTGCTCAACCAGTCCATGGTCACTCTCAACATGGCCTTAGTGTTAGCTTCACTATCAGTGGTCTGAGTCCCCTCTTCCCTCGTGGCTCCTTCACATGCTAAGCCTACTGGTTGGGCATCAGTATCAATGTCACCAGATAAGGTAGGCACATCTACCCTAGGACTTACGCTAGTGAATGTGGATCTCTCTACCATGTATAGTGTTTAATCACATCTTTCCTCTCTAGTATTGGTGTAAATGTGTGCTAGCTTGCCCATGTAGTTGCTATGTGCCCATACAATTTCCATGTGATGTCTTTACATCTCACTGACTGTAACACTAGCACATGGGGAATGGATCATGCTACTTGGTCCTCCTTTCACTTCTACACTCAAGGTAACCCATCATCAACTACATGGAGCAACCCAACCAATCGATACATGGGGAATCTCTCATATATCCATGCTATCAGTAGTATGATTAGACCCATAGTCTTTTTCCCTCTGATTAATATCTCAAATAGATCATGAATGAGCTAGACCCAAATGACATAACTTATATCATATAATACTCCCTCCTCTATCATCATCCTTATCAAGGATACCATGAATAATGGTACCTTGCCATCCAATTTGTGATAGAGCACTTTCTATGTCACAAGGCCTATCACTACCTTTCAAAGGTCTAAAATCTATGATATATACACATCATATATACTAACTCTTCATCCTCTCAATATCATCTTTGAGCCTATATCCCATATAGATAAGGATCTCCTCTCCTCTAAGCTATCTAATATCCCTATGGTCATCAATGCTCCTATTATGGGTAGCCCAAGGTTGGCATAGACATCCTCTAGTGTGATACCTGCCTCTATCACATCCCCATCTGCCTCCCATCTAAAGGTGTTAGTCAATCATTCCCAACATCCCAGGAACATGACTAATAGGTCAACACAGAGGGGTATCTTGTACATATTAGATGTGCCTCCTAGACCTATTACTACCAGTCTATCTCAATCTCCATCTATCAATCTATCTAACAAATCTTGAAACCAAGACATGTCCACCAACCTCCATAATATCGGTCATCTCTACAACCAAGAAATAATAAAGGATGTATTAGTTTTCCCATGTCATGTATAATCACAATACATTATTTATACATCATTTTTACAATTTTAAATTAAAATCAAACCTAATTTCTATTACCTTATTCATTTTATCATATTTATAGCTTGTTTGGTCCCTCTTTCCCTCCTTTGGTCATTTTGAGCCATTTTAGTTCTGCATGCCTTTCCATACTTATTTTGGTTCTTTGGTGAACCTAGTTTAACCAAAATTTCCCTATTTTCATCATAGTTGACTTCAAATTCCAAGTTAACCCTCTTATTTTCCCCTCTTTGGTTCTGAGTTTTCATTCTAGCCCTTACGGACTAGTTACTCACTCCATTATATATTTTTAGCCTATAGATTACATTAGGTCAACCCATACCTACTGGGTTGACCATATAAATTCTTCCCTATTTCAACCTACTAGGTCGACCTGATGCATTCTACATGCTAACATAGTACATTTACCTAAAATGTGTATTTCACTTACTTTCTTCCTAAACTCTTCAAACCCATTTCTTGTCTTCCTATTTGCTACCCTTAGAATCTAAATTTTCTCAATTTTGACATATATAAATTCTTAAAATCAAATTTTATAAAAAATTCACTTAATTCAATACAAATTTCAAAAACTAGTTTGAGATCCATAGTTGCATACCTATAGTGCATCTGCTACCACCTTTGGGTGTCCTTGACGTCTAGCATGTCATTCCCTCACCATCCTAGCCTTGTTTGGCCTCAGAGCTCTCTTTTCTCTTTTTCACAACTCAAAATTCCAAATGACTTCTCTTTTTCCCTATTTAACAACACTTTTAAGTAACTTAATTCTTTTATTTATTTTCAGGCAAATTTCTTGTTTTGCCTCTATCTTTGTTTCTACTCATCTATTTTGAAAACCATGAAATGCATTAGAATCATGATGACATAGAGATTAGTTTACACTATAATATGTCTATCTTATACAAATTTATATTTTTGGCTATTTTTTGCACTAATTTCTATAGGTTCACCTAGTTTACTTTACATTGGACACCTTCATTTTTGATAATCTACTTATTTATCTATGGAACTAAGGTAAGTTAAAGGGATGTGTTTTTAAATATAGTTATTTCATTTATCTTATTTGATGCTTACTAAACCATACTTATCATTAACATTGTGTGTTATCATGTTTTCTTTCAAAGCACCATCTTATGTTGCACTTACGTGATATGTGATGAGCTTTGGTTGGGGAATATGTATACACATAATATTTTTAACTTTTATTGATAACTAAAACTTTGTATCTTATAAGAACCTATCGAGTCTTAATCTCTCTGAGTGCATGCCTTAAGGGGTACACTGAGAAATGGGTGGGTAGACCATTAGTGCTTCATAAGATTATTGTTCCTTTTTCCACTTGCCATCCACACTCTAGCCTCTTGAAGCCAATGAACCCAACATTATTATTCTTAGTTCTACCTATTCCTATCATTTTTTATGTTTTATCCTTAATTTATTGCCTAAGCATCCTTTTGACCTATCGATTGTTCTTGATTGACCAAGTTAACCTAGTACAATATAGGGAATTTTCTCTCTCTTTTGGTTTGTTGGCCTCTCAGCCAACCTAACATAGACCTAGAGAGTTAGTCCCAAAAATGTGTTAGGTCAATTGGGTCAACTTAGCATAGCTGATGTTCCTAAAGGTTTTTAGGGTAAGTTAATACTATATATACAAGGTCATTTACCACCATTTCATAAGAGAGAAGAATTAAGCAAAGAAGTATGAACAAACATATGCCTATTAACCATTCTATTTAGAGAATAAAGCTTTAGGGTTCAATACTTTATTTAGAGATCTAATATCATCTTGTGGATAAGTCTTTTAGATGCTTGGATAGGTTATATAGCCTAGATCTGATTTATCTTAGTTGTCCTTACATAACATGATAATATCTTACAAAACACCTTGGCCAAAGCGGAGATTGAGGCTTGGCGGGTTCATCTTCAAAGGTAAGTATTCTTAACTTTATTCCTCCTTTGTAAAAGTAGATAGATAGAGAATTTATAATCTTCTCTTCCATGTATTAGGATTCTGTATACATTAACATGAGTATATGTCTTCTATACATGTTTAATTTAGTTATTTATTTGTTTTGTTTCTAACCCCCACTTTGTGCCACAAGCTTTGGTGTGCACTAGATTAAACTTTCTTTTTTTATTATTAGATTAGTGAAATATTAAATCATAGGAATCTTTTAGGGTTATTATGTGATTGTGTTAGACTATAGGATTTGGAACCCTATCTCACATGGTGTGTTGTGACAAGTGATCCCCTAATTGAGTCTAGCAGATCCTCACATTGGTCATGTTACCATTTAATAATTGTATTCTCCCCAATCAAAAGTTTAGGTTTTCTTTATCCTATTTGATATAGGATTGATTTATGGACATGATGCATTTCCAATTTCATATAGACCCTTTTTAGAATAATCACATAACTTTAATACCTGGTAATTCAATCAAATGTAATAAGAATAGGGTACCACCATAAGCTATGGTCATTAAAATATAACCCTATGAAAAAAACATCCCCTAACCACTTAAATTAGGGGTTGATTGCTTCAAAAGTGTTTCATATAATTTTGAACATAAAGGAGACATAAACCTTGACAAGAATAGTAGTGATGAGGAAGGATTGGAAGCTAATATTTTGCCAACTAGTTTTACCATAGGGAGACCTTGAAGAGATATAGTGTCTTATAATAACTTTCTAAGATTAATTAACCTCAATAGATCAAATAACCCACTTTTCACATAGGACCATACTTTATTGATAGGTGTTAATGATGCCCATGCCACCTTTATCATGAGGGAGTCAACAAATGTCCCATGCTATTCAATGAAAACCCTGACCCCAATTAGAATTGGTCCAAAGGAAATATCTAAAGATCTTGGCCAGAGTATCATAAGAGGCTTTAGAGGGATCCCAATAGGAGGAATAGTAAACATGTGTACCAGACATGATCTTGGTGCAAATCTAAAACTTGTTTGTTAGAGATAGGGGCTTAGTGATCCAATATGCAATATTCCTTTTAATCCCGTTGATGACATACTACCAAATCTCAAACAAAAAATTTTTAGAAGAAAAAGGGATGACCAAGAACTTGAAATGTTCTTTGCAAACAATCTATTACCGACTATATTTGTGAAGCTAGTGAGGCATAGGCAACATAATTTGATGAAAACACTAGGTTTTCCTTCATTGAAGTCTATAGCTACAAGCCAGATAGAAAATGTCAAGGCATTAGATAGCTTCATTAAAGGTGGTCATTTTTTATTTGAGTGTGAGGAAGGTGTCATCTATAAAGTGTCTGTTGATGAACTAGACGGTGCAATTATGTAAAACAATGCCACGTACAAGCCCTTTAGAAGCTCTAAAAGTAATGAAGTAACCCATGGCTTCATCAGATGACACATAAAGCACTAGAACAAGGGGATAACCTTGATGAAAAGAAATATAGAACTTAATCCCCTTGATTTTATGCCCATTGATAGTGAGGCAGGTTGAGGCATCATGAAGCAAAGTATACACTACATAGATGAAGTAGGGGATAAAACTGAGAGCCTTGAGCATGGAAAGAATAAATTTCCACTAGATCTTGTCATAGGGTTTTTCAAATTATAATTTAATAAAAATATTTCTTTAAAGAGAGTAACAAGCCCAAGTTATGACTTCCCAGACTGCAATAATATTATACAAAATATGACACCCTCTAATGAATCTTGTTTACTCTGGTCTAATAATGGTAGGTAGGATGAGTCAGATGTGGTTGGTGAGGGATTTGTCAAGAATGTTGTAAGAAACATTGAGCAAGGTTATTGGCCTCCAATTGGTAAGTATTTTAGGATCTCTATCTTTGGGAATGAATTTGATATTACCTTGATTGATCATGGGTCCAAGAGACTAATTGTGTAAGGATTCTTGTAGACTTATAACAAATCAGGTATGGTAAACTCCCAGGTGGATTTATAAAATTTGCATTAAAATCCATCAAGGTTAGGGGATTTATCATTTTTCATGTAGCTCAAAGCCTTTATGAGCTCCTATAAGGTGAGTGGAGCATCAAAAATCCATTAGTTAGCTAACTTGAGCTTACGAGGCACCACATTGAGGCATTTTTGAAGTGCCCAAGATTGCTCAACTATGAAAGGCTAAGTTTAGAAAACCAATGTATAATGATCAACGATTACTGAGGAGATATCAAATTGAGAGGTAAGATAGGATTGAGCCACTTGAATGGATTTAATTTTCCCATGAGATTTCTTGGATTTAAATGCTTTAAGTAACTTCTTGGAGGCTTTGTCACCAATTTTTCACTAGTATAATCAAGCATGTAGCTGGGCACCTCTAGCCTCATGGCTGTCTACCACATTGAGGTGGTGTTTGAGAGACACTCCAAGCTAATGTAATTTCAAATTGAAAGGATCAATCTCGAGGGAGTCAGAGATATATTTGAACTCATTTAGTGTGGCTCCTCTAAGCACTTTTGAATCTAGGTGACATGTTTGCCATGGTGGTAGAAGAAGGAGGTGGTGCATAGAATGGATTTATTCCACCACTCAATCTAGCTAAAAGGATAAATAGGTTATGGGGCAAGGTTATAGATCCACTAAATGAGTCAAATTATTCTATTATGACTCAACATATAAGTATTGAGAATAAGTTGATTACATGGCACATTGCACTACCCTAAGTTTCATTCCACCTTACAGGAAATAAGGAAGTGGTCTAAAAAAATAATACTTGAGGGGACATTAATAGGGTAACCATCAATGTTGGAAAAGGAAAAAATATTTTGTTCTGATATCATAAATCGGTCAAGCCATTTGGGAATGCAGTGATCCCTAGATTGGTAGTTAGACCACGTAAACTAAGACATGGGGTTACATGTCCATTGCTAGAGGATAGGTTCTACTAGACCCCATTTATTATTCAAATAATACTAAGACTCATGTTCCCCAACTCACCAAAGCATGGGGAGGGCCAAAGCCTTGTCTTAAGTGTGTTCAATCATATTGAAATATCCACACACTAGCCATGTGGTAGTAGGTAGCCCATTTATGAAAGATCACCAAAGTAGGGAACTATTAGGGATATCATTGGGAGCATAAATGTTGAACATTCTAAATGGATGGCCATCAATTTTAAGAATAATCAAGACTTCCCAATGTGATGGGTCCTCCCCCATGGCAATAATGCCAGGGGAAACTAAAATACAAGAATTTCCATATCCCACCTCATGTAAGGTGGTGATTTGGGTGGCATCAAGATAAATAATTTTTAAAGATGTCTAAAGGAGAAATCCAGACACTTTAACTTATAATAGATAGAGAATATCTAAAAAACCAATCTACTGAAAAGCAACACACATAGAGTATTTGTAGGTAGACTCTGTAAGACCCCTAACATTATATGATAACAAATTCATAGGGAAGGGTCATCCATTTGAATCTCCCATTGCTCATCCTCAAAATTCACCAGTGCTACAAAGATATTGTGTTGGTGAGGGCATGAAATTCTTCTAATTGCAATGAAGTGGCATTTAGCTTCATTTTATTCTCAAGGAGAGTTTGCACTCCTATAAAATGGGCTATGAGACTTCTTATAGAATGAGCCATTGGTTGAGAAAACCTCAGCCACAAACATCTTAGTATTCTAAGAAACTAGAGAAATGATTCGTGAGTTGGAAAGAACAAGAATGGTAAGGGGTGGTGGATAAATCCCTTAAGAGGGTTTGATAATTAGAGGATAATCATCTCGAGGTGGCAGCTAGGGTGGGATTTGTGGCTTATAAACCAATGACCTTTTAGGGGTCACTATGGTCCAACCATCACCTTGGTCTATCAGTTTAGGATTCTTGGTCTGAAGAGGTAGCTAAGGAGGCTTAGGATAACCCATGTAAGGACAATCCTTGATGTGGTGGTTCAAATCCTGACAACATAATAAAGTGTTAGGAAGGTTAAAGTAAACAACCTTTTTGTGACCACTGGGTCTCCTCGACTTGGATTTCTATGAACTCCTTTAGCTCCTTGGAAAGGTCAACCTACACACAAACCCATTTGTTAGGATGAGGGTAAAACCATCTATCTAGATTAATCATAACAACATGTCTTATAGGAGTGATAATTTAGGGTAAGAAAGCTTAGAGGTGAACTGGTAGATTGGGAAGCTCAACCCAAATAGGGATATGAAGGGAAGCATTTTTAGAAAATTTAAAATCATAGGAATAGATGGACAAAATCATAATCTAGTTGAGATGAAACCAGACATTGGAATTCATAAGGATAAACTATGTCTTGGAGGTCTCCTTAAAGTTAAATAAGAAAAAGTGTTTCGTAAGGTTTTGAATTCTAGATACATGGATGCCTAAATACTCCTAGTGGTTGCAAAGCCAATTATGGAGGTAATCCTCCAAGGGGATACAACCAACAAAGTAAACAATAATATAATAATTTTAATACCACTTGCAACATCATTTAACATCATAAACATGAATGCTTACCTCTAGAGTGGAGGGGGATGAGGAATTACCTCATCATAGACTTTCATAACAAACTTTCAAGGTTGCTTGGGCACCATTAACTCTGACTCATGCATTAATAGATGCAATAGAGTGTGGAGAATCCTAAATTAAAGGGATTACCCACCTTGAGGGTGGTGTGTCAAGCATAATTAATGTGCTATAACTCTATAAAATCCCATAAGAGCAATGATGTGAACAATTTGTGCTAAGGACGTACTTAGGAAAATGTAAAACGTGAAACCATAGTAGAGTGATTCTCCTCTTTAATTTTAGGTCTTATAGAAGAGGTTTTATATCATGAATAGGAAGTAAGCAAGTAAACATAACTTTATTAAGGATGATTTCATATTCTATTGGAATTATAGTGTTCAATTTTGATAGACTAGGTTAAAGTATAGATTGGCGAGGACAATGCTTTTCAATAATATTCCCCTAACCAACTGAAATATCATCTTATAGTTCAGGTTGCATAGCAGCTAATTCTTGCCATAATTGCTCAAAAGTATTTTTTTTAGTCTATAGAGACTAGGTAATTGTAGTGAGAAGAAAACTACAACCAATGAGAGAATAATTGTTGTCATGTTTATTGTTAGTGCAAATTGTTTCAATAAAAAACAATGCCTAAAATATGTATAGTTATCATTGTTTTAAAGATGCTAAACCCAATTTGTTGAAGAGACATACAAATATGAAAAAATTTAATATGAGTACAAAATTTACAAGCGAAGATCACAAATTTTATCAAAAATCATCAAAATTACCACAATGACAAACATAGTAGGTTGTTTGAGTCAAACCAAGGTTCATTATTTTATATTGCTTGAGATCTTTATGCCAAGTGAACATGACCAAACTTTAAAACTATATTCATAATATAACATGTTAAATTTAAATTTGAAATTTAATTGATTATCATAAGACAATATCAACCTTAAATTTAATGTTTATTTAAATATCATTTAATTTTTTCTTGTTACTTTAAAAAGGGATCAAATATTTATAACCATGAAGTCTTACAAGATCCAGATACTTTTGTATCAGGGAAATTATGTCACAACATTTTTTAAATGTCATATAATATTTTTTTCTTGTTACTTAAAAAAATGGATCGAATAATTATAATCATATAGACTTGAAAGACTTAGATCCTTATAGATCAAATTAACCATGTAATAATGTTTTTTAAATGATGTAGGCCAACCTTGATAAATTTTAAATGATTTTTTAAGTTACAATATCTATATTGATGAGATTTTTAGATAACAAATTATAATTTTTTTTGTCAAGATAAAATTTTCCATTGGTTAGGAAAATATCATAGAAAAAGATATCTTGGGTGGTCTATACATCAACATAGTCCATCAAAATTCACCTACTCTAATTAACATCGTAGGTAGTTGATGACAATTCAAAGCATGATCACGTTAGCTATGCCTTGTGACAAATGACAAAATCATCCTAGATGAAGTTATTTTTACTTGTTTGATTTGTATTTGTGATATAAAACTTCTTCTACTATCATGTTCTCTCACGACATGATTTTACATTGTGTGATGTGTGTAACAAGTGTATTTCATTAAGGCCAGGGTGACTCTAATCCTAAATTTAGGGATTTAGTTTCCCAAATGTGAATAATTTTAAGCAACCTAGATATCAATAATATGATGAGTGATATCATCACCTATGGCCTCAAGGAAACCCAAAAAATTGGTATTAACATTAAATAATTTTTATATTTAGGCATATTCATTCGTAGACCACTGCCACTTTTTTTATCTAAACACACATTACCAATAAATTATTAATAAGTGTAAATGTATATTAAACTTAACATATGACTACCATTATACACCTATTTCATATTTGACATCTTATCCAATGGCCCATAACTAGTCGTTAGTGTGTTGGTTGATAGGATTTTCATCTTTCTCAACCCAACTAATAACCACCAAATTCATCCATATCAAACCATTATTCTACTATGTGTTCGTCAAGACTCAAAATGTCGGGTAAGCTTACCATTATTCATTATTAGGGTTTTTTAATGTAGGTTACTAAATTTTAAGGTATCACAAGGATATTATAGCTACGCATCAGTTATGGTCTATTTTGTTGTTATTATTTCATTTTACAAATATTCTTTCTTTTATTAATGGATTCAATCCCTTGTTACACCCTTTTTATTTACAAAGTTTCTCTTAATTTCTATTATGAGCACAAATTTATTTTTGCTTCTTTGTCTTGGATCTTATCTTCTTGTTCTACATAGAGTGAGGTGTACTGGGGTCCTTCTACATCTATTTGAAAAATCATCAACAATAATAGATTCAAGTATGAAATGTACAAAGTCTATATTACATCTATATGAAAAATATACAACCACCTTCTAGTCCATTTATAGGTGACTGTGTTTTTTTTTGTAACATGTATGCTATGTATTTGATGTTGATGATTTAAATATTTACGTAGTAGAAACATTTGCATTTTTAAAAAAAAATTACAGACAAGAATAGGTGAATATATGATAGGTGTAGGTTGTGGTATGTGGCATGTGGGTGGTGAATTTATAGGAAAGTGCCACTTAATATTTACTATTTTTTTATATAAATATTGCTTTATATTGTATTGTACTTGTAATAGATTGATATAGAATAGTTTGAAATTATTTCTTGGCATATTTTAATCACATACGGCTTAGTTAAGCCTATTGAGATTTTTCTCATTAAGAATCATTATATTTGTAAGCATCTTATTTATCCTTGATAGTGAAAAATTGTAAAATATAAGGGAGCACTGGTCAAAAAAATATATTTTGTAAGTATCATTATAGTGAATATAGACCAACACTGATGTGTTAAAGAGATATTTGAAACATTTGGATAGTTGAACTAACTTAAATACTATAAATAATGTCTGACACCAATAATTTTATGGGATCATTGACTAATTTATTTTGTATACAAAAACCCTTCAAAAAATATGTTGTGATATATTTTTAATTTTTTTTAATCTTAAATCTTCTATTGTGTATGTTGACAAAAAAAAAACCCATCTATTTTTCCAATCTTTCATCTTCGAACAAGGTAGTCAAAGAGTCAAAATTTAAGTTGTTAGTGTAAATTTGTAATAGTTTTCCATGTCTGACTATCATAACTATTTTAGATGATGCATTTTTAAAACTACACTCAAATAAATATAAATATTTTAGATAGCTATCATGAGGTCTTATTTTTTATAGTTATACATTTATTTTAAAGAGCATTAATGGAATATGTCTTTACATCAAAAAATGTCTTTCATTTAGGAAGCCCTTCCATTTTTTATTTAATTAGTTTTTAGAACAATTTTATTCATATTCATATCTAAATAATATTATGCCTAATTTCAACTTATGCATGCAATTGGATGTTTACCAAGTGTATAATAAATATGCAGTGATTAAATTTTATGTCATTGTTGTTAGATCTTTGTACTTGAAATCATTACTAGTATCCTATATGTTGTGTCATTGATTAATATAATATTCATCATCATTTGTCCAATAAAATTATAGGTAAAGACATTAATAACATATTTGACATTGAGAGCAATACCTTTACCTTGTTATTTGAAAATGGAAGCAAACAATAGAGCCATTTCTTCTTCTCTAGATTCCAACCTCTCGTCCAAACACTTTGGGTTTCATGGATGGAAAATTCAAATATATCATAGAATTTTCCATTTGGAGGACCAATTAATATCATTTTTTTTGTATAAGAAAATGATTACAATGTTTCTATTTCATGGTTTATTACAAAAATTGGAATCATAAGGTTTCCAGTATGGAAATTGTAGCCTCCATAGAGGAAGCTATAACAACTGGGTTGATGTGTACTTTTAGATACATAAGAGGAAAATATTGATTGGAGAGAGTATGTATAGGCTAGTGGGGATTTAAACCTAGGTCTAACAAAATACCCAAAATTGGCAGTGCTTGCCGTCCTAGGAAATATTTTTTTGTCTTTCCTCCATTCATCAAATAAAGAGAAATGAGCATTTATGTTATAAATACAATGGGTGTTCTTAGTGTTACAAAAATTAAGAATGGAAAATGCTTTGAAATATCTATGACCATATCTATTTTCAAATGGCATCTTACATCTTGCATCAATAGACTAGATTATATAGGAGGCATATTTCATTGAGTAAGCCTTAAATTTTTTCATCTAAATGGTTTTAGAGTCAATCTAATTTGGTTTATGTAGTTAAATCAATGATAATTTTTTTATAACAAGTTTTGGACTTGTTTGAATTTACACATCGTTTCATTTTATGTATTTTTATAGGAGTTGTTAGATATATGCCCCTTATTTTGATTGAGATGACACCTACTTCAATCATGTATTGTTAATTAAAATAATTTAGTGAAAGATACAAATTATATTGATAGATGTGACATGCCAAAAAAATTTGCATGTGTATTTTCCTAGGCATATGTGAGTTCATATATTGAAATACTCTATCATTTCCCATCATATTCACTATCTAATTCACCTCAAAATATTTCATTACTTTCATGTTCTATATAGTTTTTCATTTCCCCATCACTTCTCCATTGCTAAAGTTCACCATGAAAAAAATATCTACTCCCCACACAACTTATTGTTACAATGTTATAAAAAACATACCACCTCATTTTGCATTGTCATATGAACTAAAAATATCACATTATTATTTTTTAATGCTTTGTGCATAAAATGTGATATGAGGTTGTTAGGTTGTGGAGCTAAAAGCTTCACTGATGCAAACAGGGAAGGAGGTTGATGAGGTGCAGAGCAACCGATGTCGGTTTGATTAGCCGACGTCAGTCATATTCAGAGCAAAAGGCTGCCGACGTCGGTCAGGGATCGGCCAACGTCGGTCACCTCCAGGCAGACAGGGACCGATGTCGGTCACTTGTGCGGTTCAGAACTACCAGTTTCACAGATAGTTAGTTAATGAACTGATTGTTTGCATGTAGAAGGCTGATTATAGAAGCTGCAGATCTAATTATTGTAATTAGATGTCTAATTATTATTTGCATGGGATCTATATATTAGACTTATGGGCTGTATTTTAAAGTGTGCTAGTTGAGTTGAGCAGGCTAGTTCCTTCTGTGTGTGAAGAGAGCAAGGGTAGCTTCTCCTAGTTCCACAGCAGTACCAAGTGCAAGTGCTGGTTTTGAGAATCAAGTAGGATTCTTCATGTATGCATGATCTTGGTCAGCAAGTGTGCGAGGCCAGATTTGGATATCTACATGGTAAGTAAGATCATTGATCTACAGGTGTTTGTGTGTTTGATTTAGGTTCGCAGGTGTTGCAATACCAAAGTTGATTTGCAGTTGGCAGCAAGATCAGGGAGATCACAACACAATAGGGAGCAAGATCAGGTGGGATCTACTTGGAGTACAGTGTGTACTCAGAGCAATAGAGGAAGGCAAGGCAGTTCCTTCTAAAGTAAGATCATTTGGGTTGCAAGTTGTTGCAGTTCATGGGAGATCTACTTGGAGTATGTTTGTGTACTCAGATTCGAGTATGTGTGTATACTCGGTGGTACTGGCAGTAGTGATACTGATTGGTTGGAGGTGAACACCAACTCTGTGTTTGAGTTGTGTGTTGGGACCATAAGAGAGAGAGAACTCTTGATTGAGAATTACTGTACACTTGAGGTGTGGGGAGCCTCTGAGAGATGTGGAGAAGAAGTGGCATCTTATTTATTTTATTTTCATCTGGATGAGTATTAATACAATTGTGTATTGTCTCTCATATTTTGTGTTATTTCTAAATTCTAGTTACTTGTTACTTCTGGTTAAATTTCACATTTATTTGCTTATACAAGGTAATCAATTGTGTGTTCCCAGATTCCCTAACAATTGGTATCAGAGCTAAGGCTACAGGGAGCAGGTTTGTGTTTGATTACAGGTTACTCTCAGGGGTTTTTGATTGAGTGGGAGTATAGCAACAACAGAAGAAAGTAAGCTAAGAATGGAGGAATTGTAAAACACGAATGGTAAATTACGGTGTTATGGAAAGAAAGAATAGGTAAAGAAATATTGCTGGTTGGTAGAAGATCAGCATGAAGGAACTGAAGAAGCAGATGTTGCAGGTGTGGTTGCATAGGATGCTCTGGGATGTTCCTTGGATAAAGTAGAATCTTGTTTTATAGATTCTGTTGCCTCTTTCCATGCAGCCTGAAATAGAGTATTTTTCCATGTTAATGTCTTTGGAGACTTTGGAAAGATTTATTTAGGGGCTGGTGTGCCTTGCCAAAGTATTGGCAAAGGGGAAGTGGAGCTAAAATTGTAGGCGACCAACACATGGGTGTTGAAGGAGGTCATGCAGGTCTCAGTTCTGAAGATATGGCTAATTTCTTTAGGAAAGTTGGGTGATGAGAGATGCACAAGAACTCTCACATCGGATACACTTGAATTAGCTGGTGGTAAGAAAGTAGGTACTCTTTATCTACTTGCTTATATTACTGATTCTTTTTCTATTACAGAGATGTGGCTTTGTAGGCTTGGTCACATGAGCAAGAAGGAGATGCATGTTCTTAACAGGAGGTTAGATGTCTTTGACAGACTTAAGAACTGGAAATCCTTGGTGTTTATAGAGGAGATGACGGACAAAGATCAATGGATGGGACTGAGTAGCTCTGAGCAGAGAAATTTGGATAGGGTTTTGATCCAAAGAGAGCTCATAGGTAAAAATTCATCACTCACAAGCAAACACAGATGTCGATGTTGGTCAGGAGGAATCGACATCGAACAGACAGGTGTCGATGTCAGTCATGTGCAGACTAGAGCTAGTGGTGTCAGGCAGGGTAAGACCGACGTCGGTCAGGAGGACTGACGTCGGCAATAGGTAAGAACGACGTTGGTCAAGAGGACTAATGTTGGCAGCAAGTAGACACTGGCGTTGGTAGTCAGGACAGGTGCATGGAATTGACGTCAGTTAGATGCAGACTATGTGGTGACCAAGGTCGGTCACTGTAATAGATTTTAGGCAGACAACAAACTGTCAAAGAGTCTCAAACACCCATATGGAGGACTGAAAGGGTAAGTAAGCCTCAAATTTGTTGTTCCTCTTCTTTATACTCGTTGCTAACTGCAGATCAAGAAGGATCCAGGAAATAGTGGGAGCATGGCAGGAATATGATACAGAACCAAATGGAAGATTTGGTAGGGTTTCCAGCCGGTATGAAAGCACTGAGAGACGAATGGATTCCTTAGTTAAAGAATAGAGAGAATGGACATGTGAGACAAAAGGCCAATGCATATGGTCTTGAGGTAGCTGTAAGATAGTGGTACAGGTTTGACATGTAGATGACAAAACATGGCTTTAGTCAATGTCAGTGTAACTACTGTAGTTTTCTTTACCAGGTGGATGATGATAGCTACATCATCCTGTTACTGTATGTTGTGTGTTTGCTTGTTGCAGGGTCACACATGCAGGGTTGCTGAGCTAAGGTAAAGTTAGTTTAGTGGTATGTCATGAGGAATTTTGAGCAGTGAAATTCTTTGGCATAAGTGTGTTCTAGAGACATGGAAGATCACAGGTTGATTTTGTCTCCAGATGATTGTGTGATATCGGTTAGCATGCTGATGGTTGGACAGTTCTATGAGCAGTGTCCTGATTCACATGACGAGGTTAAGTACATGCGTACTGGACCTAGTTTCCCTAGTAGTGGGAGCTGTCAAAAAGTTTGGAGCCGATCCGAGAAAGAAGCACTGGAGGGCAGTTTAGTGGATTCTCAGGTGTCTGAGATGGACCAACAATAGGTATACATGCAATGCAGGGTCAAGTTCTTTTCTACATGTGTTTGTAGATGCGAATGTGGTAGGTTACTTAGATGACAGGAGGTTCACCACAGGTTTTGTGGTGGTTGGTCTTCAAGGTTGAGCTTGAAGAGGGATACAAGCTAGGAAATAGATTAGATGGAGTACAAGTACAGGTATAGGTGTAGCTATTTATCTCCAAGTGAGAGATTGTTAGGTTGTGGAGTTAAAAGCTTCACTGATGCAAATAGGGAAGGAGGTTGCTGAGGTGTAGAGAAACTGACGTCAGTCTGATCAGTCAATGTCAGTCATATTCAAAGCAGAAGGCTGCCAATGTTGGTAAGGGATCGGCTGACATCAGTCACCTCCAGGCAGACAGGGACCGACGTCGGTCGCCTGTACGGTTCAAAACTATCAGTTTCATAGACAACTAGTTAACAAATTGATTATTTGCATGTAGAAGGCTAATTATAGAATCTACGGATCTAATTATTATAATTAGATGTCTAATTATTATAATTAGATGTCTAATTATTGTTTGCATGGGATTTATATATTAGACTCATGGGCTGTATTGTAAAGTGTGCTAGTTGAGTTGAGCAGGCCAGTTCCTTCTGTGTGTGAAGAGAGCAAGGGTAGCTTCTCCTAGTTCCACAACAGTACCAAGTGCAAGTGCTAGTTTGGAGAATCAAGTAGGATTCTTCATGTATGGATGATCTTGGTCAGCAGGTGTGTGAGGCCAGGTTTGGAGATCTACATGGTAAGTAAGATCATTGATCTGTAGGTGTTTGTGTGTGTTTGATCTAGGCTCATAGGTGTTGCAGAACCAAAGTTGATTTGCTGTTGGTAGCAAGATCAGGGAGATCAAAACACAACAGGGAGCAAGATCAGGTGGGATCTACTTGGAGTATAGTGTGTACTCAGAGCAATAGAGGAAGGCAAGGCAGTTCCTTCTAAAGTAAGATCATTTGGGTAGTAGGTTGTTGCAGTTCATGGGAGATCTACTTGGAGTACATTTGTGTACTCGGATTTGAGTATGTGTGTATACTTGGTGGTATTGGCAGTAGTGATACTGACTGGTTGGAGGTGAACACCAACTTTGTGTTTGAGTTGTGTGTTGGGACCATAAGAGAGAGAAACTCTTGATTGAGAATTACTGTACACTTGAGGTGTGGGGAGCCTATGAGAGGTGTGGAGAAGAAGTGGCATCTTCTTTATTGTATTTTCTTTCTGGATAAGTATTAATACAATTGTGTATTGTCTCTCATATTCTGTGTTATTTCTAAATTCTAGTTACTTGTTACTTCTGGTTAAATTCTGCATTTAGTTGCTTAGACAAGGTAATCAATTGTGTGCTCCCATATTCCCTAATAGTTGGTATCAGAGCTAAGGCTGCAGGGAGTAGGTTTGTGTTTGATTACAGGTTACTCTCAAGGGTTTTTGATTGAGTGGGAGTATAGCAATGGCAGAAGAAAGTAAGCTAAGAATGGAAGAATTGAAAAGCACGAATGGTAAATTACAGTGTTATGGAAAGAAAGAGCAGGTACAGAAATATTGTTGGTTGGTAGAAGATCAGCATGAAGGAACTGAAGAAATAGATGTTGCAGGTGTGGTTGTATAGGATGCTTTGGGACGTTCCTTGGATAAAGTAGAATCTTGTTTTATAGATTCTGTTGCCTCTTTCCATGCAGCCTGAAATAGAGTATTTTTCCATGTTAAGGTCTTTGGAGACTTTGGAAAGATTTATTTAGGGGCTGGTGTGCCTTGCCAAAGTATTGGCAAAGGGGAAGTGGAGTTGAAATTGTAGGTGGCCAACACATGGGTGTTGAAGGAGGTCATGCAGTTCCCGGTTCTGAAGATATGGCTAATTTCTTTAGGAAAGTTGGGTGATGAGAGATGCACAAGAACTCTCACAGTGGATAGACTTGAATTAGCTGGTGGTAAGAAAGTAGGTACTCTTTATCTAATTGCTTATATTACTGATTCTTCTTCTATTGTGGAGATGTGGCTTTGTAAGCTTGGTCACATGAACAAGAAGGAGATGCATGTTCTTAACAGGAGGTTAGATGTCTTTGACAGACTTAAGAACTGGAAATCCTTGGTGTTCATGGAGGAGATGACAGACAGAGATCAGTGGATGGGACTGAGTAGCTTTGAGTAGAGAAATTTGGATAGGGTTTTGATCCAAAGAGAGCTCATAGGTCAAAAGTCATCACTCACAGGTGAACACAGATATCGATGTCAGTCAGGAGGAACCGGTGTCGAACATATAGGTGTCGATGTCGGTCATGTGCAGACCAGAGCTGGTGGTGTCGGGTAGGGTAAGACTGACATCGATCAGGAGGACTGACTTTGGCAATAGGTAAGACTGACGTTGGTCAGGAGGACTAATGTCGGTAGCAAGTAGACACTGGCGTCGATCAGGAAAATTGGCGTCGATAGTCAGGACATGCACATGGAACTGACATCGATCGGATGCAAATTGTGTGGTGACTGAGGTCGGTCACTGTAATAGATTTTGGGCAGACAACAAGCTGTCAAGGAGTCTCAAACACCCATATAGAGGACTGAAAGGGTAAGTAAGCCTCCAATTCATTATTCCTCTTCTTTATATTCATTGCTCACTGCAGAGTAGGAAGGATCTAGGAAACAGTGGGAGCATGGCAGGAATATGATGCAGAACCAAATGAGAGATTTGGTAGGGTTTCCAGTCGGTATGAAAGCACTGAGAGATGAATGGATTCCTTAGTTAAATAATAGAGAGAATGGACACGTGAGACAGAAGGCTAGGTCATATGGTCTTGAGGTAGCTGCAGGATAGTGGTACAAGTTTGACAGGTGGATGACAAATCATGGCTTTAGTTAATGTCAGTGTAACTACTGTGGTTTTCTTTACCAGGTGGATGATGATAGCTACATCATCCTGTTACTGTATGTTGTGTGTTTGCTTGTTGTAGGGTCACACATGTAGGGTTTCTAAGCTAAGGTAAAGTTAGTTCATTGGTATGTCATGAGGAATTTTGAGCAGCAAAATTCTTTGGCATAAGTGTGTTCTAGAGACATGGAAGATCACAAGTTGATTTTGTCTCCAAATGATTGTGTGATACTGATTAGCACGCCAATGGTTGGATAGTTCTATGAGCAGTGTCCTAATTCACATGATGAGGTTAAGTACATGCATACTGGACCTGGTTTCCCTAGTAGTGGGAGCTGTCAAAAAGTTTGGAGCCGATCCGAGAAAGAAGCACTAGAGGGCAGTTCAGTGGATTCTCAGGTGTCTGAGATGGACCAGCAATAGGTATACATGCGATGCAGGGTCAAGTTATTTTCTACATGTGTTTGTAGATGCAAATGCGGTAGGTTACTTGGATGATAGGAGGTTCACCACAAGTTTTGTGGTGGTTGGTCTTCAAGGTTGAGCTTGAAGAGGGATACAAGCCAGGAAATAGATTAGATGGAGTATAGGTACAGGTATAGGTGCATCTATTTATCTCCAAGTGGGAGATTGTTAGGTTGTGGAGCTAAAAGCTTCACTGATGCAAATAGGGAAGGAGGTTGTTGAAAGGTTGCTGAGGTGTAGAGCAACCGACGTCGGTCTGATCAATCGATGTTGGTCATATTCAGAGTAAAAGGCTGCCAACGTCGGTCAGGGATCGGCTGATGTCGGTCACCTCCAGGTAGATAGGGACCGGCGTCAGTCGCCTATGCGGTTCAGAACTACTAGTTTCTTGGACAGTTAGTTAACGAACCGATAGTTTGCATGTGAAGGCCAATTATAGAAGCTACAAATCTAATTATTGTAATTATATGTCTAATTATTATTTGCATGGGATCTATATATTAGACTCATGGGTTGTATTGTAAAGTGTGCTAGTTGAGTTGAGCAGGCCAGTTCCTTCTGTGTGTGAAGAGAGCAAGGGTAGCTTCTCCTAGTTCCACAGCAGTACCAAGTGCAGGTGCTGGTTTGGAGAATCAAGTAGGATTCTTCATGTATACATGATCTTGGTCAGCAGGTGTGCGAGGTCGGGTTTGGAGATCTGCATGGTAAGTAAGATCATTGATCTGCAAGTGTTTGTGTGTTTGATCTAGGTTCACAGGTGTTGCAGAACCAAAGTTGATTTGCAGTTGGCAGCAAGATTAGGGAGATCACAACACGATAGGGAGCAAGATCAGGTGGGATCTACTTGGAGTATAGTGTGTACTCGGAGCAATAGAGGAAGGCAAGGCAGTTCCTTCCAAAGTAAGATCATTTGGGTTGCAGGTTGTTGCAGTTCATGGGAGATCTACTTGGAGTACATTTGTGTACTCGAATTTGAGTATGTGTGTATACTCAGTGGTATTAGTAGTAGTGATACTGACTGGTTGGAGGTGAACACCAACTCTGTGTTTGAGTTGTGTGTTGGGACCATAAGAGAGAGAAACTCTTGATTGAGAATTACTGTACACTTGAGGTGTGGGGAGCCTATGAGAGGTGTGGAGAAGAAGTGGCATCTTCTTTATTGTATTTTCTTTCTGGATGAGTATTAATACAATTGTGTATTATCTCTCATATTCTGTGTTATTTCTAAATTCTAGTTACTTGTTACTTCTGGTTAAATTCCGCATTTAGTTGCTTATACAAGGTAATCAATTGTGTATCAGAGCTAAGGCTGCAGGGAGTAGGTTTTTGCTTGATTACAAGTTACTCTCAGGGGTTTCTAATTGAGTGGGAGTATAGCAACGATAGAATAAAGTAAGCTAAGAATGGAAGAATTGAAAAGCACGAATGGTAAATTACGGTGTTATGGAAAGAAAGAGCAGGTAAAGAAATATTGCTGGTTGGTAGAAGATCAGCATGAAGGAACTGAAGAAGCAGATGTTTCAGGTGTGGTTGCACAGGATGCTCTGGGATGTTCCTTGGATAAAGTAGAATCTTGTTTTATAGATTCTGTTGCCTCTTTCCATGCAGCTCGAAATAGAGTATCACATTATTATTGTTTAATGCTTTGTGCATAAAATGTGAGATGATGCTAGAGGTCATGGGTTTTGAGTGAGGCATGATTTTGATTTACATTATTTCACTTAACAAAACCTTATTTTACAAAAACATAAAATTACATCCCTTTTGGTGTAATTTGTACCTTTGGGGTAACTACTAGTTTTATTGATTTATAAATATAAATTTTTAGCCCAAAGGTGTTTTCCTCACTTATAATGGGGAGTGTATGTCCAAAAGTAACAATGGAAAATTACATTTTGAAATGATTTTTATTTTTGGTTTATGGTTTTAATGAAACATTCATATACGTTAACAAATTTTAAAGGTCTCTCTCTCACACACACATAGAGAGAGAGATACATACACAAACACACAAAAACACGAAGAGAGAGAAAGAAAGATAAATGGATAAAGAGATTTAAAAAGTAAACTATGGAATATTCTAATCATCTATATGTAGTATACAAATTAAATATAATACAAGCTTGGTAAAAATATAATCACTTGGCGATGCTAGTAATCATGTTAGCATATAACCATGGTTTTTTCCTTTCCTATCATTCTCTATTTTGGGAAGATTTCATTGCTTTTAATTTCTATTTATGGTTATTATTGGGATTTTCAATTTTTCACAAGTTCTATATTTTTGGCGATGATGTTATTCCACCATCCCTTAATTTTTTTTTATCAAATATTAAGCTTTGATTTTTTTTATATTTCATTTTGTTTGTTTTCCTCTCTGCTTGGATATATTTTTTCTCCTGGTTCTTGGACTTGAAATGAATTCATGACAAAGCATAAGGATACCCAACTCAAAAGTGATGAAAAGTTGAGGTAAGAAACTTCTCTTAGCAAAATCAAGTCAAGAAAAGATGCTTAAACAAGAAGATGAAGGATTTAGGCTTCAAAGGCCCACTCATTGATGGTATGATACAAAACATATTTAACCCTTCATCCATGCTAACATGTCTTTATGTTAAAACAATTATATGTGAGGATAATGTAATGAATTCATTTTCAAGTCAACATTCAAAATAAATTTAGCTAAGAGGAAATGTGATGACATGACTAATGCCTTCCTTTATGAGGTGATACAAAGTAGAAAGAAGAAAACTCCCACATAGATATCTTAATTTCTATGGTTAATGAGATTGGTAAATATTTTAATTATCTATACCAACAGATTGAATCTCTTCATGACAAAATTAGTATTGTGAAAAAATTAGTTGATGGTAAGGTTATAAATAAGGCTGAAAATCAGTATATGGATCTATGACTATGGATAATGACTGAGTGAAAATGTGTAATGTCCAGATATTTCATGCCATCTTATATGCTCCAAGAGACTACCATGTTTCTAAGTTAATACCATATGGTAATCCCCTATGTACTCCTCTACTAGGTAATGCTTAAGATTTTTCAAAGGAAGAGAAGTTGGGAATCAGATTTCTTAAGTTGACATTTCTTAATTTGTTGGTTTCTTAAAGGCTAAAGGATTTTTAATATTATTTATTAAATAGGTCTCATGTGATTTTCATACCAATTAGTAGTTCTATCAATAAATAATGCAAAGTTTTTGACCTTCTCAGCATCCTTGCAATCTTCTTATTGGTTGAAGCCACAATTAGTGACTTGTGCAAATTGGGTAGCTAAAATGTTTTCTTTCATCTCTTGGATGGCAGTGCAATGTCTCTCATAGTTTTATCTACTTGGTCATGATTAAATTTATTTTTGGTCAATGTGATTTCTCACCACTTCCTTATTATTTCTTGTATGTTTTCCTATATATAGATCCAATCCCCATAGTCTAGAGATAGAGATAGAGATAGAGATAGAGATAGAGATAGAGATAGAGATAGAGATAGAGATAGAGATAAAGTTTCATTGAAATTGGCATTACCCACCCAGATGGATATGTAGACTATATGGGATTAGAGAATATTTGTATGATATGCTCGAGAGGATGCTAGGGAGAGCGACAATTGTTTTGGCCAATAGGGATGTTTATCTTGCTATCTAGTATCCTTGAATATGGTTTTTTGGCATGTTATTAATGCTGAGCTCTATCTTTATAAAAAAATGAGGGTCCTTTTCCCTATTTATAACATAACAAAGATAAATTCTTGTATAGATTATAGTATGTTAGGTTTAGTTCACTATAATGAATCCATCTTCCTTCATAGCCACTTAATTGACTGTCATTTCATTCATTGAGTGTAGAATCCCCATAGGGATACTAGAAAGCATTCTAAAGCCACTAAAAATCATTTATTTTATTTTTCACATGATAAACATATATCAACAAGCAATGGAAAAATAATAAGTTCAAACCCATTATTAATCATCCTAGATTAATATAGGTTCAATATAGGATTATAAATTATGATCATATGTTCATTGGGCTTGTTTAGTTTGAAAGAGTACCCAAGTTATTAAAATTGGTCTAGGTTTCTCACCAACCCTTAATACCCCTACCAACAAGCTCAGAGTGATAAAAAACTAGGAAATGACTATTCATACTCTCAAAATGGATATCAAATTAAAAAGTTTAGAAACCATCCACCTAAGTCAAATCATCCTCTAATATTTCCATGTGGGTTTGCATGAATTTTATGTTGGTTTTATAACATCAACATTCACACTTGAAGAGGGTTCTTTAGGCCCTTTCTAATTGAGCTATAATATTGGGACAACCCCAAGCCATGGGTCACCTATGGTGGGGTTGAACCTCTAGAGATGGCTGAATTCCTCTTGATGTTGACATAAACTAAAGATTACATAGGGAAAAGGGTTATAATGGGAAAAAGGGCTCCTAAGAAGTCTAAAAGGTGATGCAAAAAAAATATGGACACTCACATGAGCTTGAGCCCACACTAGATCAACATAAGACAACTATAGCTCACACAACCTCATAATTTTACTAATTGCATAAGTATTTCATAGAAGACGTTTGGATAGAACACTAATCTAGACCTATAATAAATTAAAAACACATTAAAAGAGGCAAGCAAAAAGATAATGAACTAGGAAGAGTCTCCTTCATGAATTCACCATGTACAAGCATACTAAGCACTAATCAAAGGCAAGAGATAGGTAAAGAGTTAATATTATTACTTTAAGAGGTAGTTATTATAATATTTTTATAGGGTTTAGCCTTATCAAATGATCACCCTTTTTCAAGTGTCTTAATGAGTATCCTTGTTTCCAAAGAAGATGAAAATTCTAAAAACTAAGAACCCTTACAATGGAGAAAAGAATGGGACATATAGGAGGAGGGAGAGAGAGGAACACATCAACCAAGAGCAATAAATGAGCTACCACCTTAAAAAGGATGCTTCACCACCTTTTAGTTCAATCAATATTAGTAAATCATAGACCATATAGCCTTCATTTGATCTAATAGTCTCTAAGCTCTTCCCATTGGTTGAGGAATGCACTAGAAGACAAGGGTCTATTTTATAGCTGATGAATCATGATATTTACTAGGAGGGAAGATCCTCAAGGCTTTTAAATAACATTAAATGATCCATTATGCTACTCCAATCCATAGATCTCTTTGTTATGATCTTCCACATAATCTCCACTTGCTTCATTATAAGGGCAAGGTCTTTATATCCATGTACCTTTCATAGCCATGCCCAAGTTTGCTTTTTTATGTCTATTTATCAGATCTGGGTCCATATTTGAAAGATGAGACACCCTTTTATAGTTATCTATATACCCCATTTCAATATTTTAATATTAGTCCTTTTCTATAGTTTGAAAACTAATCTCTTTAATTGGTTTTCTTATAGCTATTAATATCGATAAATGAAGCTCACCATGTGGTCTGGTCTCATTTCAAAAATAAGTTGTCAACCCTTGATATATATTAGGTATAAATACCTATTTTACCTCCACAAATATCTAATGGTGATGTTCGGTCTTAGTGTGCCTATTATAGTTCAACCTGGATCTTATTCAGGGTTTGTTCCTTTGTATTGGCTTTGCCTAGGTCAAAAATTGCTTCATTGACCTTCATCAAAAATATCTTGGGCTCACATTTTCTCATTGGCTATTGATTATTGACTTCGATTATTGACCTTTTAGCCCATCTCACATCGTTGATCTCATTTGCTATGATCAAACACATGCCATTGGATTTTCTTGGGGCCCTTTTTGACTTGTTAACCTACATGTGTGCCATAGATCTTTGATGCATGATTGAATGTGAGCCCTTGATATTGATAAAACCCATCATTTGAACCCAAATGGCTAATTAACAAAGCCCAAATTTGATGTTTGTGTGCCTATATTTGACATTTGCGTGAATTTTTTTAGCTCCTGCACGAAAATATTAATTTTTTGAACCTTAGTGGTTATTTATCATGGCTTAAATTTGACATTTGCACACTCATAATTTGACATCCTTGTGACTATCATTGACATCCGTGTGCATGTCATAATTTGAACCCCAATATTTTTTTGCTGTGGCTTAATTTTGACATTTGCATGCCTATCATTTGATATCTGCATGAACATTTTTGACATCTGTGTAACATCTAAAGATTTTTTTATCCAAACAGTTATTTTTTGGGGCTTATAATTGATGTCTACATGAGTGTTCTATTCTACAAGAAAAACTTTAAAGACTTATATCTTGAGATAGAGAAATCATCGAGAAATGAATTTTACAGAAGATGATCTTGGCACTAAAGATGTTGATTCCATGTGATCCTTCAACTTTGTGAGGCTTGCTAAGCACACTTATAAAATGTACAAGTAAACCAACCTATTTATTTTTTCATGACATGCTTATGATGGTTTGGTTCTTTTTGGACTCATGCAAAAAGCTATTATACCTTTAGAAAGATCCAATGAATTTATAAGTCTTTGTGCAACCTGATTCATGCTCTTAAATGCTTGAAACATCATGAAAACCTATTAATCTTCTTCATTTTTCAATCATAGACCTATTTCAAGATCTGCTTCTCAAAGATCAACAAACCACACTTTAAGCTTGGTTAATTTTTTAAAAAATCTTTGCGAGCAATATGTGATCTTCTTATTCATTATTTGGGTCCACTCATTCCATCCAAAACTCTACTTAGTTGATCACTCCATACCAAGATCTTTAGAGACTGGTCCATTTAGGCATATTTATATATGTAGGCCAAAATCAACCAACATTTTTGGCAACATCCTGGGGTTACATGCCTGGTATGAAAGTGACTAGTAGAATTGAACTAATCCATTATGCACATGGAGTCATAGTCTTTCCTCTTCACTGATGTGAGACTAATAGAAGGCTGACCCTTCCCAAAAATTTCCTTTGAAGCAAAAGGAATAAAATAAACAAACAAAAACAAACTACCCAAAGCACTTATTGAAAGGGAAACACATAACTGAAAGGAAGTGTACTCAAAGAACTTAGATAAAAGCATATAAAACTATTATAATATGCTACAATATCATACAATAGATGTAAAAATTTCTAATAAGGCTTTAAATGAATTCCATTGATTGGGATGGGTAATAACTCTCCATATAGTTGGGCAATCTAAAAATCATTATGCTATTTACATCCATGGATCAAATAAGGACCACTCCACAAGCTATCAAACTTGTTGTGGTTACCTAGCTTGGCCTTATTTGAGTCCCATCTAAGGACTAAGTCCCCTTCCTTAAAATCCCTTTCTATGGATATCTTGTTAAATGATTTATTGACCTAAGATTGATGTGACTCTAATGTCTTCATTGCGAGGTCCCTAGTTTCTTCAAGCTCCATGAGCTCTATCATCCTTACACTCATAGGATCACTCTCCATCAACTCAAGCTGATGGGATAATTCCAATGTAGGTAGTTCAAGAGAGAGGGGTAATTTGGATTCCCTTCCATATAAAGGACATATGGATAATATCCAATGGCAGCTTTGGGAGTCGCTCTGTCAACCCACAAGGCTGGCCTTAGCTTTGTATGCCACACTCTTTGATTTTCTTCCATAGTCCTCTTGATAATCCTCAACAAGTTCTTATTTATGGAATCTACCAGTCCATTTATTTAGGTGTAGTAGTTTGAGGATGTGCCAATTCAATTGTCTTCATGCTAACAAATACTAAGCCATTATCTAAGATTATAGTAGTTAGGACCCCAAACTTGGTCACTATGCTATCATAGAAGTCCAATATTGCTATTTCATTGGCTTATTTTACATCAATTATTTCCACCCACTTGGTGAATTAGTTAGTTACAGTGAGCACCCAATTATGTCTTGCACTTGAAGGTGGATTGATCATTCCTATGGAGTCCATCCCCCATTGCTTGAAGTGTTGCTCCAATTGGATTGGGTTGAGTGCAAGAGCTACTAATCTCTGCTTTCCTACAAATAAAGCATACTTTTGGAAATTTATAACCCATGCATAGGCATATCTAAAAAGGCTAGGCCAATAATAGCCATCTCTCATTACCTTTGCTATTATTGTTCTTAGGAAAAAATAACCTCATACAGGTCTATCATAAAACTGCTCCAATAGATTTGTCACTTGATTATCATGAATGCATCTAAGAAGTACCCCATTAAGGTCCATTATAAAAATAAAACCATAAATTAATGCATAAGGTATGGATTGAAGCCTAAAATGCTTCTATTTTCGCTATCCAGACCTTGAAGGCATTCTTCTGTCATTAAGAGATGGGTCATATCTTGGAACCAAATATTTTTAAGTTGAGGTACATCTAATTGTGAGTTGTCTTGTGCCACCAAAATAACCTCTTTGTCCTTTTAAAGGTCATCCACCATATGCTCACATAAGCATTTGCCTCTTACCAGCTTGGTGACTTTGATATCCACATCATACTCCATGACCTTAGTGATCCTTCTACTCTTTCTCATTCAAATCCTTGTTGAAGAGAAAGTCCCTCACTCTAGGATGAGACACCATAAGATGAACCTTACTATTGAAGATAATTGGTCTAAACTTATTTAGACTCCTTAGATTTGTAATAACCTACTTTTATATAAAGGTATACCTTACCTCATATCCATCTAGCCCTTGACTAAAAAAAGCAACTGGTTGCTCAAGTCCTTCACCATTCTTCAGCATTAGTATAGCTGATATGTTGTCAATATTGGTAAAGATGTATAATATAAAATACTTTGAGAAGTCAAGATTTATGAGAAAAGGTACTTGGGTAATGGCCTGCTTGATGGCCTCAATTTTTGCCTTACCTTCATTTGACCAAGCAAACACTTGGTTCTTTTTTAGTATGGTGGTGGTGGGTTTGACCAGATTTGTAAAACTAGGTATAAACCTTCTCAAAAAGTTTATTTTCCCAAGGAAGATCTGGATTCCTTTCTTGTGCTTGGGTAGACATAGTACTAAGATAACACTTATTATATTAGGGTTAATGGATAATCCATCTTTTGAGATAATGTGACCCAAAAATTTTCCTTCATGGATGAAAAACACACATTTTTTGGGATTTAAAGAGATCTCATACTCTCTACATATTTCAAAGATCATCCTTATATGGTCCATGTGCTCACTGGCCTTCTTGGAGAAAACTATGATGTCATCCAAGTAGACCAAAACCATTTGATTCAATAACCCTTGGAAAGCCATGTCCATGGCTCTTTGGAAAGTTTTACCAGCATTTGACAATCCAAAAAGCATCTTATGGTAAGCATATGTGCCCCAATTTGTAGTGAAGGTAATATTATATTGATTACCAATACCTTATTGTAACCTAAATATCCATCCAAGAGAGAGAAGTGTTCTAAACTAGTAACTATCTAAGGAGTTGTTTCATGGATGGAAAAGGATAGTGATCCTTCAAAGAGATCCTATTCAGATCCGTAAAGTCAACACACAACCTTATCTCCCCATTCTTATTTCTCATAGGTACTAAATTAGATACCCATAAGGAGTGTTTAATGGGAAATATGATCTTGGATTCAATTAGCTTGGTCAATTCTTTCCTCATAAGCTCTTCTATTTTGGGATTTATAGGACTCTACTTTTGCCTGATAGGCTTGACATTAGCTTCTAGCTCTATAGTGTGTTGGGACAACTTGGGATTAAAGCCTATCAAGTCACTATATTCCTAAACAAAGATGTTTTCATATTATTTATAGATTTATATGAAAGTATGCCTTTTAACTTTAGTTCTTACCTTGCCAAGCTTAAGGAGCCTATCATTGAAGGCAAGGGCTCTTTCATAGTTCTCTTCATTGGTTGACATCACTACCTTGTCTTTTATCATATGATCTCCCTCATGGAAAAGACCTTTAAGGGTGACAAACCCTTTAGGAATCCTATTAGATCTCAATTGAAATATTTTCTCTTATTATTGATGTTGAAATTTTTCTTGGTTCATTGAAGATAATTCTATTTCCTGATGCAAAAAAAAAGAAATTTGTTTGTCATTCTCAAATACCTACTAATGAGCTTCATTATCTAGTACTGATGGTCTCACCACCACTTTGACATGTGGCTGCACCTTGGTCCTTTCAAATTATTGGGGATATCAAATTGAGCTCCCACAACTGCCAACCTATCAGTATGTTGGTTCTAGTTTCTTGGTATGGCTTAGATGTTAAAATCCTCAAAATCCTCAATTAGGTCCCAAACTCTATGTTTTTAGGACTTTATCAAAGGATTTTTGGTGATATTCTATCTTTTAACCTGGTGCACTATTAGCTCACTATCCCCATAAACTTGTAATTTCTTAATTATTCTCTTATTGGCCCATTGAAGGCCATGGATAAGGCCCTCATATTCTACTGCATTACAAGAGAAACTGAATTAGAACTATAAAAAGAGAAATAATTATCATTTGAGGGGGATACTAGAATTTCACCTACACCCACTCCATGTTTACTTCTTGAACCATCAAAGAACAATTTACATAAGTGATTAGGATCTTATTTAGGTCTAATGAGGGATGACATAGACTGAATCTCTTTATGCAGACATTAGACACCCATATCCCTCTCTTCAAATACTTCTAAGGGATCATTTGACTTATGTTCATTCCATAGCTTATCTAAGAACATGTCTAGTATCTCTTCAGGGTGAGTGTTTAATTATTGACCAGCCAGATGTTCATCCTCATCAAGAATGTTGTAATTGAGGTTTATGCTATCTAGCCCATAAGGATCTATGTGGAATTGTGCAATGGGATCAGCCTTAATAGACACCTTGGTCCCATATATGTTACTAAATGGCATGTATGACCAGTCTACTACAAGATAACCTCCAATCTTTGCTATGAAATCTTTGTTAAACATAGGGAAAAATAAGGAGGCACATCTAGGACCAACACATCTCAGACCACTATGACACTAAGACAAGCATGTAGGGTTAAGTTAAGGTCCTTGATGATACTATATGGATTGTAGAAGAACCATCGAGTTGGAACACTCCCTTATATTGGGGATCATAATTTAGACCAAGTTGGTCTACTATAGAATTTGGCATTAATGAGGTGCTATCCACATTGTATACCAAGAAATTATGTACTAAAGAGTCACCAATGATTAATAAAATTTATAAAGGAGGAGGTTTGACCACCTTACTTGATTTCCTTTCATTTGGTCCTTTGGTTGCATTGGTGAGAACCTCATTCACCTTGCTTGATGGCTTATCTACAACTAGTGCAACATTAATCTTGGACAGACTTTTCTTGAATAATATCCACTTGGTTGGTCATGGAAAGAATATCCCACATTGGAACACTCACATTGGATTTATTCATTTGTTTTATAATGTTGATGGGTGAACCACCAACCTTTGGATGTGTTTTGGAAGCCACAACTGTACTTTAAATTTGTGAGTTTTGGGGAATAAAGGTATTCCCCTGATCTTGATTCCTTGGATTTATTGGAACCTTTAGAATACTAGTAGACCTAATCAACTTTGATATTGAAGGAGTAATGGTAGGAAGCTCTTTGATTGCTTCTTTGTTACCATCCATGTTCCTTCTTTTGAATCTTGTATTAGCTGCCATTGGAATGTATGTCTAGATAAAACTAGCCTACTGATTGAGTAAATAACACTCTTCTTGATCAAAGTTAATCATTGTAGCACCATAATTTCTTGGTCCTTAATTAGGGCTTTGAATTTTTTGAGGCTCTTCTAGCTTTCTCATCATGGGAACCTCTATGTTTTGAGCCATAAGGGCTTGATTGTACCCATAATTTATAACTTGCTACCATTAATCATTGAAAGCTTGGTTGAGGTCAGTGTTTGGGATAAAAAATTGTATATAAGACTAATTCCAAGGCATGATACCATCAGCTTCTTGAGAAACATTAATCTATATAGGGACCAAGGTGTTGGACATTCTTGAAACATATGGATTATAGTTGCTTTGTCTATTATAGCTAGGCTGCCCTTGTCCTTGGTTTTGACCTTGGCCTTGGCTTTGGAAGTTTCCTTTATAGGGTGGCCTATTTGTTTGATAAGATTGATGTTGTGGTTGATATGAGGCTTGGTGAGACATATTGAAAGCTTGATACATATTAACATTCACTAGCTCTTTCCCCAAGGATTAAAACATGCTCTTAAGTTCTTGAAAGTTCTTGTGTTCCTAGAAATCACTATATCTTCTACTAGAAGCCTTTTATTGCTTTGGTGAGCATATAGAAATTTTTATAGGCATATGAGGAATGAAATAAAGGGGATGAATATAAATAAGAGATGTTATGATCTTAGGGAATAAAGGCATTGGTGGCCTAGGTCTTAGCTTGCCAACTTAGACTAGATAATTTTCTGCCTTGATTGCCCCCTGATATGCATCTAGTAATGTGTTCCCTCCTATAGACTAGATCATCAGTGCAATGTCACTATTAAGGATATTTTAAATAGTATAGGAAGGAAAAATTAGGGGTAGGCCTAATAGAGACTAGGATTCTATCCCAAGTTTTTTGGAACTTTGTATTGAAGTCTTTCATGAATTCATGAGGGGCTCTTTTTATTGCAGTCAACTGCTCTACAAGTGATAAATGGTCAATTTTATCTTCAAATATTTTACACAAAGCCTCTCCTAATTGGTCCCATGTGGTAATGGAATTAAAATTAAGGCATCTATACAAGTCTAAGGCTTTACCTTTTAAATATATGACTAATAACCTAATTGCTACATTTTCCTCATTGATATAATGAATGTTGTAGAAGTTAACTATATCCATGAGGTGTTCATAAGGGGTTGTAGCTTGGTATCCAATAAAATAAGGGACACTTTTGATAGCTGATAATGGGATAGGATCATAATGGGGGAGAGAAAGAGGACGTAGGCCATTAAAAGCCATAAAATTTCTATGGATTGCTTACCATGGCAATAAAAGGGGTTGACAAGGATCTTCTAGTATGGGTAGACCTTGGACTTAATCTAGGAACAAAATTGCCTTTATATGGGTGTGTATTAGTAAACCTTAATATGTTTTATAAATTTAAAGTTAGTTCAAAAAATTCAAAAGGAATAATTGTAGAAGCTGATCTTGTAGTCACCTTTGGCATGAAAGATAAATACTGTTATGCACCAGAGTGTTGATTGTTATTTTGGAATCATCATATACTATTGTGTGAAGCTATGAATACTGCAAACAAATCAAAACAACATCAAACTTGATCAATATTTTCTTCAAATTGGGTCCCATTAGGCATGCCAAAAACTATTATAACATCAATTTGTACCCTTGGAGAGGGTTATTCAAGCCCTTTCTAATTGAGCTATAATATTAGGATAACCCCAGGCTATGGGTCACCTATGGTGGGGTTGAAACTTTATATAAGGTTGGCTTCCTCTTTATGCTCATATAAACTAAATATTACATAGGTAAAATGGTTATGAGTGGAAAATGGGATCCTAAGAAGGCTAAAAAGTGATGCTCCAAAAATATGGACACTCACATGAGCTTGAAACCACACTAGATCAACATAAGACAACTATAGCTCACACAACCTCATAATATTACTAATTGTATAAGTATTTCATAGAATTGGTTCATACATAACACTAATTTAGACTTGCAATAGCTTGAAAACACCTTAAAAGAGGCAAGCATAAGGACAATGGACTAGGAAGATTCTCCTTCATGAATTCACCATGCACAAGCATACTAAGCACTAATCAAAGGCAAGAGATAGGTAAATAGTTAATATTATTGCTTTAAAAGGTAGTTCTTAAAATATTTTGATAGGGTTTATCCTTATCAAATGAGCATCCTTTTTCAAGAGTCTCAATGAGTATCCTTGTCTCCCAGGAAGATGAAAATTCTAAAAATTGAGAACCCTTACAATGGAGAAATGAATGGGACACATAGGAGGAGGGAGAGAGAGGATAATGTTAATCGGGATCAATCAATGAGCTACCACATTTAAAAGGATGCTCTACCACGTTTTGATTTAATAAGAATTAGTACATCATAGACCAGATAGCCTTCATTTGCTCCAATAGTCTTTAAGCTTTTCCCATTGGCTAAGAAATGCACTAGAAGACAAGGGTCTATTTTGTAGTTGATGAGTCATGATCCTTGCTATGAGGGAAGATATTCAATGTTTATGAATAACACTAAATACTCCATTGTGCTACTCCAATTCCTAGATCTCTTTGTTATGATCTTCTATGTCATCTCCACTTCATTATGAGAGCAAGGTCCTTATATCCATGTACTTGATAGAGCCATGCCCAAGTCTACTTTTTTTGGCTATTTATCAGACCTGGGGTCATATTTGAAATATTAAACACTCCCTCATAGTCATCTATCTAACCCATTTCAATATCTAAACATAGGTCCTTTTCTATAGTTTTAAAATCAATCTCTTTTATTGGTTTTCCTATAACTATTAATATCTACAAATGAAGCTCACCATGTGGTCTGGTCTCATTTCAATAAAAAGTTATCAACCCTTGATTTGTATTAGGTATAAAGACATATTTTATCTCCATAGATCTCTAATGGTGATGTTTAGTCTTGGTGTGCCTGTTCTGGTTTAACCTAGATCTTATTCAAGATTGGTTCCTTTATATTTACTTTGCCTAGGTCAAAAACTGCTTCACTGACCTTCGTCAAAAATATCCTAGGCTCACCTTTGCTCATTGGCTGCCAATTATTGACTTAGCTTATTGACCTTTTGACCCATATAACACTATTTATACATTTTGGTATGATCAAATGTGTGCAATTAGATCTTCTTGGGGACCCTTTTTGACTTGTTGACTTGCTTGCATGCCATAGATCTTTGATGCATGATTGAATGAAAGCCCTTGATCTTATTGGGACCCATCATTTAAACCCAAATGAATAATTCAAGAGTCCCAAATTTGACATTTACATGCCTGTATTTGACATCCATGAATTTTTTTTTGACGTTGGCATGAATGTTTTAAGATTTTAAAAATGTAACAATTATTTGCTGTGGCTTAAATTTGACATCCATGTGCCCATCATTTGACGTCTTCATGATCGTCATTGACGTCCGCATTCCCATCATAATTTGAACCCAAATGGTTTTTTGTTGTGGCTTAGTTTTGATGTCTGTGCATTTACTCAATTGACATTTACATGAAATTTTTTGACATTCACATGAACATCTAAAGATTTTTAAATCCAAATAATTATTTTTCAAGGCTTAAAAAGGATGTCCATGTGAGCTTTCTATTTTGTAAGCTAAAATTTTAAGACTTATATCTCAAGATAGAGAACTCATCGAGACATGAATTTTGCAAAGGATGATCTTGGTACTAAAGACATTGATTTCATGTGATCCTTTAATCCCATGAGGCTTTTTGAGCATACTTATAAAATGAACAAGTAAACTAACCTATTCATTTTGGTAGGATGTGATTATGATGGTCTAGTTATTTTTTGACTTGTGCAAGAAGCTATTGTTCCTTTAGAAGGTTCCAATGATTTTTTAAGCATTTGTACAACTTGGTTCATTCTATTAAATGCTTGAAACATCATGAAAACCTACTGGTCTTCTTCATTTTACAATCCTAGATCTATTTTAAGATCTGCTTCTCAAAGATCAACAAAGCACACTTTAAGCTTGTTTAAAGTTTTTCAAAATTTTTTTAGGCAATATGTGATCTTCTTCTTCATTATTTGGGTCCACTCATTCCATCCAAAAAATTTATCAGTTGATCACTTCATACTGTAGTCATACTAAAATGAAATTTGTACAACTTGAGCATGAATTGTGACACCAAAACCATAGGTCTCTCCTACTCATTTACACAACCCACTTAGGCATGTTTTCACTATTTTCTAGTCATTTGAAGCCTTCTAGATTTAGTTCATATTGACTTGGACTCTTCTCCTAGGCACAAATCTATCCCCCATAGTCCCTTTCCCCCTAGACAATAGTGCCATAAGTTAGAATACAATTTTGGGACCCCAGGTGTCCACTTCTTAGCACTATTGTCCAAGTCTATAATAACCTCAAAACGGTCAAATTTTCCTAAATCCTTATCTTTTCCTTTTTTTATCTTAATGTGAGTTCATCTAACCTAGGACCATTAGTTTCCCTATAAAATCCTATTCAAAGGTCATTTAGAAGGGTTGGCAATCATTCAAAGGCACAAGCTAGAAATATACTAAAGCACACTCAAGAAAATCTTCCTATTCTTTGCATACAGTCAACCACTAATAATTCTAGCCTATCCAAGCTCCTAGACTACTCACGAGTCATCTCAAGCTTGCCCAAATTTGCATATACTTGCATTACATAAATAAGATTTCATAATACACATTCAAATTGGGAGAACCACATTGGCCTTGATCCCTCTTCGGAGTATTGGTATGTAGGCAACGTGCCCACACATAGGGTATGATCATGCATTCAGTGCATATTACACACTAACCCCTTTTTCTAGTTGGGTTGGAGATCACTTATCAAGTATGAAGAGGAAATAGGATCCTTGAAGATAAAATCAATTGCACATGGAGATTCATGAACAACAAAAATTTGATATTTCAGGCACAGGGACTCCCAGAGTAAATGAATAAAACCCAAAAAGCTTAGAAAGCTCAAACACTAAGGACTACAATGCCAAAACTTGGACTATAGCACTGGACCTCTAGGTGTCCCATTTCTAGTGCTCTTGTCTAGGTAGAAAATAGACTTTTGGAACCTATTTCTGATAGTCTACATAACTAAATTAGTAATTTGTAGCCTCTGTCTCCTCCATCTCAGCCCATGATTAGCTAATTTTTACTCTCTATCCCCTTGTTTGTTATTTTTATGATTCAATTAAATAATTCCATATTTAATAAATTAGTAGCTTAATTAAGGCACATTTATTTACTAATTTTACCCTTAATCAAGACCCCCTTACTATTTATGAAATTAAACCCTATAGTTTCCCAAATTTAGTAAAACATTTGGTGAACCTGATTTACTTTGAATTTTCACATAAAAACCCTAAAAACCCTGGGGCTAATTATTTTTGATTTTTTGCAATATTTGTTAGGGTGTGGAGCTAAAAGCTTCACCTGTTTGCAGACATAGGGAAGGATGTTGAAGAACCAGAGCCACTGACGTCGGCAGTATGACCGACGTCGACTAGTTGCAGTGGAGAAGGAGACCGACGACGGCAGGTAGTCCGCCGACGTCGGCAGCACCAGACACACAGGGACCGACGTCGGTCGCCTATGGCGGTCCAGAACCGCCGTTTACAGATAGTTTGTTAACTAAACGTGTTGTTTGCATGTCAAGGGACTAATTTAAGTCATGGGCTGCGTGTCTAATTATTGTAGTTAGATTTCTATTTTGTGTAAGCATGGGATCCTATTTAAAGACCCATAAGGCATGTATTGTAATAATAAAGAGAACAAGCAAGAAGGCAAGTAAGAGCTTTGAAGCAAGCAAGGTCAAGGAGATCTACAGGTGTAAGGTCAAGGAGATCAGCTGTAGCATTCATGGAGGTATAGCAACTCAGATTGTAGAGTTGGTTTGTGTTGAGCAAGAGAGAGAGGGAAGAAGTTCTTGAGGTGTGGCAAACCTTTGAGGTGGAGGAAGAAGTGGCATCTTCCTTATTTGTATTTTCTTCTAGTAATATTGAATACAAGAGTGTGTATTGTCTCTCAAATTCTTTGCTGTCTCATGTTTCTAGTTACTTTATCATTCTGGTATAATTCCGTGTTTAATTGCATATAAGAAGTAATCAATTGTGCTCTAACTGGTAGAGCTAGATCCCCTGACAATATTTTCTTGAATTTAAAAATAAAATAAACTATAAATTATTTGAAATATTTTCAATAATTCACTTAAACCCTAGTTTGCACATACTAGGTCTTATTTGCATATAAACACTTTCAAAACACTAGGAGAAATATATCACTAATTTTAGAAATATTTTCATATTTTTCCTAAATTTTGCGAGCTCAATTCTACAAATTTATAGAAATTTTTTCAAATTATTACATTAATTTTGAAAAAAATCATTTCAAAACCCTAATTTCATCAACTAAATCCTAGTAATTTTCAAGTAATATTCCATTTATTTTTTGCAAATTTTGATTGAGTATTAAAATTAGAAAATCACTTCAAATTTCATAAAATTCATAGTAAATTCCAAAAAAATTATTTGTCTCAAAACCCTAGTTGTATCTACTAGGTCCTATTCAAGCAAGTAATTTATCATAATTTTCTAAATTTTATCTTGCATACTTAGCTTAGAAAATCAATTTCAAATTCAAAAGTTCATAGTATTTTACAAATAGTACTTTTGAAAAATCTCTAGTTACATACACTAGGTCCTATTGCTTCTTGAGCTATCACCTTACATACTTAGAGTTTGATATCCTTTTTATGTATATTTTAGTTCATTGTTTAGATTATTTTTATGTAATCTATTCTATTATTTTCCAAATTGTTTTCCTTGTGCCATCTAAACTCTTTGCATCTCTTCCTTTGAGATGGAGTGCAAAACTTAGTAGCAACCCTCCTAAATTTAACTAGATTCTTGCAACCCATTCCCATAACATGGATAAGTAATCAACTCAGGTCCCTATTATAGATCCTACACATCAAAATTACACTAATTTTAATGAACATGATTATGATAATGAGTAATATGAGAATAATAATGATGAGACACATACTGATGCTCCTGTTCTATCACATTAGATTATCGATCCACTTCTACCCATTATTGATAATGAAGTTGTACTCAACAAAGATTTGATTTTATAAAATTTTAGACAAAGACTCAGGAAACAACCCCATGATCATGCTAACATCTTGAAATCTATCATAGAACTAAATAAGGCCAAACAAGTTGAGTCTTCTCAAACTACAGAGCCACCAATTGCACATGACACTATGGGGGAAACTATGTCACAATAACCCCCTATAATAGCCCAAACTTATTCTATGCCACCAACTATAGCTAATACATCCTTATCTCCTAATGTGGTCACCATTGTGTAAGAGATTTGATCTCTTCAATCCAAGGTGCAACATCTTGAGAAAGGTACCACTAGATCTACACATGCATTGGACTCCTTCACTCTATTGCATACACCTTTGTCATGACATATAGTTGTTATACCCTTGCCACCTAGATTTGTACAACCTAAGCTCATTATTTATGATGGCAAGGGTGATATAGAGACACATTTGAGAGCCTTTCATGCAACATGTTTGGATTATGTACCAAATGACTGGATATTAACTAAATTATTTCTGAGGAGCCTCAAGGATTATGCATTACAATGGTTTTATAGTTTATCAAATTAGTTGGTTAATGTATTAAATCCTCTTGCCAACATATTCCTAGCATATTTCAGTATCAATATCAATGATAAGGTTTCATATGACCAAATTTCACAACAAAAATATAAATCAAATAAGCCTCTCATTGAGTATGTTCTTAGATACAAGACTACATTGGCTAAGATGACTAGCCCTATGGCAGATCAAAAGTTATAGGACCTCTTCAAATAGAGTCTTCTACCAGTTTTACATGAGATAATCATATTTCTCTTCTTTCAATGAATTGTGTCACACTTTAAAAGAAAGAAAATTCAAACTCATTTCAATGGGCAAACTTAAGTACACAAGTGCACCAGATACAACTGATAAGAGTAACAACAAAGCCCCATATAAGGTCAAATTCAATGAAAATAAAAGATTGAATCAATAGATAGTTAATGTATCTTTAGATCCCTCACAAAGAGTCACTTTATTAACACCTCTTCGGTGACCTTTTACAAATCTACAAGTTCCTCCAACTAGAGTTCTACAATAGTTACTAGAATGCAGCATCATATCTCTTCCTCCCATCATAGAAATTGATCCAATAAAGCCTCTTCTATAAGGATATGACTAGAATGCATTTTAAAACTATCACAGGGCATCAGGCCATACTATAAATAGATGCATTAGTCTCAGGCATAAGATACATGATTTAATTGATGGTAATTAAATTGATCTAGGCACTTTAGCTAAGCCTCCTCTGGCAAAACCAATTTAGGATAAGTCACTTAAAATCTTTTTAGATCCATTTCCACAACATGGCAAGACATAAACATAGGACACATAAAGTGTACATCATTCATATTAGGCACATCCTCCATCAGTTACATACATGGCACTGACAGCCGATTCACATCTATTGATCCACATGATTGACAATTTTCATTATAGCATTCTAGTTTGGCCTTCCATCTCCTTTTTTGAGTAGGAAATTATTAAATATGACACATATTATCATGCACTCTTCATTAGATATTTTATTCATGGTCATCCCATTCATAATATTCTAATTGATAATGGATCTAGAGTTAACATGTGTACTATGACACTACTACAACATTTAGGTTATATAGAGCAAGATATTACTCCAATAAATATAGTTATCAGTGGTTTCAGTGGACATAATCAGACTACATTATGTGAGATCCTCATTCCTCTATAGGTTGGTCTTACACACATGACCACCTCATTTAATATAGTTCTTAGTTTGAGAGTTTTTGACATGGTACTTGGCAGACCTTGGATACAAAAAATTTAAGAAATTCCATCTAAATTACATTGATTCATGAAATTCATTCAAGCTAATTAGGTTATCATAGTATTGGAGTTCCATATGAGTTACCACTTCTACTTTTAGAGCTAGTTTCAGTTCCAAAGCTAGTTTTAGTTTCATTACTAGTTTTAGCTCTACCATTAGTTTTTTCTCCAATTCAGCATCAAACATAGATACGATGTCCATCACCAGTATATAAGGTTCATACACCTCCACAACTTTATTATTCTAGACAACTTCTAGCTACAGTTTTCACACCCAAAGTAGTTTCATTGAGATCTAATGCATCTACACATAGAGCACATGTTTAATGAGTTTCTCCTAGTTCTAGATGGGTCCCTAAGATCCCTGCAACTACATCCACTTCTCAAAATTAAAAAGGGTCCCCACAGTCAGTTTTTACTTAAATATTTTAGAGAATTTAAAACATATACAACTTTTAGAGCCACAATCTCAACATTTCCATTGTGCTTCATGATCACACATGATTCTACTTTTTGATATAGGACACCATGATAGGGAGTCTCATTTGAGAATCATCAGTTAGTATCATTTCCTTCTAGTATTTATTTTACATAGTTTCCTTTGCTTGATTGCACATAGCTCAAACATTTCAAAATAAAAAAATAATATAATATTTCAAAAATACAAACACATGTCAATTATATGCATCATCTATGTTTTACATTACTAACTATTATGCTAGACTTACATTACATTATTCTATGCTATTGTTTGTTAATTTATTTATATTACTAGGCTTCACTTGATATTTTTAAATTGTGTGTAGTGCATCTAGATCCTTGATTGCTTCAATCCACCCATTGAGAAGGTATCTTACTTATAAATTCTAGCTACATATCGATACATCTACCCACTGGGGGCATACTCTACATGACTACACCATCTAGGTTATGTAATTCTTACACTATACACTCTAGACATCTTGTTGTAGTATGTTCCTTACTTGATTACATAGATATCACATCGACATCCATTAGCATATATCACACTTTTGTATTTCATAACATATACATTAGTCTTGTATTACATATCTTGTATACTCTTGCTTTTTGCTTTCCATAGTTAGATGCATGTTTATATTTCCAGTACTTTGCATGTTTCCACTCTTTGCTTTGATTAACTAGATATGATTGCATTTTCCAGTTCCTGTTTACTTCTTGCTTGTGTTTTAGGATATTTTCCAATGTCCTTTATTCTTATCTATATGTGTTTGCCTTTAGACACTTGCTAATGTCCTTTATGTATGCCTTTCATATGCTTGTGGCCCTTGTGCCAATCTTTGTTTGTTCCCATTGTGTGTGTATATGGTATTTGAACATGCCTTGTGTACTTATTTATCCCCTTAACCACCTTTGCATGTTTCTTGCTTCTTGCTTGATTACTTATCTTTGTGTGTAATGCCATGATTCCAATCATGCATTTACCTTGATTTTTGGATGCCATGATGGACATCATGCTTCATCCCTCCATGCCACTAACAACTAAAAACTAAAATTTAAAATTCTAGTTTACTCTTAAGCACATGCTATTACATTATTATATCTATCTAAACATACCCCACTGGATCTAAAAATCTCTCTCTACAACTTTTGTTATATCTTGAGATAATGTATATCAATGTTATATCAAATGTTTTCATAGCTTAACACACTTGCAGGGCTTCTTATTCTAAGGGTAGTCATTATAGAGTCTTCATTCCTACCCTTAGAAGAGGGGGAAATAAACATGGGTTTTGTCACAGAGATCAGAGCTCTTAGCGGTCAAAAAAGTAGTTTTAGAATAGTATAGTCTAGAATCTAGAACTCAACACAGGCAAATCAGACCAGGTAGACAATAAAAAATCTAGATCAACCATCAATTTTGGCTCTAGAAAACAACACCAAAAATGGGACTACAATGTTGGACCCCAAATTTTCCAATTTTTGGTGCTATTTTCCAAATAATAGAATATTCAATTTTTCTAGAATTAGGCAAAGAGGTGAGTTCAGTCATAGTTTTTCCAACACAGTTTAGTTTATAAATTAGTAGTTTTCAGCACTTATTTCACTCACAGAATCTAGATATAGGGGGCATCATGAGGGTTTCCATTTTTATTTTAGACATGGTAGTTGATACAACATTCAGTTTAGAATCTATATTCTAGACACCCGTTATTGAGGGCAATGTGTGTAGCACATGGGCGTTCTCTATTTCCAAGTTTATTGCATTTCTTGGCACATTCCCAAAAGTTGCATGCCTTACTCCATCTATAGGTGGTTGGCATCACATTCAAGTAAAATTTCATACAAGTTTTCTTCTCATGTACCTAAGTTCTTGAGTGGCTTCCTAAGCCTTGATTCTAGTTTTAGGAGGGGATTCTATACAAGTCCAATCTCCATATTTTGAAGTGGCCAATAGTGGCCTAGTTTCCAATTTACATTTGGATATCCACACCAACATTTTTAGATCACAACACATTCAGGGGATCCATGAGCCATCTCATATAACATTCATCTATACCAATATTTCCCCATTCAGCTTCACATCACGGAGCAATGATGGAGCCAAAGGACTAGCTAGCCTTTGTATTCTTGAGCCACCTTTTCAAAGAGATTGGACACATGGTCTAGACATCGATTAACACATACATGATTCATTAACTTCACATAGTTGTTGATGATGGAGCCAAAGGGCCTACCTTTGCATTCTTGAGCCAAATTCCAGGGGATTAAGCACTTAGCTCATTCATTGATATAACTCTTAGTTTAGCATACTTCCATCATCACCCAACACAACCCAGTAGCATAATAGGTTTTGTATTGGTTCACGTACCTGGTGAGCTATATTCATTCCTTTCTCTTCAAAAATCTCTCTTTACCTAGCTTTGTATGTTCTTATTTTAGATATAATGTATCTAGTAAGAATTAACCTACTTTCACTTTCCTTTTTACAAACTTACATAGTATAATGTGCTTTCACTACCCATAATATAGTATCACACAACTTCTTAGACTTAGCCTCACAAGTAAGTTTAGGTATGCTTCTCTTTTTTTATTTTATCCTAGCAATTTGCTTTGATGCATACTTAGAATAAAGGGGGGGGGGGAATGTAGTCATACTAAAATGTAATTTGTATAACTTGATCATGACTTGTGATACCAAAACCATATGTCTCTCCTAATCACTTACACAACCCACTTAGGCATGTTTTCACTATTTCTCAGTCATTCAAAGCCTTCTAGATTTATCCCTTGCTATTTTGGACTCCTTTCCCAAGCATATATCTATCCCCCAAGGTCTCTTCCCCCTAGACAATAGTACCATAAGTTGGATTACAATGCTGGGACCCAAGGTGTCCACTTTTTAGTGTTGTTGTCCAAGTCCACAATAACCTCAGATGGTCAAATTTTCCTGAATCCTTAATTTTTTTCCTTGTTAGCCTAATGTGAGTTCATCTAACCTAGGATCATTAGTTTACCCATAAAAATCCCATTAAAAAGTCATTTAGAAGGGTTGGCAATCATTCAAAGGCACAAACTAGAAATATACTAAAGCACACTCAAGCAAATCTTCCTATTCTTTGCATACAACTAACCACTATCATTTATAACCTATCCAAGCTCCTACACCAATCACGAGTCACCTCAAGCTTGCCTAAATTTGCATATACTTGCATTACATACACAAGATTACATAATACACATTCAAATTAGGAGAACTGCATTGGCCTTGATCCCTCTTTGGAGTAATGGTATGTAGGCAACATGCCCACACATGTGGTGTGATCACATGTTCAGTGCATATTACACACTAACCCCTTTTTCTAGTTGGATTCGAGATCACTTATCAAGCATGAAGAGGAACTAAGATCCTTGAAGACAAAATCAATTACACACGAAGCTTCGTGAATAACCAAAACTTGATATTTTAGGCATATGAACTCCTAAAGCAAATGAATAAAACCCAAAAAGCTCAAAAAGCTTAGACACTAAGTATTATAGTGCCCAAACATGGACTACAACACTGGTCCTCTAAGTGTCCCATTTCTAGAGCTCCTATCCAAGTAGAAAATAGACTTTTAGATTTTGTTTTTGACATTTTGCCCAACCAGATTACTAATTTGTAGCCTCTAACTCTTCTGTCTTAGCCTAGAATCAGTGAAGTTTTACTCTCTATCCCATTGTTTGCTATTTTTAGGAAACACCTCCAAATTTAATAAATTAGTAGGTTAATTAAGGAACATTTATTTACTAATTTTCCCCTTAATCTAGACCCCTTTAATATATAGGAAATTAAACCCTATAGTTTCCCAAATTCAGTAAAATACATACCAAGACCTTTAGAGACTGGTCCATTTAGGCAAATTTTTGTGTGTAGGCCAAAATAGGCCAATAATTAGCACATATCACTAAAATATTGATTTGGGAATTATTTTATGTTCTTCAATTTATTTTACCAAAAATTTAACTTGAACAAGTTAATATTGAATCCCACATGTTAAAATTATCAAAAACTATCTTTTGGAAAAATCCCTCTTTAAATATTTCTTCATTTTGGTTTTATTTTGGAAATTAGAGTTTTGGTACACCTCAAATGTAATTAAAGATTGCCATTCCTAATTTTCCCAACTAGTTCTAAGTCTTTATTATTCAATCAGGAAAATTAGATAAGTATAACATCTAAAAAAAATATGATTTCCTCAAAATTTCCACCTTCTTCTTACTTACTTAGACCTATTGAGAATTTTCAACAAATTTCAACGTAGAAGTTGTCTTCTAAATTTATTTATATTTTTGCTTTATGGTTTTAATGAAATATTCATGTGTTAAGGATTTTTAAAGTAAGTGTGTGTGTGTGTGTGTGTGTGTGTGTGTGTGTGTGTAATTTAATCTCATCATGGAATTTATTTTTTGTTTGATATTTTAAAAATTAAACCATTGGCTCTTCCAATCGGTTATAGGTAGTATAGAAAATAAATATCACATAAGATTCATAAAAAAAATAAAACCATCAGGAAAGTTTATACAATCTTCAGGATGGTTTTCACAACTGTTGGGGTGGTTACACAAACCCTGCATGTAAATACTAGTGATTATATAACTATTAGGGTAATTACATAACCACAACCTTCATAGACTGATGATTCCATCATCTATGACAAACCCACTAGTTTCAATAGATATTAATTGATGACTTCACTGTTCTGAAGATTTCCAAATCATTTTCATATTGATTCTTCCATCACAAGTTATTTGAACTAATGTTATAACATGATGAGTCTTACAGAAACATCCTATAAGTATGAATTACATATACTGGGAATAATGGAAATATATAACAAATGTAACTAGTACATTGGGATACATATTTGGATCGTGCCTATCTAATTTAAGGATTTTTATCCTAAAAAGCTTCAAGAAATTATAGTGTGAGTAATATTTGTCCCTACTTCCTTTCCCTTTCTTGGAGATACATCTTGTGAACTCCAACATTCACCCTGCCCCCCACCACCCCCTCTTCCCCCCCTCTTATGTGGTTGATTAGGTTCTATCAAAGAAGCTTGAAGACTGAAAATAGATAAAGGACACCTAGGTAGTAACTTCTACCCATGTTAGTATAAATGCCTTTGAAAGGGTTGCACTAATATTTGTGATATATTTGAAAATGATAAAATACATCTTTCTTCTAGCATTCAATTTTTTCTACCTTTAACCATACTTACCAAGGAGATGTGAGATTTCCTTTCATAGGAGGGAATACTATAGTTCTTCCCATCCTTGACTAACTAATGTCAATTCATCCTTCTCATGAATATTTCATAACACACATACATGTAGGGGTTGCCAAAGACTAAACCATAAACATCCATTGGTACTACATCCACAAAAACATTGTCAATGAAATATTCACATATTCTAAACTTGAAATTACATTTCTTAGAAACATTTATCTATGTTCCTTGTTTCATCCATCCTATTGTATAAGTACTGGGATGATTGTATACTTCCAAACCATGCCTATATACTAGCTCTTTACTAATTAAGTTTTCTTGAGATAATGAATCAAAATGAGCATCTAACTTTGTCTTCTTAATCTAAGATTTTATATGGAAAAGTTTTGATGGTTCATCTTTTTATTGAGCCTCATTTCCAAAACATACAATCCCTTAAAGGGAGGAAAAACACATCCTCTCTTCCCTTCTTGGATATATCTATCCTTTGTTTCTAGAATCAAGGTCATAAATTTATTCTTCCTCTTGATCCTAGAGGCATGAAATTCTTGATGCAAATTCTAATAAGTCTCATTATTATGGACATTAATATCATGTTAAACATAATGATTTACAAATTATTTATTAGTAATAAATGTAATATTTATCTCACCTTCCTTACCATTTAAACAAGGAGATGAACCCTTGTCTTTGTCCAATTCAAGATAATGAGCTTGAGAATAGGCCTCATCAAGATCCTTAGACTTGGCAATCAACACCAGCCTCCTTAGGTGACTATGCAATCCCCCAACATACTTAATTAGGATGTCATGATCAAAGGTGTCTTGACCTGTTTAGAATGTAATCTTGTAAAACACACTAGTTTAATCCTACTCAACTGATTTATTTCCAAATAATAGATATTTCCTCTTCATATAAAATAGGATATAATTTCTTCTTAATCACAAATTTAAACTCAACCCATTTAATAAAGGTTGGTAGCATCTTCATAACTAAATAATGAACCTAAATATCAAGCTATTATAATGCATGTTTAAATCACCTTGTAAAAGAGATTTTTTGACATTTATTAATATGATGTAAACTAAATTCTACCTAAAATTTAATTAGCCAATGGTTTAGCTTCTCTGCATTCACCTCTCCTTCATACGAATAAATTTTTATCTTTGCCCCAAACTCAATTAGAGGTGGTTCTTGGTTGGCACATGGTAAATTTTCCACCATCTCATGCTCAGGAGTGTCCTCATTTTATTTTAGTGCCTCCATAAAAAATCAGAGCTTATTTATGATATTATCCATGATGGACTCCAAGTGATCAAGTTTATTTAGGGAAATAGAAATATTAACATCATATTCCAACTTGTAGAACCATTCTTTGATTGTACAAGCATCTCTTTCATCATAATATGTCATGATTATCACTTTTTTCTTCCACTTCCTTATGGATATGTTTTATTGCAAGGGATAAAAGTTGACTTACCTACTAACACTTGGTGCTTAGGTAATGTGAGTAAAAATGCACATAGGTCACATAAAAACACACTCTATAACAAAACATAAACTAACACAAACTTGAAAAAAGTGTTATTAGCCTTTTATGGTTGAAAAGAAAAATCTGCTCTAATACAAATCTGATTAGTGAACTAGGTGGATATTCCACTCTAAGCTTTACTAACATGGATCCTTTTAATGTCATAACATAACATGATTCAATGGATATTTTTCTAATCTATTTTATTGTTAAAATAGAGGCATGAAGTGTCTTAATTGAGAACAAAACCTAATGTAATGAATAGAGATAAAACATAATACAACACAAAGAACATAGAACACAAGATATGACTTGGAAAAAATCTAAGGTGAGAAAAAATTGAGTGGGTGAGTCAATGCTATGCCCTTAAAATATAATGTGTATAGGGATATGTATGGATAACTTGTGTCTTACATACTTTCATATTATTTTATTGCATTTATAAATGTTCTTAGTATGATCGGCCTATAGAATAACCATGGCTAAATAGAATATATATAGGAGGTAGTGGTTAGTATTTTATCACCATATTACAAATTTTATTCTTATTTCATTTATGTGGAGGTTTCCCCCTCCAAGTGTCTTAGTCATAATATACAAGTATTCTACTCTTTCACCAATTATTGTTGTGAATCTATTTATTTTGTTCTTAATTCTGTGATATATAATTTTATTGTAGCGAATCATCTAAGTAATGTCATTATAAGTGGTATCATAGTTATGATTTGAGAAAGTTTTCACATTGTAATTTTTTAGGTATGTGAGTGTGATATAAGCGATACTATTACATGGTTTTTTATTTTTAGGCTTTCTTTTTTACTGAGCAACTTTACTAAGCTGGGGGTATCTCTTCATTCTCCATGAACATTTAACAGGTTGTATCCATCCATAAAATATCTATTATGTTGAGATATATATCATAAAAATATTTTTATAATCACTCATACCTTAAATTGTAACATGAATATGCTACTGTTTAACAATGAAAATGATACATATGGTTGATGCATACTAATCTCATTTTTCTCTATACTTCTTTTTACATTCTTATTTTACTACATGATAAGTTAGGACTTGATTATTTATTTGTGTAGCCCTTGGCCTTATGTGTACACCATATATATGTTCTTGATTATATGGAGTCATCATACCATTTGCATGTGAATCTTGGCCTTGTGTGCTTATGCAACACTCACATGTCCATTGTATGTGGCCTTTGGACATTATGTGTTAATTTATTTGCAAATGCATGAAACTGTATGACATTACTTGTGTGTTCATTTCTTTTTATTATGGTGCCATGATTCATATCATGCATTAATTTTATTCTTTAATTTTACTCTCATGACATGATACATATCATGCACATGTTTATTATGCGCTTCAATGCTATATCTATCTAACACAAGTTTCATATGTAATTCAATGCAAAATTCAACACTATGATGCAATAAAATTAAAATTTTTATATGATACTACATGATTACATCTTTCACATATTATATATTTATTTTTTAAATTTATTGACTTGCAGGCTGTGATGTCCCTTACTTAGGGGCTCCTTTTTTCCTACAAAAACTCTGAACAACTGTAATATCCCCTTTCAATAGGGAATATATAAACACATAAAGCTCTGAACCAGATACAATTTTGCAGAATAAATTCAAATAAACAATAAACCACAGTACATCTCTTAACTGCCAAATCACAAATCTTATTATTCGTCCAGATGATTACAATAGATGTCCTCTATCATGCATATACAGGCAAATTTGAATACAGTCTTAAAACCCTGATCTTCTGCAAACCTGAAAGTGAAACTTGAATTCTGGAAGTTCTCGGCTTTTCTGTGTCGACACACAGACGCCGTCGTCGATCGATATACTGCCGACGTCGGTCGCTATCGGTCCTTATATGCCAACGTTGGTCTTAAGTCGGCCGATGTCGATCACTGGGATGCCGATGTCGGTCTCTGAGTTATCTGCGGCTCTGTCTGACCTAATGCAGAACCGTACAGACTTGTACGGATCGGTAAGGATTTCGTACAGAGGCAAGATAATACGCTGCGGCCTCTATGCTGGATACCAGATCTCAAGGAATATGGCCCTAATACATCAAAGCTTAATCTGGACAATTACTGAAAGCAAAACCCAATGAAAATAAATACCTGAAATGCTATGATAACTTCTGTGTGAAGTTATCTCTCAAATCATCTGCAATACTATGATAACTTCTGTGTGAAGTTATCTCTCAACCCTGTAAATCTCTATGATAGCTTCTGTATGAAGCTATCTCTCAAATTGGCAATAAATCAGCTGATATTTCACAACCTCTGAATTGCACACAATGAAGAGGGAACGTTCTCCACTGCAATGGAATCTTGGAACCCTTGGCTCAGTCTTCACAGAAGAATTTCTTCAAAATCAATATCAATAATCAATGCATAAATCAATAATGGCCTCCATGAGAAACCCTTATACCCTCAAAAAGATATGCTTGCCCTAATTAGGGTTTCTTAAATTAGAATTAGGGTTTTTAATTAAAAATAGGCTAAATAATTAATATTTGATTAAATCAATCAAATATTAATATCTCCCTCAATACATGTCAGATCCTTGAACCGATCAAAGCAGGTGAACCAGGGAGTGATTCCGCACATGACCATACCAAAATAAAGGCGCTCCGCTGCATGTCAAATATCCCTAAATAATAGGAGCTCAGGCCAAATGTGTCCGAAAGAGCCCGTATGAAAACCAAATGTAGAAATTCTGTGAATCAAAGTCAAGCCAAGCTCCATTATGACCCTCTATCCATCATATTAGCCTACGAAGGTCGTATAATAGGCTAATCATCAAATCTGTCAATGTCCACGAAAAAGGGGACATGACAATCCACCCCTCCAAAAATTGCTTGTACCCAAGCAATCTCAAAATAATGAACCACTCGATCCACCTGGATCCCAAATATAGTTATGCTCTGCACTGCTGTGAATCAACGCAAGTACCTGCAACATCAGCAGAAGTAGAACAAAGAGGAACCCATAATCAAATTGGCGAAGGCAACTCAACCAACCTCTAAGATCACAAATATCATATACACCTTCCACCATGCTATGCGGAAGGCACGCTCCAACTCTGCAACAACTCCCAAATGGAACTATGCCAAGTATGGAGAATCCACACATTGTACCTCTACTCTGGTCAGCATATCTGATCAACTCCTGCTCTAAGTCATGCACCGACAAACTGTCAATCCCATCTACAAAAGATGGTGCCAATCCATCCCATAACTGATCCCTCTGTAAAGGTGGCACAACCAACTATACCACATTATCATCTGTGTGAGAAGAATCAATCTGGAGACTCGAATCCATTGGTATGCCAAACTCATTAGGACCAAGAACTCCCAAATCCTGAACATGTGTGTTAGTACCAACATGCTCCTTAGCTACAACTGTAGGAATATACTCACAATCAACACTCAATGTACTAACCTATGAGTATACCTCCACACTCTGAATGCTAGCATCAGACTCATCCTCATCTAACTCTGAAGAAGCTGCTGCTGAAACTATCTCATCATCACAATCTCTCGCTCCCTCATCCTCTGCAACTAATTGAGAGTCTAAATCCTCATAACTAAGCTCGACCACATGTCTATCAGAATCCTGGTGAGCCACCTTCATTGCCTCTATCTTGGACTCTGAAGCCTCTGCCTCTGACTCCTTAGGATTATCATGCTGTTCAAAATCTTCTGATTTCAAATCCTCATAATACTCCCATATTATACGGTATGCCTTGCCCTTAGGCCTCAAATGACAATTGTGGTTGGCATCATATGGATCTTTGCAGTATAAGCAAAGCTTTCTCCTATTAACAGTAGCACCCCTGTTATCTCCTATCTCATAAGAATCATGGGACATGCTGCTATCTTGTCTAACTGAGCTATAGTGCTCTCTCCTCAGCTGAACAAAGCGATCAAAAGACAACATCTCCCAAGTTTATGGAGTTAAAAACTCCCACTCATCCTTCGCTGTCATATACCGTGAGGGTTTGTCTTTGGATGTAGGATATGAAAGAGATTCATTCAACCTCTTCAAACTTAGTTTCAACTTCCTCATATCATAGTCCCACCGACTCTGAGTACCGGGAGTCATCATGGATACTTTGCTGATTCAAGCTACCCAAACTACCCAACAAGATGGTAAGACATTGGCTCTGATTTGCCCAAACTATCCAACAGGATGGCAGGACATTAGCTCTGATACCACTGTGATGTCCCTTACTTAGGGGCTCCTTTTTTCCTACAAAAACTCTAAACAACTGTAATATCCCCTTTCAATAGGGAATATATAAACACATAAAGCTCTGAACCAGATATAATTTTGTAGAATAAATTCAAATAAACAATAAACCACAGTACATCTCTTAACTGCCAAATCACAAATCTTATTATTCGTCCAGATGATTACAATAGATGTCCTCTGTCATGCATATACAGGCAAATTTGAATACAGTCTTAAAACCCTGATCTTCTGCAAACTTGGAAGTGAAACCTAAATTCTGGAAGGTCTCAGCTTTTCTGTGTCGACACACAGACGCCATCGTCGGTTGATATACTACCGACGTCGGTCACTGTCGGTCTTTATATGCCGACGTCGGTCTTAAGTCGGCCGATGTCGGTCACTGGGACGCTGATGTCGGTCTCTGAGTTATCTGCGGCTCTGTCTGACCTAATGCAGAACTGTACAAACTTGTATGGATCGATAAGGATTCCATACAGAGGCAAGATAATACGCTGCGGCCTCTATGCTGGATACCAGATCTCAAGGAATATGGCCCTAATACATCAAAGCTTAATCTAGACAATTACTGAAAGCAAAACCTAATGAAAATAAATACCTGAAATGCTATGATAACTTCTGTGTGAAGTTATCTCTCAAATCATCTGTAATACTGTGATAACTTCTGTGTGAAGTTATCTCTCAACCCTGTAAATCTTTGTGATAGCTTCTGTATGAAGCTATCTCTCAAATTGGAAATAAATCAGCTGATATTTCACAGCCTCTGAATCGCACACAATGAAGAGGGAACGTTCTCCACTGCAATGGAATCCTGGAACCCTTGGCTCAGTCTTCACAAAATAATTTCTTCAAAATCAATATCAATAATCAATGCATAAATCAATGATGGCCTCCATGAGAAACCCTTATACCCTCAAAAAGATATGCTTGCCCTAATTAGGGTTTCTTAAATTAGAATTAGGGTTTCTAATTAAAAATAGGCTAAATAATTAATATTTGATTAAATCAATCAAATATTAATATCTCCCTCAATACATGTCGGATCCTCGATCCGATCGAAGCAGGTGAACCAGGGAGTGATTCCGCACATGACCATACCAAAATAAAGGCACTCCGCTGCATGTCAAATATCCCTAAATAATAGGAGCTCCTGCCAAATGTGTCCGAAAGAGCCCGAATGAAAACCAAATGTAGAAATTCTGTGAATCAAAGTCAAGCCAAGCTCCATTATGACCCTCTATCCATCTTATTAGCCTACGAAGGTCGTATAATAGGCTAATCATCAAATCTGTCAATGTCCACGAAAAAGGGGACATGACACAGGCCACATCTCTCCTCTCAAAAGGGGGGCACCAAAATAGGCTCGTACTGAGAATTTAAGTCTTCATGAGTAACAAAATTCAGATTTATGACAATATAAAGTTTTCAAAATTACAATATGATTCAAAAATTTCAGACTATGAGGCATGCAACATGTATGTGCACTCATTCCTAAAGTTAGTTTGATACATATTCATAATAATTGGTGCATATGCATGGACATGTGCAAAAAAGTTACAAGTTACAGGTTTAAAATACTTACAAGATTCAAATGGCATATTAATTTAGTATAAATAAAAGGGGCATGATATTTATTCATGTTTATGATTTTATATAATTTTTTTCAAAGTTCACTTCTTCAAAGTTCAAATGTTTCAAATATAATCTAGATCTATTTGTAACAATGTGATTTATATTATTTTTCAAGTGGGCCACATTAGTTTTTAGTAACACTCAATCTCTATGGTTACACTTTAGCGAGTCAAATTTAGTAATTCCACCCTCTTATCCTATCATGTTTGAGTTTGATGACACTCAATATTTATGGTGTAATGTAGCGAGACATATTTGATGGTTCCATCCTTCAATTAATCTATAAGAGTATTCTATGAGAGTTGGAACATACAATTTTTTCAACTCAATAACTTTCACTAGTTTTTATATTGAGATTTGATCACTCTTAATTCACCATAAGTTTAACATTTTTCCAAATGCCTCAACAAAGAGGGTACACACATTTCTAAATTTTTAAGTTATAAGACAATTAAATTGCATACTCTTTTCAAGTGTATTCTTCCCCTACTCTTTTTTCAAATTTCAAGTTTTATATTTTCAATTTTCAAACATGAACAATGACTACTTTTAATGGCATCGTTTCATGTTATGCATCGAGTCATCTTGAATGATTAAGCTTCACATCAAAATATAAAGTGTGTATACACACTTAGATTTATATCTCCTTTACTCTAGTAATTCCATTTATTACATCATTAGAAAAAAGGAAGTTAGGACAAGTGTGGGGGTTAGGGGTGAGGGTGGGGAAGGTCGGGGACAAATGTAGACACTCAAATTTAATCATTAATATTTTGACAATGTTTAATCTTGACATCCTTTCCTTACTTGGTCTATTCACTATTATGTTCTCTATGAGAGTATTTACTATTCCTCTTACTATCTTGAAATTTACTAAAAAAATTAATTAGACATCCCTATTCTTCTTACATGTTCCTATCAGCCAAATCCAAATAATTTTTATCCTTATGGGACAATACTACACTAGGCAGGTAATGCCACAACCTAACCTTGTCCACTAGTTTGACCTTGTTCCCCATGCTTCAATAATAACTTTTCAAATTTGAGACATTTCATATTAACTCTCCCAAGATTTTAGCAAGGTTTATTAATGAAAATATTCTAAAGATTCTTTAATATAAGCACTTCAAGACATATTAAATCATCATCTAGAAATAACTTGGCAATTCTACTACACATTAAGTAAAAAGACACTAATATTTATAATTTATATTACGTTTAATTCTAATTGTGATAGGATAAGTCTAAAGATATTTTATTATAGATTAAAGGTGTTTATTTTCAAGAATTCAAGTCAATCTATCTAGTTGAATTCATATAGTAAATAGTTGTATTTATATAGTAAATATTAAGATTCACACATTCACTCTAAGAGGGAGAACTACATCGACCTGAGGCCCTTTTGGGTTATATAGGTAGCACTCAGACTACATGAAGTTTTTTAAGACAACTTAATTATTTCTATTTCTAGATTCCCTATTTTATATTTGATCTCTTATTTGGTTTATGTGCAAGAACTAGGGTTTTGATATTACAAATTTTCCACCCATTAGATCTACACCTACAGGTTATCAACAAATCCTATTTGATAGTTGCAAGTGCTCACATAGAAAAATAAATTGCATAGTAAACCTAAACATGACCATAGTCAACAAACAAGGTTGTAATGTGCCCCTATTCACCTAGTACAACCTTATCTAAAAACATCACAAAATCCTATTTTATACTGTGACATAGTTCACAAGTCTGTTCAATGAGTTTTACATCACATATCTACTTTCACAATCAACATAAATTAGATCCAAGCTAGGTTTGCACATTTTATTATTTACTACTATTTATAGCTCATTTCAAATTCTATTTTTTATATTTAGATTATGTATATTTTGTAGATCTAAATTAATTTTCAATAGTTTAGTGTTTATTTTCATTTCAATTATAAAAAATAAACATTTAAACACTAAATGGTGTAAGAGAAAGGCCAAGATACCAAATAGTGCAAGAGGTTCAACACCCCACTTTAAGAGAACATCATAGTTGACAGGGTCAACAAGGGACTAAGCCTCAAGACAAGGTTGGATTTGTTAAACCCTTTGGATAGGTTGTATATGAACTCACTCCATATGAGGTAAAATGGTTGATTTGAGCCTCCAAAGGGAAGCTTAATTGATCTATATTCCATATACTCATGTGAGAGGCATTTAGAATTATCTATGTGACTTAGAGGCTGACTCATAAGCATAAATATACCCCCTTAGGGTCATGTACAGGCATTGAAGATGGATTCTGGAAGAGAAGGTTAAGTTGAACAACTGAGTGCAACAATTAAACAACAACACACATTTGTATAAGATTAAAAAGGTGTTAGAAAAACCTTCAATGTTCCATGAACATTGTATAGGTGATAAAGAAGATGTACAATGAATTTGAAGGCTCTATTTTTTTAAATAAAGATCACAAGGAGGCACAACCCCACTTTTATTGTATTTTCCCACATTTAACTTCTTTAAGCTACATTGATGTAATAATCTCTCTTTTCTATTATGTTTGAGTCTCTTGTTTTCATTCTAAGTAATTCACATATATCCAAGTACTAAATCAAATATTTACAAATGACGGGTTCAATTAAATACAAGCATAGTATTACCATTCATTAAATTAAATAGAAGTAAAATTTGAAGTTATGTAATATACTTGTTTATTGTATACCATTGGCTTGTGAATTGAAAAGGTTACTTGTTGATAACAACATAAAAAGAGTGCGAAATTTGATTCAAATTTATAAACATATAAACAAGAGCTATGGTTATAGAAAATATTAATTTATAATGTTATATGAACATGAATAATTTTAAATCTAAGTTGGTAAATCATTCTTAAAATATTTTAAACAATTAGAAATCATGTGTAGGGTATTTAAATATATGTTCAAACTTGAGGATGCATAACACATGTTTTCATAAACATTATATGTGATCTACACTATTTCTTGCATCAAAACACAATGTACAAAATATGACTTTATGTTACATAGATATTAAATAGAGAAAAAAGAACATATTTTTTTTTTTTCAATTTTTTTTTTTAATGTCATATTTATTGAGGAGTCACGAACATGTAACCTATAACAGTAATCCACTGATTTATGTAACAGTTAAAATAGGTACATTCGTATCAAAGTGAAGTAAGTTTAAATAAAAAAAAATGAAGGTATAGATGTTGGAACCCCACTAGAATTCGTCCATGAAACCCCACTAGAATTCCTCCATAAAATTAATTATCTGTAATTGAACGCTGAAACTCGGGAGGAACAGCTTCTTGGGAGAGAATTTATTAGGAGCCTGAAGAGATGGAGTTATGCAGGTATTTCTTGGGAGTTTTATTACCAAATGGCACTTGAGGATAAATGGATGATTTTCTCCTTACATGTAGGGAAAAATGTCCTGAAGCTGACTACAAAACAGGTTCCTATTTATATATTTTTAGTTTTAGCATTGATTCCCCAGTAGATCTGACGCCTGTGGGTGGGAAAAAATAAAACCAAATTATCATCTAACCCTTAAAACAGGAAACCTGCAACTACAAACCATAAGGTTAACTTACAAACTTGACCCGTTCTTCCCGTCAAAGACAAACATTATCCGGCAAGAAAAATACAGGTTAAACAGTTGAATGCCATTCATAAGAATCAGCAAAAATCACAGAAAACCAAGACAACATTAAGCATCAATAGCTCACAATGGAGGTGGATCCCTTACAACCTTCTCCTCATCCAATAACCCTTTTAAAGATCTGGGTGATTCAACGGGCAAAACCATTAAGCATTTTAAGGAATTTCATAAACAAAGTAATAATTTCAATCAGTCAAAATGCTGAAACATATATTCATGTAAGGAACATGGGTAATGATTAAAATGATTTAGTAATATGCAGTTCTCTAGCCGAAGTAGAATCAGAATCGCCCATTAAATTAGCAGCCGTTACACTTCTACATCTCAGGAGGCGAGACCCTGTTAGAAAATTCTATGACAGAGATAGTTCAATCTCTTTCGTAGAATTCTCTACCAGAACTCCAAAGACGATTGGGATCATAATCTACAGAGACAAGCAAACTGCATAGCACTGGAGTATCTTAATCTCACTCGCCGAATTACAAAATCTTGACCAACGCTAACTTCAAAAATCATTATCCCCAAATTGAAAGGTTTAGGAGTAATTCATAACCGCCTGCAGGAGAGAGATCCTCAGAGCTGAATCTTTCCTCATTTATAAAGATGCGATGCCTTGGTTAGATAAATTTATCTTCCCAAAAAACAAAGCCTTTGCACCGTCTACCCACAATGTGTGTATCGCTGATAAAATGCTAAAGATATTATTTAGATCGAAGGTGTTTGAATTGAGCGTGAATGCCCAGAAAAACAATGGAAATTTATATTTTAATAAGAAATTAAATATTCTGAAGTTATTTGTTTTTGTTTTTCGGTTTATTGTTTTAATGAAACATTCACAAGTGTTAACGAATTTTAATATATATAGAGAATGTAGTCAAGTTGCAAAGTAGTTTGACATTTTACAAACGAAGTTATTGATTCTTATAATTAGTTATACATAGTATAAAAAATAAATATAACATAAGCTCGTTAAAAAAAGACATATTTGGTGATCCCGGCATTCATGCGAGTTTATAATTATTATTTTTTCTTTTGTAATCATTTTTTATTTTGGGAAGATTTTATCGTTTTTAATTTTTCATAGGGTTTTTATTTTCAAGACGATGTTATTTTGTGTGTTTTGCCACCATCCTAAAAGTTTTTATTAAAGATTGAGTTCTGCTTTTTTCTATCTTTTATTTTGTTTGTTTTCCTTTATACTCAACTCTTTGTTTTCCTTTATAGACTCGGAACAAATTCATGGAGAAGTAGAAGGATACCCAAATCAAGAGTGAGCTGCATGCTCAGGTAGCGGAGTCCTTTAAGTAGAAGCAAATAAAAAAAAGTAACTTGAATAGGGAGCCGAAGGATTCAGACTTCAAAAGCCCGCTCACCAATGGTATGTAGCAAACCATCTTTAACCCTTCATCCATGCTAACACATTTTTATGTAAAAATAATTCTATAGGTGAAGATATTCTCTATTCTGAGAAAACATGGAATGAAAACATTGTCAAATCACAATTCAAACCAAATTTAGTGAAAAGGAATTTTAATGATATGACTACTGCAATCCTTTGAGGGGGTGAAAAGTAGTTCTTGACAAAGCAAAATCTCAAACCTATCTTATTTTTATGGCTAATGAGATTGGTAAAAAAATTATTGATCTTGACCAATAGATTGAAACTCTTCATGACAAAATCAGTTTTTTAGAAATATCAGCGGAGGACAAGGTTCTTAAAAAAAAATGAAAGCTCTTGGTAAGGAGATATTATAGATAATGCTTGAGTGAAAATGTCTAATGCCCAAATATTTCAGGTCACCATATCTACTCCAAAAGACTATTCTATTCCTGAGTTTAGACTGTCTGATAATCCCATTTGGTCTCTTCTGCTGGGAATTTCTTTAGATTTTTCAAAGGCAAAGAAACTAGGAATCAATATCCTTTTAAGTGGACAATTCTTAAGTTGTTTGTTTTTGAAGGGCTGATGGTTTTCCAATCTTATTTCTCAAATATGTCTCGTGTGATTTTCATGCCAATAAGTAGCTTTATCAAAAAGGAATGTTGATTTGTTGACCTTCTTAGCCTTCTTGCGATCTTCCAATTAGTTGGGCAACAATCATTGACTTCTATAATTGTGGTAGCTAAAATGTTTTCTTGTCTCTTGGATGGTAGTGCAATGTTTCTCATAGTTTTATCTACTTGCTCATGCCTGATTTTATTTTTGGTCGATGTGATTTCTCAGTGATTCCTTTTTATCGCTTGGATGTTTTGGAATTTTTATCTTGCTATCTACTATCCTCGAATACATTTTTTTTGGCATGTGATTAATATATTTATATCTTTGTAAACATGCAAGGGCCCTTCTCCCTCATTTCTAACAACAATAATAGAAAAGATAAACACTTAGATAAATTGGTGAAGTATATTAAGTTAGGTGTAGTTCACTATTATGAATCCATCTTCCTTCAAGGCTGATTAATTCACTGTCATTTCATTCATTGAGTGTAGCACCCTCCCCATTGCCATTGGAAAACATGCTAAAGCCACACAATTTTTTATTTATTTTTATTTTTCACATGACACATATATCAACAAGAAATGACATAATAAGAAGTTCACATCCATAATTATGTTAGTGTAAGTTTTTATTCCATTTAATGATTTTTCTCTACACATATTTAGTTAACTTGCTTAGGTATCTTTTTAGGTCATTGTGAAAGAGAATCCCACAATCTTGAGGAAGTGAGGACTTGTTTATCTTTCACCTATATAATGTACCTTCTTAAATATTTTATGACTAATGATGTTAATGCTAATATTACCATATTTTTATTGTTAATTAATTATTTATTTTGACTTATGTTTTATTTTGCTACTACACATGTAATTTTTTTGTGCATTCAACTCTATCAAGTAGATCCTCAATTGTGCCCTCATTCAACATGATATAAAAGATTTTATGGTAGATAAATGCCATTATTTTTGTTATAAAATCTTGAGTTTCAGCTTGTATGTCATAGATCTGTCATTTGTTGACCTAACATATTGTAGATTCACCCTTTCCAAGATTTTTCTCTTCTTCTAGAATCCTCTATTGATCCAAATTTAGAAAATAAACAGAATAAAGTTGTCTCTTGTGGGTTTTCATGTAAAGTATCTCATGCCATTAGATTCACAAGGTGTCAAAACCCTAGGATTGGCTATAAACATGACCTAATTTTGTGACAATCAATTTTTACCATTTATTGAGGGTTTCCAGTCTTTTTCAATGATTTCACATAAATCCATACAATCTGTAGTCTTGAAAGGAAAATTATTTTTGGGTTATTTTGAGTTTTTGGATATTTATATTGGGTCTTTGATCGATTTTCAAGAGGCATACAAGATTTGATGATTTTGAGATAAGTGAATTTTTCATACCTAAGTGCATTTGAGAGAAACTCTAGCATTCCCAGCACTGCAGGAACTGTCACCATCTCCCTCACCTACAAGTATACCCTTGCCTCTGATGCTCCAAACCCTGAAAATTGCATAGCTAGGATGCATCTCCAACAAAAAATCTTGACATCAAAACTTTTGACTATGAGTGAATTCGCCATCCCTGACATTAATACTTTTGACTGTGGGAGTAGTTAACATCCCTGACATTAAGAATTTTGATTGTGAGAGTAGTTACCATCCTTGAAAATAGGATTAAGAACTACAAGAATAGTAAAAAACACCAATAAATATAATGAACCATTGCAATCCTAACACATTTCTCTGACTATGGGAAGTGTCAACACTTCTAGCATCAGGGATTTTTGGTGCATGTGCAGTCTTTAACCCCATCATAAGGAGGCTCTACATCTCTGACATAAAACCTTGACATTAGACATTTTGATTGCAAGAGTAGAAAAACCCCAACAAGAGTAAGGACTCCCCTAAACTCCAATGATGGCCACATGAACATCAAATTTAATCTTGTGAGGTGTGACACTATTCAAAAAGGGGTCATTTTTTGGATGATGTCACTCGCCCATCAATCATATCAATCAAATTAAGGGGGTGGGAGAGCACCCAAAATAGGTCTTATCCCTTGGTCATATGAGAATTAAGCCTCTAACCATTTTCAACTCAAAATTTCTTAACTTTTTCTCCAAGAGGGCATAAGTTTTTTAGGGGAAGTTGATTCTAAAAAACAAATTCACACCAAAATGTTTCAACCCAAAATTTATAAATTTATGCAAGTGAAGATCATTATATTTTTTTATTAAGGAACATTCAAACTTTCATAACTTTTAGTCAACAGCTCCATTTCAGGTGCCATGTTTTTTGAAAGTGCAAGTCTTTTCAAGCTCTATGCATTGGTGATATTCTTGTATATTGTAAATTTGAACCTATGTAGATTAAATTGGGGTTTCATATCATCATATTTCAACACATGCAATTAAACACATCCTTACTTTCTACACCATGGATCTAAGTTCAATTCCAATTCTTACACCATTTAACTATTATGAATGGAAAGTCAAAGTGTAAATCTTCTTTAGGAGATAAGACTTACACCAAATCATGATAGGTAAAAAAACATAACCAATACCTAAAGTAAAGAAGGTGAAGTTGTACAACAAAAGTGATGAAGCTTACCATCTTTTATGCCTTCTCATGACTTGATCTTTGATATCAAATCTAAAACAACTCCAAATCAAGTGTAGATTTTATTATAAAACCTATTTGGAAAGCAAGACATCATGAGAGGTCATAAGTTGGATAATGAGATCATTAGTTTGATCCCAAATGATTTTGATACAATACAAGGCTTATTCACAAAGTTCAAATCACTTAGGTTACAGATGAAACTGTGTGACATTGATAAAAAAGATGATCAATTGATTCTTTCCATCCTTTATAAATTAGGTTTTGACTATTTTGTCTTCATTTCTCCCTTTCGCACCACCGAGCATGCCGTTAGATCTACATAGACGATGCCATTCTTGGATGACTTTGTTTTTAACTTGACTAGGGATCAAGACAAGATTATTCAAATGGGTACACTGAAGTCCTCTAAATCACATGCCTTAATTATGAGTCATGACAAACAAAAGACTCTAGAAGCAAGGAAAATAAATATAACAAGGACCCAGAGAAAAGAAAGGGTCATAATTTTTATGCTAGGTTAAAAACATCAAAAGATTCCCTATCTTCAAATGCAAAATCCAAGAAAGAAAAACTCACATGTGGCTATTGAAATAAATTTAGACACAATGAATCCAAATAAATAAAGAAGTAGATTAACCAACTGATAAAAATGCTTGAGAATCACAATACCATTGTCCATGTTTATTCCAATCAGATTTCATAAACACATAAGTCTTATAAGGATAAATAAAAAAGAAGGGAAAAAATAAGGGTAAAGCGCTTTTTGTAGTTACATCTCAACCTTCCACATGGGTTATTATTTCTAGTTCATCGCACCACATAGCTTCATCATAAGACATGTTTTCATCCTTATATCCTTGTTTTATGCCTTCCATCTTATTGGGTGATGATACTTCTATAGAAGTTAATGGGAGTAGACTAATTGAAGTGAATTATGAGAAATTTCATGATGTTATATGTGTTCCCTATTTATCCACCAATATCCTATCTGTTTATTAGATCACTCACATCGGTTCAAGCAGTAAATTTGAGTTCACAACCAATTCCATGGTTATTAGAGAAGTAAAAAAGAACTCCATATTACATTTGTGAAAGTAGACTAATAGTCACAATTGGATACTTTCTCATATTTTTCACTTGATCAACCCTCTACTACATTGCTCACTCATTCAGATGGGGTGAGTAAATTATGGCCTGAGTGATTCAGTCATCTCAACTATCACTACCTAGAGAAAATCAATCATCATGACATCGTTTTAGTGTTACCACGAGTCAAATTTTCTAATGGAGTTTTCCAGGGTTACATATTTGGTAAACATGTTGAGGATAAGTATGAAAAGGAAAAATCATGAAGAGGTGAACAAATATTGGAGATTGTCCATAATGACATTACTAGCCCATTTCCAAAACATTCATTCAGTAGGACTAAACACATGCTTACTTTTATCAATGACTATTTGAGGTATACTTGGTTGTAATTTCTTAAGTTAAAAAGTGATGTCTTTGATCAATTTCAAGACTTCAAGGCACATGCAGAGAAATAGTTAAGTAAATCCATCAAGATTTTGTGTGGTAAGTATGTTAGTAACCATTTTGAGCAATTATGTACATCAGAGGGAATTCAACAACAAAATATAGATCTATATAGTCCTCAGTAGAATGGTGCTGAAGAGATATGATAGCCAATGATCAATGATCACTTACTTATTCAACAATTACTCCAATACCTTTTCCCATTTATTAGTAAATAGTTCCTTATTTTTATAATCTGTTTTCTCATTTATCTCTATGACAAATATCTCATTTATATATTGGTCCTTTCTAGATGAATAAGAATATATTATCTTCATTTTTTCAATGGTTATCAACTCACAGATTTATCATCCTTAACCTTTCTCATTTCAATCTAAGACTTTTCACAATTTTCACACATAGATTTACATCACTATCTATGCTCCATTACAAACCGTTTGATCTTCATTCAACTTCCATTTTTCACTAGCAAAGGTGCTAGAAACTGTCTCACCTTCATTCAACATCAAACTATTTTCTTATATTGATCCAATCTTTCTCTCTTCGATCCTCTCCTCACATCTCTTTACCATTTTCCCAATGTTTCATCACACATTAGATGGCTTTCATAAAAGGACAAAAGACCAAATAATGCATTTGATACAAGAAATTAAATCAGGTTCTGGCTGTGCAGTCTTATTGAATTCTTGAACCGCGAATGGATTTCTGATTCAATACCTACCTTATTTTATAGTCAATTCACCTCCATTTCTTGATTTTTTTTACAAAGCATGGATTTCCATAATTTCGATGCAATCTTCCTATTTGCATTCACTGTATTTTCTTTCAACTTAGTCTTTAATTTATTTGTCCATAAATTCCTTAAAATACATTTACATGATTTTGACTGCGTAATGGAAGCTTGTTGGTTACTGTTAATTATGATGCAGACCCTATTAGGATTTTACAAATGAATAACTACTGCCATGGTTAATTTAATTTTATATAAGTGTCATAGACTGTGCAAAATGACCCATTCCAATCGAGCTTTTGTTGAAACCATACTTTATACTACAAAACTTAAAGAAGTCATACGACATTGTGATTGGTATTTTTTTTGATATGTAGTCCACCATATACCATTAATACAACAATCATGACCTATGTATGCTGCACATTCTAAAAATAAAGGCTCGCCCCGACACTTCACCAAAGATTGATGATCCTAACAGAATTTCCTACTCAAACACCTCTGTGAGTTTCAATGTAGGTAGATATAAACTAGATCTTTTAATGCTGATAAACACATTTAAACCTCATAAGCCGAATGACCATAGTCACTAGGAAGACTTATTGAATAAATAGAGGTTTATATTATCATTTGGTTACAATATTTGACCATGTCAAAAGATTATAAAATGACTTCTTTCAAAATTGTCATAGAGTTGCAGACCCGATAGGAAATAACATAAGTCCAGATCTTATTTAAAGAACAATGAAAGATTTTCAATGGATTGACTAAATCCAAGACTAACATACCTTGCTTCCTCAATGATCAGATTGTTTCCATGCACTCAAAATTATGCGACTTTCCTTATTTCTCATCTTGATGATAATGCTTAAGATCCCTTCGAAACACATTTATTCTTGCACACAAATTTCTATATTGTCTTGGCGTAATTACATATAAGAATGTTCAAAGATATTCATTGTCACTCACCAAGTCAGAAGAGCTCCATTAGATACAAATTTCCTCTTTTATTATCAAATCTTCATATGTATACACACATTCCTATTACTACAAGTAAACATGTACAAGCCTAAAGGCCTTATTTTCTTCCATATAATCTCTATCTTCTCTATTGAACGTGTGACTAGTTTTATATGGATTTTACAAGGACAGGTTCGAGGTCTTTCTTGGATAAACATGGCTTTGTATAGAATAAAATTCCAAGACTCTCTCAACTAACTGTTCTTAACATAAAATATTCTAATATTAGTCCTCTCCAATGTACATAGACTTCTAGACGAATGTTTAGAGTCACTTTTCATCTTTACATTGATAAAAGGACTTTAAAAATATGATAACAATCCCCTAGGACTATTATAAGAGGTCCATGCTCTCTTACAATGGGTCTTATCTCTTACAAAGCTTCTCAAAACCATTCAAATATTTAAACTTAACTTTTGGAGGGAAATTCTCCAAGTGACTTCTAAAGCATACTTGAAACTGAATAACACTCCTTATAGATTCTTAAAAGACCCTAAGACTTTACAAGTCTGAAACAAGACTCTCCTTGCTTATGAGATTTTATAAGAACAAATAGATCATGGCTCTTTGTTATTCACACAATGTGACTTTTGACTCTTTACAAACAATTGCACTTCTATATACAAGATTTACATAATTGAACTGATGCTCCTACATCAACTTACCAAGCTTGAAAGATTTCATGTGATCTTTCTCATGAGCTTTTATCATGCCTTCCTTTAAAAATCTCCATTCACTATCTTCTTGAGCCACTCTTGTGTATAGGTGAGCATGTTCCATTGCTCCACACCTGTACTTCATTTTTTTTCTATCTTGTCCTTCCAACCTATCAACAAAATCAACTTGCTGAATAAAACAAACATTTTTTTATATCTTTCTGCATTTTGTCCTTGTTGCCAAACTTCATGATGAACCTTGATTTGTTCATCTCCTTCTATCTTTATGCCGATTTGCTCCTTAATCAGTTCTTACTATACTTGTCCTTCATCTTCTTCAATCAAGATTTCTTCCTTAGCTGCAACAACTTGCATTTGATTTTCTTGACCATCTTCATATCTGCTCTTGTCCCTTAAAATCTTCATGATTTTAGCCTTGAAATTGTATTTAATAGTTTTATCATCAACTTTTTTATTGTTGTCTTTCAAGGCAACTCCAGTTCTTCCTTCAATCTATTGTCCGTTTGACAGTTTACTAATCCTATTGCCTTCTAAGGCAATTTCATTCAAATAAATAACTTTTTCAATGAAATCCTCAAGGTATTCCATGCTTCTTATATAATACAAACTATTAGTCAATCCATTAAATAGTTTATCTATGCATTCATTTGACAAAATATCTATTTTTGAAAACAAATCATCTTCTTCATGTGTGGCAATGGTTACCTGCAACTCATCTTTTGAAACTTCATTTTGTTCATCTTATTTATGCATGAGCTTACTCCTTGGCTCAAAAAGTTCGCCTACATACAAAACATGAAAAGCAACATTAAATTTAAAAATTTAAGGCAAAATTGCCTCCTTCGATTCTTCTTTTGCTACCACCACTTCTTCTTGGAGAGAGGCTATAAATTTTTTTATGGCTTCCTCATCTTCAATTTTGCTTTCTACTATGAACATCTCCTTCACTATTTCTTCTTTTTGTCTTTTTCTTTCTTCCTTCCTCAAGGAAACCAACCTTTGTTTTCTACTTTTCTGAATAAGCAACTCTAAAGGCCACTTTACATTCTTCTTTATTCTCCAACCATTCCATTCCCTTTCTCCCATTTGCTCTATCAAGAGATCCAACATTCTTATCTTCTCTTTAATCTCCATCATTTCTCTCTCAACCTCCAAATTTTCTTTTTCCATTCTTTTTCCCTTCATTATTATACCTTAGCAAGTCTTTTCCACCTTGCCAATCTCCGACACCTCACCTAGGATTCCTCTTTTCATTTGCATAGTCTTCTGATGCTTAAGTCCTCCTCTCTTAGGACTTATTTTAAAGTTTCAATGAACTCTTCCTCTTAGCTACTGTGAGCTTCTTAACGGAAAAAACTAATGCAATCAATTTCCAACACCACTTACGCTGGAATTCTCAATGGGAGACACCTATATCAATCTTCAAAGGTTATGCAAAACACTATGTATTATGCCAATTCATTAAAAACACAAGGAAATGCTCTCAACTGCTCACAAACAAATCACTGAATTTGTTTGCCCAATAGCTTTTGCTGGGCTCTGATACTAAATTGATAGCCAATGATCAATGACCACTTATTCAACAATTACTCCAATACATTTTCCCATTTATTAGCAAATAGTTCCTTATTTTTATAATCTATTTTCTCACTTATCTCTGTGACAAATATCTCATTTATATAGTGGTCCTTTCTAGATCAATAAGAATATATTATATTCATTTCTTTTAATGGTTATCTACTCACAAATTTATAATCCTTAACCTTTCTCATTTCAAACTAAGACTTTTCACAATTTTCATACATAGATTTACATCACTGTCTATGCTCCATTAAAAACCGTCTGATCTTCATTCAACTTTCATTTTTCACTAACAAGGGCGCTAAAAACTATCTCACCGTCATTCAACATCAAACTATTTTCTTATATTGATCCAATCTTTCTCTCTTCGATCCTCTCATCACATCTCTTTACCCTTTTCCCAATGTTTCATCACACATTGGATGGCTATCATAAAAGGACAAAATACCAAATAATGCATTTAATATAAGAAAACAAATCAGGTTCTGGCTATGCAGTCTTATTAAATTCATGAATTGAGAATGGATTTCTGATTCAATACTTACCTTATTTTTATAGTCGATTCGCTTCCATTTCTTGATTTTTTTTACAAAACATGGATTTCCATAATTTCGATGCAATCTTCCTGTTTGCATTCATTGTATTTTATTTCAGCTTAATATTTAATTTATTCATCCACAAATTCCTCAAAATAAATTTACACAATTTTGACTGCGTAATGGAAGCTTGTTGCTCACTATTAATAATGATGCAGACCCTGTTAGGATTTTACAAATGAATAACTATTGCCATGGTCAATTTCATTTTCTATAAGTGTCATAGCCTATACAAAATGACCCAAATTCCAATCAAGCTTTTGTTGAAGCCATACTTTATACTACAGAACTGAAATAAGTCATACGACATTGTGATTGGTGTATTTTTGGATATGTAGTCCACCATATACCATTAATATGACAATCATGACCTATGTATGCTGCACATTCTAAGAATAAAGGCTTGCCCCAAAACTTCACCAAAGGTTGATGATCCCTACAGAATTTCCTACTCAAACACCTCTATGAGTTTCAATGTAGGCAGATATGAACTATTTTGGGATCTTTTAATGCTGAGCAACACAACTAAACCTCATAAGCTGAATGACCATAGTCGCTAGGAAGACTTATTGAATAAATAAAGGTTTATATTATCATTTGGTTACAATATTTGACCATGTCAAACGATTATAAAATGACTTCTTTCAAAACTGTCATAGAGTTTACAGACCCGATAGGAAATAACATAAGTCTAAATCTTATTTAAAGAATAATGAAAGACTTTCAATGGATTGACTAAATCTGAGACTAACATACCTTACTTCCTCAATGATCAGATTGTTTCCATGCAATCAAAATTATGCGACTTTCCTTATTTCTCATCTTGATGATAATGCTTAAGATCCCTTCAAAACACATTTATTCTTGCATACAACTTTCTATATTGTCTTGGCGTAATCACATATAAGAATGTTCGAAGATATTCATTGTCACTCACCAAGTCAGAAGAGCTCCATTAGATATAAATGTCCTCTTTTATTAACAAATCTTCATATGTATACACATAGTCCTATTACTACAAGTAAACATGTACAGGCCTAAAGGCCTTATTTTCTTCCATATCATCTCTATCTTCTCTATTGAACGTGTAACTAGCTTTATATGGATTTTCCAAGGACAGGTTCGAGGTCTTTCTTGGATAAACATGGCTTTGGATAGAATAAAATTCCAAGATTCTCTCAACTAACTATTCTTAACATAGAATATTCTAATATTAGTTCTCTTCAATGTACATAGACTTCTAGACAAATGTTTAGAGTCATTTTTCACCTTTACATGGATAAAAGGACTTTAAAAATATGATAACAATCCCCTAGGACTATTCTAAGAGGTCTATTCCCTCTTACAATGGGTCTTATCCCTTACAAAGCTTCTCAAAACCATTCAAATATTTAAACTAAACTTTTGGAGGGAAATTCTCCAAGTGACTTTTAAAGCATACTTGAAACTGAATAGCACTCCTTATAAATTCCTAAAAGACCCTAAGACTTTACAATACTAAAACAAGACTCTCCTTGCTTATGAGATCTTATAAGAACAAATAGATCATGGCTCCTTGTTATTCACACAATGTGACTTTTGACTATTTACAAACAATTTCACTTTTATATACAAGATTTAAATGATTGAATTGATGCTCATGCATCAACATAATAACATGTCCTTGAAGAAAATTGCCAATTGCATGCTCCAATCCAAGTATTTTTCACCTTAGTATTGGGTCGAGGCCATCAACTGTGCTTGTTATGTCCAAAATAGAGTTCTTAGTAAAGCATTAAAAGGAGTCACTCTTTTTGAAGCTTGGAGCAGTTGAAAAACCATAGTGAATCATTTTTGAGTGTTTGAATCTCCTACTATAACCTACATTCCAAAGAATAAATGTAAGGCAATGGAACCTCAGTGTCAACCTTGTATCTTCATTGGATATCCTAAGGGTGTTAAGGGATACATGCTTCTCCATCCCACCACTTATGAGTTGTTTGTTGAGATGAGTGTTCATTTTTAAGAGGGTCATTAGGAATCCACACTCGACACCTCTCCCCTTATTTAGATGCACTAGGATTTGATGATAGTTTTAATGATTCAGATCCACTTGAACAAATTTTTAATGATCTAAATTCTTGTTCTAATTTTGATGACAAAAGTGGTGATGATGATTCCGCTCCTCCTCCCAGAATATGTTTAGAGGATGAGGAATCTCCACTTGAATCTTTGAGCATTGGTCTTATTTAGTCTGGATAGACATTACAAAGTGATGGACAATAGGTTGGAGATCCATCAAACACCAGGTAAACTTATTCACAATTCTAGGATACCCAACATGCTTTCATTACATCTACTTTTGATCTAAATTCATTTTGTGAGGCATCATGAACTCTTGAGTGGGATGCTACTATGGAAAATGAGTATTGTTACCTATATAGGAACAACATTTTGAATTTAGTCCCACTTCCTAAGGGAAGAAAAATTATTTGATGTAGGTGGATTTCCCAAAAAAAACATACAGTAGATGGTTTCGTAAACAAGTTCAAAGCACATTTGGTAGAAAAGGTTTTTTCTCAGTTATTTGGGATTGACTAAACTGAGATTTTTGTCCCAATTACAAAAATTAACTCAATCTAACTCATTCTAGGGACATCCTTCATTGTACCAATTCATGATATCACTGTAGTCAAAGTCTCATTTCGTCATGGGCATCAAGGGTTTTCTCAAGACCTATTTCGAGTGAGGCAATTTTGTCCACTCTTATCCCATTTCCAAATCTTGTTGTGGTCATATTTCCATGGATTTGTAGGTTTTGTGACCAGCCCCAAAATTTTTAAATGCCACATGCTCAAGGGTTTTTTTAAAATAAAAAAATTATGAGAATTCCTCTTGCTCATTCCACTCATAATTCTCATTTCTATCTTAGGATTTCAAGGAGAAGGATTTTAGGGTTTTCATGACCTATGTACTTGGTCAGCTCCACCTCTAAAATTGATTCTCTATTTATGAGTTTTGGTGTAAGAATACCTCATCAGTATTGACCTACTTTATGATTTCTTAGGTCATAGATTCCACCATGAAATATAAGTATAAAAGGCCACCCATCTAATATTGAATTAAATATACCTAATATCTCTTAACATAGACATGTGACATATTGATCAGGTAGAGTTCCATGGTATAATAAATGCTTCATACCATATGACTTTAGCCACATGTATTTTCAAGAGTGGATTCCTACAAACATCAACCTTTCCCCACTCTATCCATAATCTAGTATCCATTTAAGCATTTAAAAAGTTGAAATTGAAGTGTACAATACACCCCAAGACATATAGTATGTATTGATTGTTGGAAGGGCATGTAATTAGAATATGGTCACAATGTGAAGTGAATGTGAAAGTAGGTTCATATTGTAATAGTTTTATGGGATTTTTTTTGCCTATGGATGTATGCTATATTTTGTTGGGGAGATCATGGCAGATCATGGTAATCTTACAATAAGGATAACTATAATGGAAGGAACTATGTAGTGTTAGTTGAGAACAATGGAGATAGATATAATCTAACCTAAATACAATTTAAAGAGGATGGGAATAGAATAAGAGTAGAGTAGAATAATTCAATCGACCTTTTTCTCAACCCAATAATGTGTAGTAGAGGATGAGGTTGGAGCAAAGATGTTAGAGGGAGAAGAGCATCATATGATTTCAGCAAGTGTTGAAGAAGATGCAAAGAGGATAAAAGGACTAGTTGGGATAATATTCTAAAAAGAGATCGGTGATATTTTAAAGGATATTTCGATGATGGGCATAGTCGAGGATAATGTTTTTGAAACACAGGTATATAAATTGTTTGACATGGAAATGTGGGAAGAAATAGAGGATGCCACGAAGACTATCTTATAGTTAGCATTTGAGGATATGGGTGATCATTTTGATGTCAACGGATATATTGATTTCTTTGATAAGGAATCTATGAAGGATGAAATAGTGGATGGGATGTACTCAAGGAAGAAAAGAGTATGTAATAATAGTGTTAAAGAAATATGGTGGTGGTAGATGGTAGAATTTGGGAAAAGTATACAATGAAGGAGTTCATAATAAACTCATAACCAAAAGGATCTCTCCTACAAACCATTACCACAACACCAATAACATAGACATTTCACATAGAGAGTAAATATGCACAATACCGTATTTGATAGTATATTCACATCTTCATGTGGGTCTCCACAATGATTGAGTTAAAACTACATGGGAGTTCCTATTAAATAGGCAAGGTAGGTTTTTTTGTACAACAAAATATTATTGCATGAATAACCATAAAATAGGAGTGTTTATTTATTATTGTACACTCAACAAATTTAACAAAATATAATAGCACGTCTAATAATAAAATGACTCATAAATCAAGCTTACACGCTTTACTCCAATACCCTCCCTTAAGCATAAAATAAGGAGTGAAAAAAGAGAAATCATAAAGACTCAATGGGTCCCAACAAATAGGCCTAATCAGGTACCCATGTATAAATCATAGTGAAATACAAAGTGTTCCTATGGTAACCAATCCATCTTATCAGACTACATGGATGACGAATCATTGTAACCACCAAGTCGAATAGGAATTGGTACTTTGTATGAGGCTAATTATATAAAAATCATTGATCTCAAAACACTGGGAAAAAGAGTCACTGAGGATGAAATGTATCATTGTAAGGTGCCCAAAAAACTATTAACAACATCTAAAATTGAGAGAACAAAAAACATATGTTACAAGGTGTCCTAAAAATGCAAATGACTCAATACTCAAACATAAAGCTGAAAAAGGTGCACTGGATGGAATAAAGGCCATCAAATACAAATACACTTGATGAAATTGAAAGTCTCAATGGAACTCAAAACTGCACAAGTGGTCTAGATCCACTACTCGATCACAAAAAACAACTAACATTAGGATTCACCATAATAATTATTATAAAAAATACTCTCAGAGGTGTTGATAGTGAAAAATGGTTCATTCACCAACTAAATTCAATCTACTACTAGAATATGTTATACACCAAGGGTTAGTAAGGAACACAACAATCGAAGAAGTAGGATTTACACCATACCCCCCCATATTGCTAATTAGGTGGAGTGATGCAAAAAAGTTCTATATGAGTGGACTAAATCCACTACTCAAATGCTGACATGATGACACTATATTCACTAGAATAGCTACTCTTCAAAAGGAGATCAAGCTCTACAACAAATCTTAAGGAGACTGTCAACTATAAAAAAAATATTGAAGATATAGAACAAATATCTCTCAAGAAGATGGCCCTAGTGGTGATGGGATAATAAACAACTAAATAATAATGTGCTCAATATGGATCATAAAAACATGAAGAAAAATCTCCATGACTCTTAGTGTGACTATAAATAAATATCTCATTCAACAAAAAAACACTAGATGATGCATAAAACCTAGAATGATATCAATTTATAGAAGATGCCATCAAGAACAAGATAGTTTCTCTTAAAACAAGGGAGCAATGTGTGACACAAAACCATACGCAAGAATGTAGGACATTAGGCTCTGCCAAAAATACACTTGTGAGTATAAAAGTGGCATAAAAATATAATGCACTATAAAAATGGGATGTTAGACTCTATCAATAATGCATCAATGAGTACAAAGTGTGATGAAAAGGACAAAAATGTTGACTAAGAGGGCACAAACATAATAACAATGACCTCAAGAAATGAAGGTAAGGTAGAGTGAAAACAAGTTTGTTTTATCTATGAGGGGGTCTGACCTCCTACTAGACTGGACCTCACCCACTGATCTTCGATAAATGAGGATGAAAGAGTGGTATGCCAACAACAAAATTGGCCTCAATAATTAAAATGGCCTTCAAATTACAATAGTACCACCTTAAAAAAAATGTCTCCCCTCTACAATTAAAAAATTGACCTCACTTTACAAGTACAACATCTGAAAACAAATTTCACCACTTGTGAAATATGAGTACCTCCATATAAAAAAATTCATAGCACTTATGGGGAGAATTTTTTTATATTCATAGAATAGGTTGTTTTCTGCTATGACTACTCAACCACTTTGAAGTTAAAAATAAGAATTATTATTAATGTTTACAAAAGACAACTTTTGAAATTAAAAAAAAAAAAACAACCTTTTCATAAGGTTGAGTAGTCATAGCAGAAAAAGTCTACAAAGGCTAGCCCATGGGAGTAATGGGATCCATATGGTAGAAAGGAGTGGTTGGATTAGATGTTGCCAATGGTTGTTTACAAAGCCACAACTCAAAATCCATAGTAATAAAGTAGGAACCTGAGCTTGTAAACCACCGTTTAAGGAGGGATCGAGATGCATTGGAACACATCAAGGGGTGGAAAGCTTGAGTTTTGGGAAGATAACCTACTGCATCACTTTAATTCTATTATAATCCAAATACAAGATTGAGATCAAGGAATATTTTGGTTGTTTGATGAATCCATGGCTATGTGTTAAGGATTGAAAATTGTAAGTAAAAGGTTAGTTATTTTTGAGATATCTTTGGCTACAGACTGTAGAAGAAAAGTCAGTGATAATAAAGACTCTTTTCACCATATCCCAAATAGATACCACATTCAAAAATTTCAAGATCTAGAGATGTATGTGAAGGCTAGTGGTGAGGGAGGTTATGGTAAAGTCATATCCTATCTTGAGATGTTGATGGAATCCTATAATAAGTCGTATCACCTCAAGGGTTATCCCTTTACAAAGAGGGGATTGAAAAACCATAGATTTTTAATATAAATGTTGTGGGAACTGATAAATATCTAATTATTTGATGTAGAGTGATGAGATCAAGGTGTTAGCTTCATGCAATATGCAGTGAGATCTAACACTAAGTTGTCAATCCAATACTATAAAAATCAAATCTAATATTGCAAGGACCTGCAACTAAAATGGGACATGGTATATTTAGGTAGATTTCTCAATAATAAGAACCAATTTGATGACTTTTCTTGCATATGGAATGACATTATGTGAGATCAGGGATCAAATCTCATCATGGGAATCGACTCGGTAAAGGGAACTTAACTGAGCCTTTCTTAGTGCAAATTTTAAGTGCTTTCTACTTATAAATTTGTCATTGGTAAACAACAACATTGGCAAAATGTAGGAAAAATTAAAGTGTAGAGGACTTCTTGCTAAATAGATAAGATCCTCATAAGAATGGTATGACCTAATCCAAAAAGAATGCATGTGATTTTTCCATGGAAGTGTAGCTTAGGCTAGTTTTGAAATACAATAAAATATCCAAGTGAGTAATAAATGTAAAACAATATCAACTCAAATTCATCCAACAAAGAACATTTACACTACTTCAAATATGATTATACAACACCAAAAATAATAGCAGTCTACAAGAGGATCCATGTCCAAATTAATAATATAAACTTATAACACCTACCAGGATGGAGGAAAATAAAAACATTATCTCATGACCACAGTGCTAAATACATATAATGCAAACTTGTAAAGTATATTTTCAATGAAGATGTAAGGTTTGAGTAATAGATGTAGGAGACTGCTTTGATACCTTGATGAAGTTCATAATGAACTCATAACCAATATGATCTCTCTTGCAAACCATTACCACAACACCAATAATATAGACATGGCACATAGAGAGTAAATATGCACAATAAAGTCTTTGATAGTGTATTCAGATCTCTATGTGGATCTTCGCAATGACTGATTCAAAACTACATGGGAGTGCCTATTAAATAGGAAAGGTAGGTTGTTTTGTGCAATAAAATATTGTTGCATGAATAACCATAAAATATGAGTGTCTATTTATTATTGTGCACTCAATAAATACGTACATAAAATATAATATCATCTCCAACAATAAAATGAATCCCAAATCAAGCTTACATGCTTTACTCTAACATACAAGAGAGTCGATAAACAGAAAGAGAGATAATTAGAGGTCGTGGATAGAATATGGCCAAGAAATAGTCAATGGAAATAGAAAGGTGATTTGAGATAAGTGGAGGAGGATAATTTATGGTACAATAGGTGTTTTTAAATAGATAAATAAATAGAAAGATAAACTTCAGAGGTACCTAACAAGGTGGAATGGGTCTTCATGGTCAAGTCAATTGGTAGAAGAATGGTTCTACCATTCATCTTACCTTTGTTATCTAGAGATCATAAATTTAAAACCTTAGGTTTATGACATAGAAGAACCAAAGGGTAAATGTAATAGTGCATCAACAAAAACATGATTTAGTTTCTTATGCATGCTTGCATAAAATTTTGTTATGTATGTGACTTTTAAGAATTTAGAAACAACATTTCACATATTAAATAGTATGAATGTGTATGTTAGACGGTATCTATATAGGTCCAACACTTCAAAAGTGGATTTCAAAAGAGGTTTTAGTCATTTTTCAAGATTAGATTGCCCCTTTGGAGATAAATGATGAAATTTATGGTTTGTGCAGATGGCGGTTACACAACCACTAGATTGTATGAAATAAACATTTCACTTGCATTTTTCTTATACCATGTTGGAAATATTTTATGTCATATTACTTAGATTATTTTTGTGACTCACCCAATTCGGTATGATATAAACCTTCCAACATTATATAAACAAAGATTTTAATCATGATTTTTCTTTGTGTTTGAGAGGGGAAACTCCCACATATTTTAATACTTTTAACCAAAAAGTACAAAATGCATTAGAAATGGAAGAAAGGGGGAAATAGGGATGGAAATAAAAGATAAATAAATAGATAGGAGAATGGGAAACCTAAAACAGAGTAAACACAAAAAACCACTTATATTATCCCAAATTAATGGCATGATTTGAACAATTCAATAATGGAAACCTATATCCACAGAAAGGGTGAGAAAGACATACTTCACATAGGGGAATGAAGACATCACTAGAGAGAATTTGAGACACAAAGTTATATGGAACACCTATGTATTTCAAGCTGGAAATGAATGCAAAGTCTCACCTTCTTCCTTTTAGACAAGGTTTCATTTAGCATCAAATAGTCTGTGTTAGAATCTTCTTTTAGTGTTTTGAATAAAAACATAGGAAAAACAACATGAATGATTACCCAAAATATCAATGTCTTTGCTCAAACCAAATTAGGTGTCACAAAGTTTATTTGCTAGGATTTCCAACATAAAGTTTTCAAAACTAAGAACTTTTACATGTAATCTAGAAAGCACAAATTTTAATAGATTTATTTATTCATAGACGATACAACATATTACAAATAAGAAATAATAAACACTTATGAAGCAATCTATTCATATTACAATTTGTCTGCTTTGAATTGACCACACTCTTAAAAAATGAATAACTTGAACAAAGACATAACCATTTTTTCCTTTTTAGTTTTGAGCAAAAGAAGTTATAAACACATTTACAATATCAATCCTCCTTTTTATAGGCACCCGATCTTTAGGTGGTTATATAAAAATACTTATTTTACATCATAAAAAAGTGAATATGGAGTCCCCCTATAGGAAAATTATTACACTTGTCCTATATTCCCATAAGGTTGGATATATTTAATTATGAAAATGAACACCATGCATGTTCACTATTTTTTTTATAGAATGTTGATAATAGTCTTGTTGGAAGTTTAAAATTATTTATATATTTAAACATATAAATATTTTAGCTTATTTGATCACCAAACACTTATCAAGTTTTCATTTTTAGTTTATCAAATTGTGATTTATTTGTATATTATGGGTATAACATAATCAAAATGGAAGACACTAACTCCATCTATGCAAACCCCTAAACCAAACTCTTCCCAATTTTAGTCTTATAGGGTTTATCCATTTCAAAGAGTAAGAATATATAACACACAAATTCAAGAGGAAATGATGCATATCAATACCAAGGGACATGATTATATGCTCACATTATAGATTAACAAGCACTAATATGATAAACTTTGGAAAACTCTTAAACTAAGATCTATAGAAGAATCCATTACCACAACCATGAACCTAAGGCATTGAACAAAAATAATAAACTATCTATTATCCATAAATAGACTATACAATGAATAACTCTATATATCCATAACTTCATCAAATAAAATGAATGAGCCTTGCATATATAGGCAAATAAGATCATTCCTAACTAATATATAAAGTTCAGTGATCAATTGTAACTAAAAGATCAATCTAAGAGATCAAACCTAGGACTAAGAGATAACTATCCCTAAAAGATAGAAATAACTAGAAAATGTCCACATAATATATAAGAGATAAATATGTAATATCTCATAATATCTAAAATAATATAAATTAAATATTCACACATGTGTGGGTGGGAATAACTAAATATTTAGGTGAACATGAACTAAGATAAACAACCTACCCCAACCACACCCCACACCCCACCCCCCGCGCCCCGCCACCCCACCCCCCACGCTAGGGAACAAAAATAAAGTGACATATCCATAGTATGAGTCTTCAAAATAAGGATTGATAAGGTACTCATGTATAATATATCTATGAATAAATCTATCATAAACTGGAGAAAGGGAAGAAACCCATAGGAAAAAAACTCCCCCAAAAAAGAATAGAGGAAATAGATCCCAACAACAAGGCCCAATGAGGTAGCCATGCAAAAAAAAGGATGTAGTGTGAAGACAAGTGTCCCTATGGATATCAATCTACCTTTTAAAAATTCATGGATAACAAGTCACTTTAAACACAAAGTCTATATATGAATGGTGTTGAATACAATTATCACTGAGTACAAACACTACACTCTAGAATACTGGGTAGAATGATGAACCTGAGGAAGCATTGTCTGAACACCCTCCGTCAATGGTAAACTATGAGAAGATGGAAATGAAAGTCTCTAAATAAATGAAATAAAAATGGTGATAAAAATTAAAAATACTAATGTGGATGCTACACTGGTGCCATTACACAAAAATTCACCAAAAATACCACTGAGACATAACAATCCTCATATGGGTTATGAAAAACAATGTTCCTTAATAAGATACTCCTGTACAAAGGAGGAATATTAAAAAAATTCAAAAAAGGTGAAAAATGTAAAAGTGCATAAAAACACACAATGAATAAACAAGGAGCTCAAATACCAAGGATTAAAAACTACATCACATCCCCTTAACTGCTGATTGGGTGGAGTAATGTAAAAAAGTTTGTATGAGTAGTTTGAATCCACTACTCGAACATGGATTAAAAAAAATGGATGCACTAGAATAGCTCCACATAAAATTGAGGGAGCCTGTAAACTATAAAAAAATGTCAAGGATATAGATAAAATTTATCCATATCTAGGTAATCATGAGGTAAGCACTCTAACATACTTAAGTTTATCTGTATGGTCTCGAGAGTGACCAAGACCACCTATACAACTTTAATAGTGACTGAGACCATTTATACAAAATTTATAGTTACTGGGACTATCTAGATTAGCCACTCTGGCTCAACCTCAATACATGGCTAATAATATATAAGCTAGGTTAATATAACTATGAGAATGGCCAGACACAAGCTAACATGTCATAAATGTAAAGCTGGGCATCAAAAGTCACCATAAGTAACTTAATATGAATTTTGAAAATTTAATTGTTTTAAGGAAAGTAGGGCTTGATTAATTGTACATGACCATGATGTGTGATAATGGATATCTAATTTCTAGTATACAAAATAAATATGTAAGATTATAGAAAAATAAAAGTCATGTAGTGGTCAGTTCCCACCTTAATGGGAAAGATCTCTTGTTGTAGAATAGCAGAAGGAAAATTAAGTAAGACAATGTGTTTTTGTGTTTATTTTAAGAATATTTTCCCTTCAAATGTTAGTATATTTTATATTATAAGAAACAAACATTTTCCACCATGAATGGTTTAGAACAAGCATTAACAAGTTCATCAGGATGCACTGAAGAATTTATAAAATTATAGATTTTTGTGTTTATATTTAAAAATAAAATAATTTGAGTGTTGGGAGATACAATGCATATGAAAAATAATGTTAAATTTTTAATGGATAAGAAGGCACATGCCTATATCTAAGCACGTGATATTTTTATAAACAACCACATTTAATAAATTATTATTGGTACTATAGGGATTTTTGTATTGTAAATTATGTTAGAAACAATATTTTATATGTAAATAAATTTTATAGAAAAACTTTATATATACTTAAATGATTGATTTTATCATTGTGCCATTATAAATTGACATTAAAAAAAATATTATTATCGAAGGCAAGGTATATAGGTCTCAATTTTTCTATTAGTACATTTTCACTAACCAAACATGGTGTGTTAGTTGTCAAATGTAATGATTGGGATATTATTTTATTGAAAAATATATTTTTAAATAGAAATTTTTTTATCTTGCATTCTATTGGTTAGAAAATAATATCCTAACCATGAAGGCCCTTTTTTATTAGTAAATATTAGATGTTTTTCCTATGTCTAGTAAAGAGTTGTTGTAAGATTTTTCTTTTAATGGGATATAGTTTTTAAGAAAATATTGTGTGTTTGGTTTCCATAATTAATGTTAGTGTTTATTCTTTCCCATAGGGAAGTCTTATTGCTGTGTACATTCCCATGGTTTCATGCGATTAATGCCTATGTCATTGAATGTGTCATAGTAGTTAGGCTTTATTTTTTGTTGTTGATGGTAATTGTCTCACCTGTTGCTTGTATTAAATTGATCTAAAAAAATAGTATAATATGTAAGAGTATTATTTTTAGTATAAGGTTGAATTAGGTAGAGGTGAAGATAGTTGGGGTTGTTTTTAGAGTGAATAATATTAAAATGGTGTTTTTTTTTTTTAGTGAAAAATACTTCTATTCTACTTCGATTGGAGCCTATGTATATTTGAAAATATTAATTGGTATTTCACTGGAGCCTATTTATATTTGAAAATATTAGTAGATATTTCCATCTAGGTAGGTGTTGTTTGTGTTTGGCTGAATGGAAGACTTATTACTAGGCACATTTATGTGGTTTTCTATGATTGATGTCTATGCCATATTGAATGTGTTATGGTGGTTAGGTTTTATTATTCCTTATTCATGGAAAATATTGTCTTAGATGTTTCTTGTTTTAGGTTGATCTAACAAAGCACTCTAAGAGGTAAGAAAATCATTTCTGGTAGAATATTGAATTAGCCTGAGGTGAAGACAATTGGATTTATTTTTACAGTGGATAATGTTGAATGGTGATTTTATTTTCCTTTTTTGATTTTGATTTTTTTTGTAATTAACACTAATTTTAATCTACTTTTATTGGACCCTATGTATATTTGAAAATATTAAGTTGTATTTCCTTGTGGATCGAATACGGTCCATTGTGAGTGGCAATTTTTGCAATGGGTATGTGGCCTTCATCTCTATTAATTGTATGTATTTTTTTTAAAGACACAATGTGTTTATTTAAAGTTAGTGATAGCAATTTTATATATTATCTGAAATAAACCTTGGATTCCTTTTATGATTTGTCACTGCTATTATTAAGGTGGGAATAATCACAAGGCTAAAGAGTGATGAATCCATGGTGTTCGTATTTTGTTGTTTACCTTATTTTAGTGAGTTCCATGAATCTTTTGATAATGTTTTTAATATATTAGGAGCATGTCATGGAAAGATGTTCTTAGGTTATTTTTAGCAATGTTTGTGAATTTTTTGATAATATAGGACAAATAAATATCATATTTATTTTTGTCTTTGGTGTTACAATATGTCACTATGTGTAAAATGACTTGTTTTATAGCTATTTAGGTCTAGATGGCTTCTTGTGTTTTATTATATTATGATCATTGTGTTTAATCTCATGTGGAATTGTAGGAAAATAGGTGGTAGTGATCTTAGGGTGACGGTTTCATGGAGCCATAGAGAATTTATTTTATTCTTGGGATAATTTTAGTGAACCCCATAAATCTGTGTCTATTTTTGGTAGCATGTGTCACAGTCTATTACCATCGACATCAAAAAAGGCACAATGTTTCAAAATCATGGTTTTATCTCTATGTAGACATGGATGTATTTTTATTTTTTATATATAGTGGGTAGGTAATGAAATCACATCTAATATCAGAGGAAAAACACATGTTGATAATAATTGGGCTACTGGGTGATGGAATCAGGGGGTTCTTCTTTTGTTCTTGGGTTATTTTAGTAAATTATATCAATATGTTGAGAATGCTAGTAAATTTTCCATGATGTTATAGAGACCATGACATGGTAAAAATATTAATTTTATCCTAGTCTTGAGCCTGGTACTTAGTATTGTTTTATTTTGCTTTTTTTATATGTTTCAACTTTTCTACCTGTGGTTTTTATCTATCCAATTCTATCTCTATCTAGGCCCTGATAGATTTTTGTATTTTGTTATATGATAGTCAGGTGGTTAAATCCCATGTGAAATGGTAGATAAATATGTGGAAATGATATTTGGATTATGGGATAGTAGAGCCACAGGGTGCCTATTTTATTCTTAGGCTTATTTCAGTGAACTTTTTAAATTGGTAGAGCTTTTAAGCAACACCATTTATCATAGGGCTAAACTTGAAAAAAAATATGGTTTTATTTGTGTGTAGACCCAAATGTATTATTATATTTTAATATATCAAGGAAAGGTGGTGGAATCCAATGTAATATCGCAAGAACAATAAATGTTAAAAATTGCCATGCGATAGAGTAACGTAATCAATGGGTTCCTATATTTTTCTTTGCATTCAGAAGGTTGATGCTATAAAGTCTAGGGAATTGAAAAAGTGTTAGTGTATTTAATTATTCATACAATATTGTATGGTTTTAAGAGGCACTTATAATATTAATTATAATATAATTAATTGATAATCACTAATCAGTGCATAATTATCCACTAATTATTATTAGAGAAGAGTATTAATTAAGTTATTGAATTCACTGACTTCCACTATTAATAGTAATTTTATGTCTTACTAAGTCTTGTTTGATAAGTTAACTACTCTCAAAATCTTATCCATAGCTTATTTCTTATTTATATAAGAACATAAATAGATAGTGATTGATGCAATTCAATGTGGAAGAGAATTATTATTATTATTATTATTATTATTATTATTATTATGTCAATTTAGGCTAAGGATTGTTAATATAAAAAGGTAGTGTAGTCATATAAAATATCACTATAGTGTAATGAGTTTCATTTGAGACCACCCTATCCCTAGCTTAGCCCTATACCTATCTTAGGGCCTCTTTGGTTCCTCATCCAACTTTTTGTGTATGTCTAACCCATCCTAAGATGTACCAAGAATAGTCCTAGACCTTCTCCTAGGCATCCAGGCCCTTAGTGCACTATAAATTTCCACTTTGATACTACTACGACCCTTTAGACACTAGCACATCACGATAGTTAACAAGGGACTATGTGATTATCCCTTAGATATTTTCTCCTCCAATCGACATATTTCCACTTCTCAAGACACTGTAGGGTTGGCCTAGACTTATTCCATGTCTCAATGAGCATTAGATCAATATATACACACTACTTTTATCCCTTTACCCACTAGATGGAAATCAAATGCAAATACACACAAACAAACTCAAAAATAGTTGTGCAAATCAAGGTCATTAATCCCCATTTTGACATAGTTTTTAATATAGCCACCTATAACATTCTTAAGCTTAGATTACTTATATTTATAGTCTCAAGCATACTTAAAATACCCAAGTTGGCACTCATACTAAAATTCACTTGCACTTGCACCTAATAATTAGGTAGGAAAATTACATCAGGCTTAATCTCCTCTGGAGGTATTGGTATGTAGGCAATTCTCAATAGATTAGGGTGTTGAGGTCACATCCATCCTTCCTAGATAACATTACACTTTTACTACTTTTGTTCCTCATATACCCTAACAACATGGAGAACTAGGGTTTTACTACCAAATCAATAAAAAACAAGTCAAAAGAAATGAATCAAGGTTTATCCTCACAAGCACATGTGTCTTAAACTCAAGCAAAGGTGTATCTAAAATATTATAGTCCCTACCTACAAGGGACATTATTATGCCCTAAGGACACTATCATAGTGCATTACTATCTGGGAGGAATTCTGAGTCTATATTCTAGTTTATGCACTTTGATTAACCTCTATGCTAGTTTTCAACCTTTAATTTATTTATCTCAATTAGTTTCCCACTAAGTACATACTTGTGTGATTCATTGCTATTATTAGAATAATCAAATAAGGTCAATTATTTTACAAATTAGTGGTTGTATTCATTACATATTTAATCCCTAATTTAATATTCTAGCCCTTTAAAAACCTAGGGTTTTATTCTATAAACACATTAAAAGTTAAATCATTTGGTAATACTGACTTACTTTAAGCATATTTCGTAAAAACCTAGTGCACAATTATGGTTTCCCTTCTCACTTCCAAAATTTGCTCAATTTTTAGTTTGTAGCATTTCATCATGATTATCATGATGAATGCTATTTTCTACTTTTGGTATAATGTCTTGTGGTTTGTATTGCATGCCTATTACCACCATTCTGTATAATGGTGCACATGTATATCACTCTTCTCATGGATCATGTTAGAACTTAGCTTATTTCACACATTGGTCCACTTCACCTTGAGCTCCTCTTCTATGGAGAGCATTGTTGCATGTCCAATTTTGATTTATGTCTGGTTACTACTCAACAATAGAGATATACGATGACTCCTTTTATTCTTCTTGGACCTAGACATGTTGCCTACTTTTGATCCCAAATTGCCTCTACTATTTTCCCTTGAAAAATAATATGCCCTGTAATTCGAGCTACCACTAGAAGAAATCGGGTACCTCCTCAGCCTATATAAGAATAGTGTAAACCCATGCTCTCTCCTCATCCCTAACATAATACAACATGCCTTATAAATCAACACAAAGGTTATGATATTATGTATTAGTTGAGAAATACACTAGCTAATATTTTTATATTAGAATTACTCCAAAAGGTAGCCATTTTCAAAAATATTCTTTTTCAAACACTTAATCATACATCTTTGCCTCATGACACAGAGCCAAATTATTTTGTGTCTCTCATGAAAACTATCAAGGACATTAAGGATGTTATATCTTTTTCCAATGAGTATTTTCCCTCATAGTCAATTATTGATTAGAATCTACCACTCTTCATTCAGGCATAAATAAAGAGCACCACTATTAAATGAGTTCTAATTGATAGTAGTTCATGACTTAACATATGCAACCTCACATTTTTACAAACTATGGGGGTTGATATAGCATTCATTTAAAAAACATATAATAACATTAGAGGTTTTGATGACATTCCTAGATAGGCATTGGGTACTATTACATTGGATATCATGTTTGGGCCAAAAACCCTATCTACATAATTTCAGGTGATGCCTAATCATTTGCATTACAATTTATTACTTGGGAGACCTTGGATACATGCCATGAAGGTCGTACCATCTACATATGTGTCATGTTTTTACACGAGTTTTTACACAATAGATATTTTTACACTTGTTTAGTTGATAACCAACCATTCAGATATTGTAGAGTTATTGAGCTTACTTCTCTAGCTTCATCTCTAGATGGGAAATCTCACATATACATAGAGTCCCCACCTCAAATTATTCTAATAGAACATATGCATATATATGAGGTTGGAGTATCTAGAATCACTATTCCTACACCTATTCTAAATCCTCGTACAACAGATTTACCTTCAATCATGATAGAGGAGGACCTTCCTACAACATAGTTATCCCTGCCCATGGTAGATGATGAGATTCTCACAACATAGTTACCATTACTTGTTAATTTAGAGGAAGTGTTTATCTAAAACTTTGATGTAGATTCCCAGGCCACCTAAGGGATGATACAACACCCATTAAAATTGATGATTATTTATGTAGATTGCAATTCACACCAGTGGACCTCAAAGAGTACAAAGATGGTTCTAAGAAACTTATGCCTTCATCTACATAGGCATCACCACCAGATCATAATTTCAAAAATATAGGACTGATCACTCATTTGTAGTTAGAGCTAGACTATTATATACATTCAATACATATGGTTACATATATGGACATTGACCAATTATTTATATTGAGGCAGACAATACATATGATAGACCACAATAGATGTTACATATATTATTTGATCGAAGATTGATGGCATTGCTCATAGTTCACCAAAGTTCTATTAACAAATTATCACAATAAGATGATAAACCATTTTTTCATTTTCACAAGATTACTGGACATGATACAGATACACGATCAACATTACAATAGAAATTAAATAATTTTAAGGCTTAGGGAACTATTAAGATTACACAACCTCCACCTCCACTAGTTCAAGCACCATGATAAAATATTCACCTAAATAGACACTTGAGGAATGATCCATTGATTATTCATGATTTTATCAAGGATAAATACATCTCTAACATTATTATCTATGATGATTCTAATCCTAATACTTTCACTTTGGCATTATTATAACACATAAGACATCAAGAGATTGAGCTACAACATGCTATACATTACCAAGATTCCTTGGGATATATCATACTACTAGTTTCATGTGGCCATAAGGTGTTCAACACACTTATTTTTTTCATAGGCATGGGAACTTGCATACATGTTACACTTAGTTATACATGGTTACAGGAAATGAATGTGACTATTGATTAAACAATCAAATGTTTGACATTAAGTTATGAGAAACACATAATTTGCATTCTACATGATGGCATAGATGAGAACCACAAGATTCACACACATATACCTCCTATTCCAATGTGGTCTACCCTAGGACTAAATGAGAGGATTATTACATAGTAGAGAAGCATGCCATTCAAATGAACAAAATCTAGACTAGTTCATTAAGTATAAGGCTATACTTTTATGAACAACATTATATGTTGATCATGGTGATGATGATTTATTCAAGTTGGGACAAATTTAGTATCTAACATTGGATGATATCATACCAGATCCACCATTTGAATATCCATCTATGGATGTTCTCTTAAGCCTATAGAAAAATTACTTTCCATTTTTACATATTCTTAGTTACACATTACTTGTACATAATTTATCTTACTTTACCACTTGTATATAGTTTCATTCTCATGATTGCTTATACATACCTTATATTCAAAAAATACAAAAATAATATAATATGTTCAAAATACAAAAAAAATCAAATATTTATGACAAAATAGAAATTCTAGATTGTATGCATTTCCATGTTTACATTCCTTATATTTGACAGACACTACATACACTTTCTATGTTAGTTGAGCTAGTTTTATCATACATACATGCTTCGGTTGTTATTTTTTGAGTGTTCACAAATCACTGTAGGACTCAAGTCCATAACACAAATCTAGATTTACTACTATTTACCCACTGGGGGAACATACATAGATACACAAATTCATCATTGATACATTTTCCTATTGGAGGCATCCTATACACAGCTTCCGATTTACAAGGTTATATGATTCTATACTTCATATCATAGATTTATAATTGATTATATATTGATATTAATCATCTCATCCTACTTATATTTTTTTTTTGACTACCACTACTATATACTCAACTTATGTACATATTTACTCCTATAAAAATTTGTACCATATATTCATGCATACTTTAATTTCTATATTTCCTAGTTTAGATTTGATTATGTCTCTTTGATTTTACATCTATTCAAGGGAATTTGAATATGAAATTTTCCTAAATCTCTATGATAATTCCTTTAATTTTTTGTATTCTTTAGACATGTGCCCATGTCATTGAGTGTGCCTTTTTGATTATGTATGCATACATTCAAACATGTCCTTTCATGTGGCTATAATCCAAACTTACTTTCTCTATGTGAATGTGGACATTTTAACATGTCCTTGTATGTATTTCTTTCTTAGATTTAGTGATATGTTCCCATGTCCCTTATATTGTTCCCCTTGACCTACTTTACGTGGATCATGTGTGTTGTATGTATACTTTCATGTATACATCATGTCCATGACACTTGTCTCTTACTTGTTACACTTACACCTAGTTACTAATGGCATGAAAGATCTCATGCATCTCCCCTTCCTCCTTGGGTTCCTTGATGGACATCATCATCCATCCCCATAGGCAGTCACTCAGATTATATTTAGATTTGTTGTTCATATACATGATTACATTATTATATCTATCTTGACAACCTTGTGAATTTTAGATCTAACATACATTATACATTACCAATTTATGCTCAAATTATTTTACATTATGATGTCATGTACACACATTATATTGGTTTATCATGCATATATTATATATTTTCAAATCAATCACACATGATGCAGATATTTTATTTTGAGCACAGTTATTATAAAGGCTCAACAACTCCCCTCAAAAGAAGGGGCATTCATAGATATTTACCATAGATATTAGGCCATTTGAGTGAACTGAAAAACTATTTTTTAGCACATAGACACAAATTACAGATCATAAAATCAAGAAAACATAGTAAAATGTAGTCATACACAAATAAATTATAGTTTGGCACAAAAATAACATAGGAGGACACTACCATAGCCTAGTGGACACTAATGTGTTGTGCTACTATCCAAGGGACTGTGTTGTTGTCCAATAGCCCCATACATAGTAAATTCTAGGATGACCAAAAAGGTACAATAGTTATAATTCATGTTTTCATAGTATCTATTACATATTATTAGATATGCTTAGTTTATACTAATTTTTTCACATAATTATTCTAATTTTATTAGATTGGGGGAATCGTCTATGACATGATCACTCTCATTTTAGCTTCATATATACTCAAATATAGATTTTATAACTTATTCCATAATCCATATGAATAGATATTGGAATTGTGGGCATGTGCATGGCAAATTATTTCCCTTTCTCACTTATGTACTAGTTGATTAGATGTAATGGTAAACTCCATGTCATTCTTCATGTTGTTAATCTAGACACCATTTTCACCAATTTTTTAGTAGATTGATGCCTTAAATCATCTACAATAGTTGACATTACCTAGTAGTCCTTGAGTTACATACCTGAGTGCCAAAGAGGCCCTTGAGCTATTTTTCATTTTAGAGTTTCTAAGTGGCCCTAGAGCCATCCTATATAGTTTCAATTACATCACACATATTCAATTACATTACATAGTTTTAGTTACAAATGCATCTACCACACATGATTAGGTAATGAAGGAGTCATAGACTACTTGAGTTCTTGATCCACCTACATAGGAGGGTTGGACAAGCCATCATTCCAATTAGAGCTATTCATAGTTCATGATCCACCAAGTAGGGGTGCATAATGATGGAGTCAAAACCAGATTGAGTTATTGAGCCAAGCACACATGGGGACTGATAAAACCAACAACTCAATCCAATATATTCACCATTTGATCACCAACTATACACACAAGATGTCATCAATTTTTTACATTAGTTCACATAACCAACAAGGTATATTATTTTTTCCCCCTCTCTTATATCTCTACTCATTCTTGTCTTTGCTTTTTATATTTATTAAGTAGGGACTTATTTCATTCATGTTCCATTTTTAATAAATGTAATGGAGCACACTTCACATACTCAAACCCATTTTCATAGGATTCACCTCTTAGGTAAGTCCAAGTACACTTCTTTCTCCTTCATCTTAGTCTTTTTACTTTTCTACATTTCTGGAATAAAAGGGAGACAAATGTAGTCATATAAAATTTGACTTGAGTGCAATGAGTGTCATTTGATACCATCATATCCCTAACTTATCCCCAAACCTATTTTAGGGCCTCTTTTGATCCTCATCCATATTTTTTGTAGGTCTAACCCATCCCAAGATGTACCAAAAATAGTTCTAGACCTTCTCCTATGAATCTAAGCCCTAGTACACTAGTTTTTACCACCTAGACACTAGTGTGACTCTTTGGACACTAGAACACCAGATTATTGACCAAGGGATAATGTTATCACCCCTTAGATATTTTATCCTCCAATGGGCATATTTCCACTTATCAATACTCCTTTGTAAAAACCATAATTTTTTTATAATACCAAGATAAACAACTATGGTACAAGTACTTAATTAGATTTTAGTACATAAAGACATAGGGATTTCCATAACTATGTCATAGCCAACAAAAGAACTAGACCAAATCCATAAATTAATAATTAATTCATTAACAAGTGTTTTAACAACCTAGTATTCAAATAGAAGTGGGCCAATATTAGAAACACTCACACATGCCTATCTATGTACTTTAATGTGGCCTTCCTAGTAAAGTCATCACTAACTTAGATACTTACTTGAGTACTTACACAAACTAAAAAAAAATCGATACCTCAATGGGTAAATTAGAGAAGTTTAGTAAACAATTATGATAATTATGATATATTTAATAGAAGAATCACCATACTAAACTTGTGTATGTAATATCTACCAAACTCACATGAATTAGGTAGTGATCATGGAAAGGATTATTTTCAAAAGCAATGCAAAGCTTTCAAACACTTAAAAAAAAACACAACACATGTATAGGATGAAGCAAACATCATCCTACTAATTAACATAGGGTGATTATATTTCTAGTTAATTAATTGATCATAGGAATAAGTGTACCTTGGAAGCCTATTTGATATGATAGATTTATTTAGCCTTTATGATGTTTTAACAACCATACTCATGTCCCATTTAGGAACAACTTATTGATTTCTCATGGCATATTTAGCCGCGTGGCTTTAGCCTAATTAGTTGAGTAAATATATGCATCAATTTATTAGCTTGATTAGTTTAGCCAAACCTTATACTAGGTCATGCACACACAACATCAAACATTCATTGTTTTAATTTATTCACGAGTTACAAAAAACTATATGTGATTATATTAGGTTTACTAATTAACCTTTGTCATTTAAGTGAATAAAATGTCATCTTAGATCCAAGTCTTTTACACTAAGTGTTTTGTCAATGATAATGCCTTAAGACTTAGAACATTTCTTTATCTTATCTTCCAAGGAATATTTACCAATTTCACTTAATAATTAAAACTCAAGTTATTGACATTTAACAATTATCTGTCATTAAATGAAAATAGGAGAACTTGTCATTATTCCATAAGTCAATTCCAAATAAAGAGTAGATATTCCTCAAACGCATCATGCTTCAATTAGAATAATCATTAGAATTAAAGACATTGAATGTGTCATGTAATTAAAAACTTATTTTTAATTTAGATTACTTAACTTTTTTATATGTGCAAGAATTAAATATCATTAATTGTATCTTAGATTATGATTGCTCACCCCATCACTTCCTATTAATTAAATAAGGCTATGATACTAGTCCTATCACTTCAATAGTTATATTATGGTTTCCATTTAAAATGATTTCCTTCTAATATAATCCTTAAGAGAATATTAAGCTTTAATAAATTTTTAAGTTCTTTAAAAGGATTCTTAACAAAGATTCAATTTAACAATTGTAGCCTTTCATAGCTTAAGGTAAGTCTTATATTTTTTTATATTCCAATGAAGACTTAACATAAGTATATAAGAATATGATGAACACAACTTGATTATGATCTAGTAGTATAATTATTCAACTTAATAAACATATGTTCAAACACATATATTAACTTTCCACTAAATCATATCCACTCGATTTAAAAGCAACAAATTAATTATTTCAAAAACCAACTAACTCAATGCCATTTATTTGAGATTAGAATAATGATATTATTGAGTAATCATATGAACTTTCAAATAGCTTCGTGAACACTTATTCAATATGTAAAATAACTAATGAACTTGTTCTAATTATACACAAAGATGATTTTGCATTTTCCATTTATGCCTAACACTTTAAATATTTAATTATGAGTCTACATATAATAAAAAATTCAAACTAAGTAAGATGAAAATAATGAATGAATCAATTTAACTCATGTAGTTCTAGGTTCTAAATGACAAAATAAATGATTCACACACACACACACACACACACACACACACACACACACACACACACACACACACACATGCATGCACAAGTGTGTGTGTGTGTGTGTGTGTGTGGAAACTTAAGGAATGATTTTATATTTAAAAAAAAACCAAACTTCAATCATAATCATATGTCAAATCTACTACACTAAATTAATTATGCAAATTAAACATAACTTTAATATTGCATCACATAATTGATAAAAATCAATATAATTAAAGATGTTAATTATACAATAAATAACCATCTCGTTTACATTTAATACAAACAATATCTCAAATCCTGAATATATACAATGAGAAATCTTTCACATGAAAATCCAATGAAGTAAATGCCCACCTCTCCAGTCCTAATGAGCCTGACTATAAGTTGCCCTAAACCACCCCATCAATTATTTGGATGTGATTATGTCTAGACAAGAGAATTGAGTAAGGTAATAGTGACTATTGATGTTGATTTATAAAACTAATTGATGGAAAAATTTAAATAACACTGTTTATATTCATGGTTAACAACACTAACACCTTTGCAGTTATTCTAACTATTGAAGCTCATGCTAGAGATTTTTAGATTAAATATTAAGAGTGAAATCCATGACATTACACCCACAAGTCCCAATATTTCATTAGAGTACAACACCCAAAATAAATACAAGTATATTACTTCTACTTACCCCTAATATAAATAGTATTCTTTAAATATTTTCATCTAAGTAAAATAAAATTAAATGACTAAAATATCTTTTAAGAATCAAACTAATAACATACCTAAAATATCATCAAAACCCTTCATGAATAAAAATGTTAACATAACGCTATCTAAATATGTCATCAAAACTCTACTAAAGTTCTCATGCAAAATAACACATTCACCTAACTAGTGCAAATAAGGTCAACCACATTATTCAAAGAAAAACAACTTCAAAATCCTAAAGTGCCAACACAATATTTAATAATAGGGTCAAATTAAAACCATGACGAAAAGATCCTAAGGTCATTATCAATAACTAGTAATGATAATAACAATCAAATTTATCCATACAAATTATTAATGTCAACCATTTGAAGCTCTTGATATATTCCAATCATCAAACTAATCTCTAACCCAAAGTCAAACAATCATGAATAGTAATGAAATCAAAGGACCAAAATAGACTTACCGTATAAATAAAAAACCTAATAATGACTAAATCAAATATCTTGACTATATGACTTTTGGATTGAACACATTAAAATAATAAAGAAATAATGTTTTAAAGAAAACCTAGATAGTATTTGAATGCCACCTGCAACTCAAATATTTCATTATATTCTTCTAAGGCTATGACATATGAATAATGAATAGGTTTTTTAAAAAAAATTAAACCCAAAAATAAATATTAGGGTTCCAAAATAAACAATTTTTTTTCTAGTTGTTCATGTTCATGGCCTAACAGCGTTTGAAATATAGCAAAAGAGTTTCCATAAAAAATAAACAAAGTGCATACAAACCCTATACTATTTCAAACTTAACACTAATAAAATATATATTGCATGATATGATCAAGGTTGTAATGGATTTTATTTTTATTTTTATTTTCAAAACAAACACAAACCAACTCAAAATAAACCCTAAAGGGTTTATTTCACCATTACAAAGTTTTACAAACAATCTTTTAGAAAACCATAAAATAAATAAAATACTACTTTCATTTGCATCCAAAACCTAGTTCAAAACCAACAAGGCCGAACCATAAAATAACACATAATTTGAAATGCAATACTTACTTGGATGTCAGTTAAGAGAATGAAAAAGAATAATGAACAATTTAAAAAACTTCCATCCTTTTTCTCTCTCATGAATGCAAGTTTAGTCAAGCCATTTAACTAACATGAACCACGATAAAAACTACAAAAAGTCCCACTGGATAGTTGATAAGGCAAACAAAATCTACAGTTTGTACTCTAAAGAAAACTCATGCAACTAACTACCTCTCTATTTCCCTTGGCTACCATGCACAAAATCTGGGGTAGTTTCCCCAAATGTAGGGATTCTAAATGAGAATGTAAAAAATACCAAGTAAGAAACCTAATAGGGTTATAAGTCTCTTGACTCATTTGTATCGAATGGTGAGCTAATGCCATAAAAAAAAAATCAAACAACCAAAAAAACTCAAACTAATGCCATGCCCTAAGGTGGGTTGTGGCCCCTAATTACCTAACCAAAGATAAGCTAAGACTTGGTCTAATTAGATAATTAATTGAAATAGAGTCCCAAAAAACAACATCCATCTATGCCCATAGACAATGTTATAATGCCAACAATCAAAGATTAATGATGTTAAATTGAATTCAAAATAGGACTATGATAACAACTAAATGCCACTCATAGACTAACACAAGTCAAAAGACTTAAGTCATTCTCAGCAATACCGACTACTATTGAATCGAGATTAAGAATATAAATTAAAAAATAAGTAAATAAAATAATAGGGAGAGAGTGAAAATTGACTCAAGACTCAATTCATTTCAATAGTCATATGAATCTAAAAAGATAAACTGAACACAATAAGTCAAGCATATAAAAATGACTCAAACACATTATAAATAGTCAAAGATCAATTTTCATAATTTTAAGTTCACTATTTCTTTTTGTTCACTTTCTCAACCTCATGTGACTACTCCAAGTCACATCCAACCTAGTTCATATCATGTGCATGCAATCATAACAAACCATCAATAGCATCTATACTATATAAGAGTTATAAATGCAATTAAAACACTAAATATAATAATATGACTGAATTGATTAATGAATCAATAACTCATTAAACATGAAATATTCAATGCTACAATGAAAGTAATTAATAACCATCAACTCATAATATCCCACTGATCACTCAGATCAAAAGATCACAATAGATAAAGTCATAGATCACAAAATTGTCTCATAAAAGTGAAAATTAAATAATCATGTCCCAATAATTCATAACCAAAATTATAATTAACAAGTGAAATAAATGTATCAAAATAGGATCATTACATCCTCACCTACTTGGAAGATATCCCTCTTGGTGATCAAAATAACCAAGGATAGTGTTGCTTGAAAATAATCTTATCTTCTTAAGTATCACTTGTTTCTGACAAAGGATCCCATTAAACTAGAATTTGGGAGATATCATGATTTTGTAGTCTATTGTTGCAATGGTTCAAGATCCTCACTAGATATAACTTAAATTTTTTTCTTCTAAAATATGAAGATGATTCCAATCTAAAATATGAGAAGTATTAGTCATATACTTTCTAAATAATGCAACATGAAAAACATCATGAATCTAGGATAAAAAAGGAGGAAGGGATAATTGATAGACAATAGGATAAATTTTATCCAAATTTTGAAAGGGTCCTACAAAGTAAGGAACTAATTTGGATGACTTTCCAAAATTAATCAAACTTTTTTTAAGTCTAACACATAGAAATTTTTTATCCCCAACTTTAAAATCATGGGGTGACCTTTTTGAATCAACATACCACTTTTTACTATCAGAAGCAACCTTCAAATTTTGCCTTATAATTTCCATTTGATTATCATAATCCTATAAAACATTAAGAATAACAATAGTTGTATTTTTTAAAATCTCCCAACCAAGTGGAGTTATACACTTTTTTCCATACGAAGCTTTGAAAGGAGTCATTTTAATAACGAATTGATATGTGTTATTGTAAGCAAACTCAACTAAGTGTAAACAATATTTCCATTTACCTTGTTGATCTATCACATACATTATTAACATATCTTCCATAACCTAATTTAATCTTTCTGTCTGACCATCCATTTTTGGGTAATAAGATGAGCAAAGCTTTAATCTTGTGCAAAAATCAAGAGTCAATGTTTTCTAAAATCTTGAAGTAAAAAGTTTATCTCTATCAAAAATTATAACATTAGGCATGCTATGCAATTTTACTATTTATTTCACAAACAATTTAACAAACACAAATGCATCATTAGTTAAATTTACAATAATGAAATGACCAACTTTATTAAACTTATCTATTACAACCAAAATACTATCATGTTTGCTTCAAGATTTTGGCAAACCAGCTATAAAATCTTAAAAAATCATAGACCACGTATCTCATAAAACAACATAAGGATAAAATAGTTCACTTGGATGATAATGTTCAACTTTCACACACTAAAATTTCAAACATTTTGCCAAAAATTCAACAACTTCATGTTTCAATCCAGGTTAATAATGCAGCCTTTTCAGCTCATGTGTCATCTTTGTGACACTAGGATGAACAAAATGAGGTGCTTCATGAACTTGTTTCATCAAAATGTTCTTTAAGTCACCAGACTTAGTCACATAATTTTTTTTATGTCTAATTAAAACATCATAATAAAAAAATTAAAAAAATATTTTCTATAGGTTCATCAGCCAAAGTTGCCCTTACCCCTTGGAAAAACTTATCAAAATGCTATTGTTTTAGAGTTTAAGTTCTGAAATTATTATGCAAAATAGACAAGTAACAAGATATGTGCATTTGTTGAGTGAATCAACAACACGATTCTCCTTACCTTTCACATATGAAATATTCATATCTACTTTACTCATAAATTCCAATCATCTACACTGATGAGCAGTCATACCATCCTAGGAAAATAAATATTCTAGGTTACGATGATTAAATTTTACTTCAAAATGATTACCCAACAAAAATTGTTTCCATTGCTTAAAAGTATGAACAATGGTAGCAAGTTATAGGTCATGAGTGGTGTAATGTTTCTCATGATCTTTAAGTTTTTGTGACTCATAAGCCATAACTAAACCATTTTGAACTAGCATACCACCCAAGCCTTCTTTGGATGCATCAACCTAGATTATAAAATTACCATTAAGATCCAATATAATAAGTACATGTGTTGTGGTTAATGTCTCTTTAAGATTTTGAAAAGCTTGTTCACTTCAAAAGTTCAAAAAACCTTCTTACCCATATGCTATAAGGAATTTATTGGGTTAGAAAATTTAGAAAAAAAATCAACAAACATTATATAATAACCAACCAATCCCATAAAATTATGTACTTAATGTATATTTATAGGAGCATGCTACTCTTGAATAGCCTTAATCTTAGCAGGATAAAAAATAATGCCAACCTTAGATATTATGTGACCCAAGTAGTGGATCTTAGTTTGAAAGAAAACACATTTAGACAGTTTACCAGATAATTCATTTTATCTTAGCCTTTGCAACACTAAACGCATATGTTGTTCATGTTCATATGTATTCTTAGAATAAATCAGTATGTCATCAAGGAAAACTAGAACAAACTTGTTTATAAAATCTTTGAATACGCTATTCATTAAATTCATTAATGTAGTAGGTGCATTAGTTAAACCGAAGGGCATTACCATAAATTCATAATGTCCATACTAAGTTTTAAAATTGGTCTTATGGATGTATTCATCCTTAATTCTTAACTGGTGATAACCTAATCTCAAGTCTATCTTAGAAAAGATAGTTGTATCCTTCATTTGATCAAATAGATCATATATCCTTGGAAAATTATAATTATTCTTGATATTAACATTGTTAAGCATATAATAGTCAACACACAACCACAAGGTTCTATCTTTATTTTTCACAAAGACCACATGTGCAACCCATGGTGACACACTTGGCCTAATGCTACCATTTTCTTGCAATTCTTATAGTTGAGATTTTAGCTCCTATAAATATACTACATTCTTATGATAAGGTGATTTAGATGTAGGGGATACCCTTGGCATTACATAAGTAAAAAAATCAAACTCTCTCTTAGGAGGCAAACCAGGTAGTTATTTTTGGAAAAACATCAAAGAATTCTTGCAAAAATGGATATTCTCAGAATGATGTTTCTACTATAGGTGTTATTTCTTACATCTATACAACATACAATTTTCAGCCTTTACTCATTATTTTTTTCACTTGTGCACTTTATAACAACTTTCATACTTTAGGTTTCAAAAAACCTTTAATTATTATTAATTTTCCCATGTCATAATAACATTTAACCACTTTATTATAAAAATCTAGATTGGCTTTATGTTTTTGTAACTAATGCATGCCCAAAATAATGTCAAAAGAACTAAGAGGAGATGAAAATAGGTTAACTTGGATCTAGAAATTGTCTAAATCTAATTTTACTTGTTCAAGACATTTAGAAACCAACACCCTTTTGCCTAAGTCAAACTTAACATCCCAACTAGCCTTCAATGTCATAAGATTCAGTTTACAGTAAGTTATTATTTTAAGATTATCAAAACTATCTATTTCTCTTGAATCAAACAAAATTAAAAAATATATATCATTTAATTTACCTCTGAATTTGATAGGGGTTGCTTGAAAATATGTGTTTATATTATCCACAGTTGTATAGGCCCTATGGTTAGCTGATTGACTTGATTTTATCTTGGGACAATCCTTGTTATAGTGACTATCACCACATTCCAAGCATACTACAGTTATTTGAGGTGATACATGAGTGGTATTTTCCTAGTGGAAGGTACATTTTGATAACTTTGGGTTTGATTTCTCTTAAAATTTTCCAACTTAGAAGAATTATAATTCTTTAAATTTTTATTTTGTCCTTAAAATTTATTAAAACCACTCGTACTCCTGGTACATCTTCAATTTTAATCATATCTCTTGAAATTCTTTGATGAAGGGGACGTTTTCTTGTTCTTAAACTAATATATATCCTCTTTAGAATCTTGCCTCCCCTTTTGACAAGCTTTCTCTTTCTCTTCTACCCTATGAGAAAATTCAATATTAACAATTAAAGTCTTAGGATTAGTTGTATTGACATCATGCATCAATATTTCCTTCAATCCCATATTTAACTTTTTTACTTTAGTTTCTTCATCATGCATGTAATTAACATGATGTAATAGGTTTAAACAATTATTTTTGTACTTAATTACCAACATATTATCTTATTTTAATAAATTAAATTTAGTTATCTTATGTTCCTTAAAGTTAGAGATGATATGCCTTTTCCTAAACAACCTTTCAAAAGTAGGCTAGGTAAGAGTCATGGCCTGGTAACCCTATAAATCACAAAGATGGTTATAACAAAGAGATATAACTCATACTAATTAATAATTATCCAATCTTAATTTCACATTGGAGGGAATATTGTGAATGTTAAAGTACTTATGAAGGTGAACCAACCATGCATCAACTGAATCAACATATTCCTCACCTGAAAAGGTTGGTGGAGGTAACATTTTTTAGTTCCTTGATGATAGGATAAACTGCATTTATAGGTGGTCTTGGATCTCTTGCTCACCAACTTTCCCTTCTTATCTTACATGATTTTTTTCAGGTAGAACACCCTCTAATTTATTCAATCTAAATTCTAGGGTGTTCAACTTTTTTTGCATATATTTTAATGTAATAACTATCCCATTCAAGAATACCTCCTGGATAGTATTAAGTTTATTTTCATCACAATTAGAGGATCTACTATTTCTTCTAGCATTGTCAATAGGAGGTGCCTCTCTTTCAATAGTATTGGCCCTACTACCTTTACCTCTACTAGGAATAACATCCCTTGTGTTTTTGTTTTTCATTTCAAATCTTGTTCTCATCATCTTGAGGTGAAACAAACAACTCAATAGGATAAACAACAAGAAAATAATCTACAAATTTTCTTACAGTAGTATAATTTACTCTGATACAAGTATGTAACAACTAATATATATATTTTTTAATAGTAAGATAAATAAATATGGTATAAGTACTTAATTAGAGTTTAACATGGAAAGACGTAGTGAGTTCCATAAATGTATCATAGATAATACAAGAACTAGAATAAGTCCATAAATTAATAATGACTTCATTAGGAAGTATTTTAACAACCTACTATTCAGATAGAATTGGGTCAGTGTAGAAACACTCATGCATGCCTATCCACATAATTCAATGTGACCTTCCTAGTAAATCTATCATGAACTTATACACTTACTCAAGTATTTGCATAGGCTAAAAAATAGCCAGTACCTCAATGGATAAATTAGATAAGTTCAGCAAATAGTTGTAGAAAGTAAGATAGATTCAATAAAAGAATCATTATACTAATCTTGCATATGTAAAATATACAAAAATCATATGTGGTAGGTAGTGATCATGGAAAGGACTATTTCCAAAAGCAATACAAAGCTTTGTAATACTTTAACAAAAACAAAATACATGCATAGGATGAATCAAACATCAACCTACTAGGTTGCGTAGGGTGATTAGATTTTTGGTTAATTAATTCATCAAAGGAATAAGTGTATTGTGGAATATTATTTGATTATGATAGAGTTCTTTAGCCTTTAATATGTTTCAAAAACCATGCTTATGTTCCATTTAGGAACAACTTATCCATTTCTCATGGTAGGTTTAGCCTCGTGGCTTTAGCTTGATTGGTCAAGTTTAAAACATGTATTAACTTATTAACTTAATTAGTTTATCCAAGCCTTATACTACGTCATGCACACACAAATTTAAATATTCATTTTTTTAATTTCTTCATGATTTACAAAGAACTCTATGTGCTTATATTAGGTTTACTAATTAACCTTTGTCACTTAAGTGAATTGAATGTCATCTTCGATCAATGTCTTTTAGGCTAAGTGTTTTGTCAATGATAATGATTTAAGTCTTAGAATATTTATCTGTCTTATCTTCCAAGAAAGATTTACCAATTCCACTTAATAATTAAAACTCAAGTTATTGACCTTTAAATTTCTTTGTCATTAACTAAAAATAGGATAACCTGTCATTATTATATAATTCAATTCTAAATAAAGAGTATATGTTCCTCAAATACATCATGCTTCAATTCAAATAACCATTTAAATTCAAGGCATTGAATGGCTCATTTAATTACAATCTTAATTCTAATTTAGTTTACTTAACTTTATTATATGCATAAGATTTGAATATCATTAATTTTATTTTAGATTATGATTCCTCACCCCAACCCTTCCTATTAATTAAATAAGGTTGTCATAATAGTCCTATGAATTTAACAATGATATTATGGTTTCCATTTAAAATGATTGCCTTCTAATAGAATCCTTAAGAGGATATTAAGTTTTAATAACTCTTTAATTTACTTAAAAGGATTCTTAACAAAGAGTCAATTTAACAATTGTAACCTTTCATAGTTTAAGGTAACTATTATATTTTGTTATATTCCAATAAAGACTTTACATATTGATATAAGAATAATATTAACACAACTTGACTATGATTTAGTAGTACAATTATTCAACTTAATAAAAATATATTCAAATACATATATCAACTTTCCACTAAATCATATCCACTCAATTTAAAAGCAACAATTTTTTTTTTCAAAAACCAACTAACTCAATGCATTTATTTGAGATTAGAAGATTGATATTATTGAGTAATCATATGAAATTTTAAACAACTTCATGAACACTTATTAAATATGTAAAATAACTAATGAATTTGTTCTAACTATGCGAAAAGATGCATCCACATTCTCCATTTATGCCTAATACTTTAAATATTCAATTATGAATCTACATACAATAAAACATTTAAACTAATTAATATGAAACTAATGAATGAATCAATTTAACTCATGTATATGTATGTCCCAAATGCCACAACAAATATTATATATATATATATATATATATATATATATATATATGACAACTTTCATACACTAACTTAATTATGCAAATTAAACATAACATTAATATTGCATGACATAACTGATACACATCAATATAATTAAATATGTTAATTATAAAATAAATAACCATCTCATTTTACAATCAATACATCAATATATCAAATCCCTAAGAAGTACAATGATCAATATTCTACATGAAATTCCAATGAAGCAAACGTCCACTTCTCAAATCCCAATGAGCCCAACCATAAGTGGCCTTAGATAACCCCATTGATCAATTGGATGTGATTCCAATCATATGAGAGAAGTGAGTAAGGTAATAGTGACTACTGAGCTTGATATACAAAACTAATTGATGAAAACATAAAAATAACATTGTTTACATTCATAGTTAACAAAACTAACACATTTGCAATTATTCTAAATATTGAAGATCATGATAGATCTTTTAAGATGTAAGATTAAGAGTGTAATCCATGGAGTTACACCTGCAAATCATAATCATTTGTTAGGGTACAACATCAAAAATAAATACAATTGTATTACTATTATTAACCCTAAATACAAACAACATTTTAAAAATATTTCCATATAAGTAAAATGAACTTAAATAAATAAAATATATTTAAAGAATGGAATTAACAACATACTCAAAATAACATCAAAACCCTTCATGAAAAAAACTATTAACATATAATAGTCTAAATATATCATCAAAACTCCACTCAAGCTCTCATGTAAAATAAAACATTTACCTAGCCAATGCAGATAAGGTTAATTGCATTATTAAAAAAAAAAAACCTTGAAATCATAAAGTGATAGATCAATGTTGACCAATAGGGTCAAATGAAAAACATGATGAAAAGATCTTAAAGTGACTATCAATAACTGATAATGATAATAACAACAAAATCTATCCATATGAATGATTAAAGTCAACCATTTGAAGCTCATGATATATTCCAATCATCAAACTAATCTCTAACCCAAAGTCAAATAATTATGAATAGTAATTAAATCGAACGACCAATACAAACTTACCATATAAGTCAAAAACCTCATAATGACCAAATCAAATATCTTGACCGTATGGCTTTTGGATTTAACACATTATAATAATAAAGAAAAATGTTTTAAGAAAACTACAAATGGTATTCTAAACCCACCTAAAACTCAAGTATTTCATTATATTCTTTTAAGGCCATGACATATTAACAATGCATAATTTTCTTCTACTAAAAAGTAACCTAGAAATAAAAACTGGAAAATAGAGATTAGGTTTTCAAAATAAACAAACTCATTTCCAGTTGTTCATGTCTATGGCATAATGACATTTCAAATACAACAAAAGAGTTTCCATAAATAATAAGTAAAATGCATACAAATTATAGATTGTTTCAAATTTAACACCAATAGAATCCATATTGCATGCTACAACTAAAGTGGTAATGTCTTCTATTTCTATTTTCAAAAATAATACAAACCAACCCAAAACAAACCCTATAGGGTTTATTGAAACATTACAAGTTTTTTAGAAAAATCTTTAGAAATCCATAAAATAAATAAAATATCATGCTTATTTTCATCCAAAACCCAATTCAAAATCAAATAGGTCAAACTATAAAACAACACAAAAGTTAAAATGCAATACCTATTTGTATACCAATCAATAAAATGCAAAATAATGATGAGTTTTTCACATACTTCCAACCTTTTCCCCTCTATTGAATGCAAGTTCAATTAATTCATTTAACCAGCTTGAACCACTAGAAAAACTCCACAAAAACCCATTGCATATCCGACAAGGTAAACAAAATACTTCAGTTCAAACTCTAAAGAGAACTCATGCATATAATTACCTTTGTATTTCCCTTAGCCGCCATGCATGAAATATTACATAGTTTCCTCAAGCATAGTTCTTTCAAATGACAATGCAAAAATGATCAAGCAAAAACCCTAATAGGGTTAGAAGTTTCTTGACATAGTTACATCAAATGGTGAAATAATGCCATCAAACAAAGTCAAACAACCAAATAAATACCTAAACTAATGCCAAGACCTAAGGTGGGTCGTGGCTACCAATTACCTAACCAATCCAAGATAAGACTTGGTTTAATTAAATAATGAATGTAAAAAGAGTCCCGTAAAGTGTCTATGCCAATAACCAATTTTATAATGATCATATTTAAAGATTAATGACACTAAATCAAATTCAAAATAGGACTGTGACAACAACTAAATGCCACTCATAGGCCAACACAAGTCAAAAGACTTAAGTCATTCTCAATAATGTCAACAAGTATTAAATCAAGTTTAAGAATTGAAATAAAAAATTGAGTAAAGCAATCAACAAGCAAAGAGTCAAAACTAACTCAAAACTCGATTCATTTTAATATGCATATGACTCAAACACATTATAAACAGTCAAAACCTAATTTTTGTAATTTTATGTTCATTATTTATTTTTATTTAATTTTTCATCCTCATAGGATTGCTCAGAGTCACATCCAACCTAACTCATATCATATACTTGTAGTCATAATAGACCATTAGTAGCATACGTACCATATAAGAGTAATAAATGTAATATCAACACTAAATATAATAATATGATTAAAATAAATAATGAATCAATAACTCATTAAGTGTAAAATATCCAATGTTATAATGAAAGTACATAATAACCATCAACTCATAATATCCCACTAATCACTCACAGATCAAAACATCATGAGGGATAATGTTAGGAACTACTGAGTACGATTGATTGCTTTTGTATAAGCAACTAAACACGGAATTTAACCAGAAGTAACAAGTAACTATAAATCAAAATCAGCAAAGAACATGAGATACAAGAAACAATGAAAAATTGTATTAAACTCTTCCAGAATACAATGAAGAAATCACACTCTTCCACCACACCTCTTAGGTGTATAGTATTTCTCTCAAGAGTTCTCTCTCTCTCAACCAATTACTACAACAGATCTTCTTGATCTTACACACCTTATAGATCTAATTGATCTTACTCACAACTTTCTTGGATGATTACAACATGCCCCATGGGTCTCTTAAATAGGATCCAAGGCAAACAACAATTAGACATCCCAATTACAATAATTAGAAACACAGACCCAAGACTTAAATTAGTCTTCACATGAAAACACTCAGACCACCCAAAATTAGATGAGTCTAATTCTGGAAATGCATGAAATCACATGCACACACACAGGTGACTGACGTCGATTGCTATCGGTCTACATATGACCGATGTCAGCCGATCCCTGACCGATGTCGGTAGCTTTTGGTCCATGCCTAACCGATGTCGGTGACACTATCGATACCAGTTACTGGTAAAAGCCCAATAACCTCCACAAGAACTCAACAGTGAAGCTTTTAGCTCCACAACTCAATAATCTCCCACTTGGAGATAAACAACTGCACCTATACCTGTACAACAACATCCTCTGTCTTGTTTCTTTGGTTTGCATCTCCATCTTCAACATCAATCTTGAAGACCAACAAAAGTTGAATGAAGATTCAACTTCTCCTTTGTTACTGGCTTTGTTAACATATCTGCAGGGTTCTTATCCGTATGGATCTTTTCTAGCTTCAATTGTCCATCCTCCAATACCTGTCGAATGAAGTGGTACCTAAGCTATATATGTTTGGTTCTTCAATGAAAGGCTGAATTCTTTGCCAAATGAATTGCACTTTGACTATCACTGTACAATCTGTAACTCTCTTGCTCCTTTCCCAACTCTTCCATGAACCGTGTCATCCATATCATTTCTTTGCTAGCCTCTATGACTGCAATGTATTATGCCTCTATAGTAGACAAGGCAACAACCTTCTGCAACTTTGAAATCCAGCTAACCACCATTCCACCAATAGTGAACACATATCCTGTGGTGCTTTTCCTACCATCTAAGTCACCTGCCATATCCGAATCTACATACCCATGTAGAGAAGTGCTTGACCCTGCATAGCATAAATACCTGCTGCTGGTCCCTCTCAGATACCTGAGAATCCACAGAACTACTTTCCAGTGTTCCTTTCCTGGATTGGCCATAAACTTGCTGACAAATCCCACTACTTGGGCAATATCAGGTCTGGTACATACCATATCATACATTAAGCTCCTAACTGCTGAAGCATATGGAACTTTGCTCATGTACTCAACCTCATCATGTGATTTAGGACAGTGTTCTTTGCTCAACTTGAAGTGTACAGCCATAGGTGTGCTTACCAGTTTTGCATCCTGCATATAGAACCTCTCCAACACCTTATTCACATAATCCTCTTGAGACAAAATCAACCTATAATTTTTCCTGTCTCTCTTAATACTCATGCCAAGGATTTTCTTTGCTGCTCTTAAATCCTTCATGGTAAATGTGTGAGCTAATTTTACCTTTAGCTCAGTAATTTCCTGCATGTGTGAACCTACAACAAGCATATCATCCACATACAATAACAAGATAGTATAATGACCATTATCCAATCTGGTAAAATAAACACAATGGTCAGATTGACATCTACTAAAGCCATGCTCTATCATAAACCTGTCAAACCTTATATACCATTGTCCTGCAGCTTGCTCAAGACCATATAACCTGGCCTTATGTCTAATCTATCCATTCTCTCATTCCTTTAACCTGTATACCCATTTGTTTTTCAGTGCTTTCTTTTCGGCTGGCAACTCAACCAAATCCCACGTTTGGTTCTCTTTCAAGGAATCAATTTCCTTATTCATGCCATGCTCCCACTGTTTCCTAGATTCTATCTGCATTGCCTTAGCAAAACTTTTTGGTTCTCGACCATCAGTTAGCAATTTTTAGTATAAGGAAGGGGAAATAGAATTGGAGGTTTACTTACCCTTACAATCCTCTTTATGGGCATATGAGACTCATCCACAGCTTGCTGTCCGCCCAAATTCTCTGTCAGTTCTACCTGACCGACATCGGTTCTACCTGACCGACGTCAGTTCTACCTGACCGACGTCGGTTCCCTGACCAACGTCAGTCTCTGTTAGACCACCAATGTTGGTTCCCTGACCAACATCGGTCTCTGTGTTTTCCTGTGACTGATGATTTTTACTTGCGAGCTCATTTTGGATCATTACCTCATCCAAATCAAGATTGCCCTGCTCAGAATTATTCAGCTTCTTGAGTTGATCACTGTACATCACCTTTTCATTGAAAACAACATCATGACTTTTGATTATTTTGTTAGTTCCTAGATTCCACTATCAAAATCCAAAATCTCCAGAGCCATAACCAATAAAAGTGCATCGCATGGATTTAACATCTAGCTTCTTTCTATTTTCTTTATCAATGTGCACAAAAGCTTCAGAACCAAAAACTATGAGAATTGAAAGATCTACCTTTTTACCTATCCAAGCCTCTTCTGGTATTCCACCATCCAGAGTAGTAGATGGTCCTCTATTAATTAGGTACACTACAGTATCCACATCTTCTACCCAAAACTTTAAGGGCAAACCAACATGCAACCTCATACTCCATGCATGCTCCATAATTGTTCTATTCATCCTTTTAGCAACCCCATTTTGCTGAGGTGTCCTTGGAACCATCCTTTCCCTACGTATTCCACTCATAGAACAATAACTATTGAATTTATTTTTGTAGTACTCACCACCATTGTCAGATCTAAGGCACTTCAATCTCAACCCTGTTTCATTCTCAACCAAAGCTTTCCATTTCTTAATGTGTCAAAAACATCAAATTTCCTCTTTATGCAATAAACCCATACCTTTCTTGTAGCATCATCAATGAAAGAAACATAATACTGTGATCCTCCAATAGAAGCTACCTGAGCTGGTCCCCACACATCTGTGTGAACAAGCTCCAACCTGTACTTCTTCTTTGTTGACCCAGTCTTGAGAAACCTCACTTTCTTCTATTTTCCAAAAACACAATGCTCACAAAAATCTAGATCTATGCTTTTCAAATCTAAAAGATTACCTTTTAACTTAAGAACATTCATTCCCTTCTCACTCATGTGACCAAGCCTATAGTGCCACATCTTTGCATCTACATTTGAAGTAGATAAAGCAGAAGGAGAACAGTCAGTAATACAATTACACAGATAAAGATTACCTTCTATTATACCTCTTGCTAATACAAGTGCACCCTTGGAAACTTTCCAAGATTTCACTATGAGAGTTACTATGCAACCCTCATCACCCAACTTCCCTATAGAAATCAAATTCCTCTTCAAGATGGGTACATGCATGACATCTTTCAATACCCATGTGTTGCCATTCTGCAATTTCAGCTGCACTTTTCCTTTGCCAATAATTTGACAAGGCTCACCATCCCCTAAATAAACTTTTCCAAAGTCTCCATGGACATAATCATTGAAAAATTATCTATTTGGGGTTGCATGGAAAGAAGCACCAGAATCTAAAACCCATGATTCTACTTGACTATCCAAAGAAAATATAAGAGCATCTTGTGTAACAATACCTGCAACATTTGCTTCTTTATTACCTTCTTGCTGATTTTCTTTGTTATCCTTCAACCAACAGTCTTTCTTTGCATGTCCTTTCTTTTCAAAATTCTAGCAGGTTATTCTGCCAGATTTGGATCTGGATCTCCTGCTTGTCTTTGACCTTGATTTCCCATGCTTTCTCTTCTCTCTTTGCCTTCCCCTGCTTTCAATACTTAAAGCATTTCCTGATGTTTTACTTGTGATTTTCTTGTGAATTTATTCATTCAAGATTACACTAACAACATCTTCAACTTTCAAGATATTTGAAGCAGATGTAATATTACTTACCGCCATTACCAAGCTATGCCAGCTTTCAGGTAAAGAACATAAGATCAAGAGAGCCTTAACTTCATCATCAAAAGCTATTTTGACTAAATTCAATTGATTTATAATTTCATGGAAATCATTAAGATGACTATATACAGATCCACCTTCCAGCATTTACAAACTAAATAATTACTTCATAAGATATACCTTATTCGAAGCTGAGGGTTTTTCATATAAGTTTGCCAGAGTATCCATTAACTCTACCATTGTCTTTGCCTGTGATAAATTGGAAATCACAAAAGATTCCAGGCTCAACCTTATAGATCCAAGAGCCTTTCTATCAAGAACATTCCATTCTTCATCTTGCATATCTGTGGGCTTGCTGTCAACCCCACCCAACAATAAAAATAGATCTTTCTGATACAGATAATACTCTATCTGCATCCTCCATAATTGATAATTCTTGCCATTAAACTTCTCCATTCTTAGCTTACTTTCTTCTGCCATTGCTTTGCTCCCACTCAAACAGAAACCCCTGTGAGTGACCTATAATCAACACACACTAACTCGATCTGATACAACCTCTTAGTGAACCCAAGCTCTGATACCACTTGTTAGGAACTACTGAGTATGATTGATTACTTTTGTATAAGTAACTAAACACAGAATTTAACTAGAAGTAACAAGTAACTAAAAATCAGAATCAGCAAAGAACATGAGATACAAGAAATAATGAAAACTTGTATTAAACTCTTCCAGAATACAATGAAGAAATCACACTCTTCCACCACACCTCTTAGGTGTACAATATTTCTCTCAAGAGTTCTCTCTCTCTCAACCAATTACTACAACAGATCTTCTTGATCTTACACACCTTGTAGATCTAATTGATCTTACTCACAACTTTCTTGGATGATTACAACATGCCCCATGGGTCTCTTAAATAGGATCCAAGGCATACAATAATTAGACATCCCAATTACAATAATTAGAAACACAGCCCCAAGACTTAAATTAGTCTTCACATGCAAACACTTGGACCACCTAAAATTAGATGAGTCTAATTCTGAAAACGCATGCAATTGCATGCACACACACAGGTGACCGATGTCAGTTGCTGTCGGTCTACATATGAATGACATCAGCTGATCCTTGACCGATGTCGACAGCTTCTGGTCCACGCCTAACCAATGTCGGTGACACTGCCGATGCTGGTTACTGGTAAAAGCCCAACAACCTCCACAAGAGGTCAACAGTGAAGCTTTTAGCTCCACAACTCAACAAGATAAATTCATAGATTGTATAAATGTATCAGAATAGTAAAAATTAAATAATCATGTCTCAATAGTTCATAATAAAAACCATAATCAACAAGTGAAATAAATGTATCAAAACAAGATCATGAAAACCTTAGGGTTGGCCTAGACCTATCCCATGCCTTAATGAGCACCAGATTAGTATATAAACACTACTTTTATTCCTTTACTAATTAGATGGAAATAAAATGCAAATACATACAAACAAACTCATAAATAGTTATGTAAATCAAGGTCATTAATCCCTTATATGCCCTACTTCTCTATATAGCCACTTACAAGATTCCTAAGCTCATAATACTCAGAATTATAGTCTCAAACACACTCAAAACACTTAAGCTAACACTCATACTAATATTCACTTGTACTTGCACCAAGCACTTAAATAGGATAACTACATTGGGCTTGATCCCCTCTCGAGATATTGGTATGTAGGTGACTCTCAACATAATGAGGTGTTTTGGTCATGTCCAACCTACCCAACTAACATTATACTTTTGATACTTGTGCTCCTCAAATACCCTAATAATATGGAGATCTATGGTTTTTATCCCAAATCAGTAAAAAGTAGGTCATAGTCGGTGAATCAAGGTTCATCCTCATATGCATAGGTGTCTCAAACTAAGTCGAAGGCATATCCAAAAGATCACAGTCCCTACCTACAAGGGAGATTGTTGTGCCCTTGAAGATAGTAATGCAATGCACTACTATCCAAAGGAATGTGCTACTATTCAAGAAGAATTATAAGTCCATATTCTAGTTAATGACACTTTGGTAAGCTTCTATGCTAGTTTTCAACCTCTAATTTATTCATCTCAGTCAGTTTTTAGTTAAGTACATACTTGTGTGATTCATTACTATTATTAAAATAATCAGATTAGATTAATTATTGTATAAATTAGTGTATATATTTATTGCATATTTATACCCTAGTTTAATATTCTGACCCTTTAACAACATAGGGGTTTACATTCCATAAATTCCTTAAAATTTAAATCAGGTAGTCATGCTACTTGTGGTAATTTTATGTATTGATTTTATTTAAAGCTTTCATTGATTTATATTATTGCATGTATTGTGACTGTAAGTCTTATGATAGCTAACATGTTTCTAAAATCTATCCAGATAATTTAATATAGCATCATATCTATACGAGCTTAACCTCATTTTTCATATAAATTTAATTTTAAGATTTTTAGTTTTATTTTGAGTTTCAACCCCATATTTTAATGGCCTACTACACATAACCAATCTTATGTTGTCACCTCACCCTTATGGGCCTTTGGTTGATAAAAACTTGGTTAATATTGTGAGGTGCTTATGGTTTAGAAAACATTAATGTAATACATTTAATTTGAAAAATCTACCACAAAGTATTTTTTGCCTCCACAAAAAACTATCTTTTTGCATCAAGTTCTAATTTAGCTTTCATATAGAAGTTTTGGGCCACTTTGATAATTATGCAAAAAAATCAAAGTTCTCATTTGACGTAAAACATTAAAATACAATAGATCTTTTTCTATATAAAAAATTGTTATTATGTATCAAGTGTTGATTCAACCTTTATGATGCAGTAGAAAAAACACTATTCATGCAACACTATTCACGAGTATTTTTCACTAATAATGTGGCAAACACTATTCATCTTGGAGAGGTGTCATATAACTATTATTGATTGGATTAGGTGGCATGGGGCACATTTTTATGGAGTCACATGAAAGCGCATGGTGGTGGCCTCTCTTGTCTAAGGTAGATGCTCTTTTTTTTACCTTTGACATGTGATAAGCCTTTCACTATTCATCAATAGTGTTTCTACATGTGAAGGTGGTGCCAACTTTCCTAAGGTGTTTGATCTTGGTCAAAGATGACCCCATGAAGCATGTGGTATGGGATTTCCTTGTCTCCTGTCATGATTCATCCATGTGGGGTGTGTATTTTGGTCTCTCTTTCATTTCCTTGAAAATTTATAAAAGAATGCATTCCTTTTCTTATTAGTTTGGCTAAGTTGGGAATGGGGTGAGTTTGGTAATAAGCTTTGCAATAAACTTGGAAGCATATTGAAAGCAACCTTGGCATGTGGCCAAGTTGTGTATTATGAGAGAGATAAGATTGATGAAGCTTGAGTATTGTGTATTTTGAATGAGAGAATGCTGAATTTGTGAGTTAAATTCATGATATGTTTATGTGGGTTATGAGATTTATTAATAGGAATATGGATTGTTGAATCCATTATGTGGTTAAAGGCCACATCAATTGGTATCAGAGTTGAGGTATATGGAGTGTTGACTCCATCAACTGGTATCAGAATAAGTTAGAATCTTGTTGGGAGGAGAAGATTATAGAGTGAATGTGTTTTGTTTTATAGGTTTTTGAAGATGGAAAATAAGTGTGGTAAATTATCACCAAAAAAATAATGGGATAAGAAGCAGAAGACTTGGAGTAGACTATTGGAGTTGCTACTAGAAAGAGTTAAATATTATGAAATTGAAGAAGTTATGTGGGAGATAGTAGACTTCTTGAAAGTAAAAGTGGCTACATTGAGGAGAGAGATAGCCACGTGGAAGAAGGATCAAGAGTAAAACCATGGAGAGTTGCAAATGGAGGAGAAAAAATTAATTAGAAGAAGAAGGTTGTCATGGATGATAACAAGAGAGTAAGGTTATCATGTGAGGATAACACATCTGATTTTAAAATCAACAAAGAGGAAGAGGCTTATGAGTTGCCCATTATTGAAGACATCCTTGTGAAGAATGAAGAGAAGATGAAGGAAAGTTGCATCCATGTAGAGTTTATTGATAATGAGAAGTACAATCATATAGAGTTGCAAGCTTTTTTGGAGAAAGCTATGGGTGAAGAGGATGTGGTGCAAGAAAGTGCACACATGGAGGTCTTGGTAGATGTGCAAGTAAATACACATGTGAAGAGTGTAGAGGATGGGGAAATAACCATGGGATTTTCTGTGGATGGGAAATTGATAGCCCATAGTGAAATTAAAGAGCATGAGGTGCATGCTGAAATTGATGAAGAGTTGTGTGTTTCTTGTGAATAAACTTTGGGTGAAGATGATGTGAAAGTATGTGCACAGGAGGAGATTATGGATGGTGAATATTTAGGCCATGTAGTATGGAATGTGAGTGAATTAAATTGTATCCATGAGGATTTTCAAGGAGAGAAAGATTGCATCTATGAGGAGTTGCAAGGAGAGAAAGATTGCAGCCATGAGGAGTTGTAGATACAAGTAGAGGAAAGCTGGGAAAAGTTGAATGTTTCTTGTGAAGAAAATTTAGAGTTGGTTTTTGTGCAAGTGAGTGTATATGAGGAGAATATGAAGGATGATTTTATATCCATGAGAGAGGAGATGCAAGTGGTGATGTTATGTTATGTGGAAGATGATCTAATAGACGGTTAAATGATGGGTGAATAAATCCATGTGGGATTTTGTGGATGGTTAGTGGTGGGCTTGGGATCACATGGGATTATGAGATGCATGGTAGAGAATATTGGTGAAAGAAGATGGTTTTGGGTGTGTGTGATCCCATGAGTGTTTGTAGTGGGTACAGTCCCACATGTAAATCCATTGGGATATGGATATGTTTTTGGTGGAGGATAGTTTTGAGACCAATGTGTAGATGCTAAAAGTGGAGAAAGAAAAGGGATATTATCTGGGTACACTATCATATTGGAAAGGGATGTTGTGATCATTACCCTTCATGACCAGAAGAGTAGTACTACCACTTACCCCATCTATGTGATCAAGGGATCATATTATTTATCTTGAGTGCCTGATGCAGGAGCATCCCAAAGTTCAGGCAATCTTGCATCACCCAAAAATAGAGTGGTGTGATTTTCTCTTTTTTCAAAATAAATAGAAAGGATATAATCCATGCAACTCATAGGAGGTGAGTTGATTTTAACTGGAGGAGAATGATGTAGTAGGAAAAATATTATTCATGCAACATTATTCATGACTATTATTCACTGATCATGTGGAAAACACTATTCATCCTAGTGAGGTGTCAAAATAGTATTCTTGATTGGTTTAGGTGGTAGGGGGCACATTTCTATGTATTCACATAAAAACATATGGTGGTGGCCTCTCTTTTTAAAAGTGGATACTCTTCCTTTTGATCTTTGACATGTGATAAGCCTATCACTATTCATCAATAGTGTTTTTACATGTGAAGGTGGAGCCAACTTTCCAAAGGTGCTTGTGCTTGGTCAAAGATGACCCCATGAAGCATGTGGTGTGGGATTTATTTGCCTCTTGTCATGATTCATTCATGTGGAGCATGGATTTTGGTCTCTCTTTCATTCTTCCTTGAAAATCTAGATAAAAGAATGCATTCCTTTGCTTATTAGTTAGGCTAGGTTGGGAATGGGGTGAGTTTGGGAATAAGCTTTGGGGACAATCTTGAAAGCCTCTTGGAAGCCTCCTTGGCATGTGTCCAAGTTATATAATGTGAAAGAGATAAGCTTGATGAAGCTTGAGTATTGTGTATTTTGAGAATTAATGAGAGAATGCTGAATTTGTGAGTTGAATTCTTGATATGTTTATATGGGTTATGATATTTATTAAGAGGAATATAGATTGTTGAATCCATTATGTGGTTGGAGGTCACATCATTTTGTAAGGAAGTTTTGGGCCACCTTAGGATTCATCCAAGAATAAAAGTGATATGTTTGACCTAAAAATCTATGAAGTGATAGATATTGACCCTTACAATAAACTTTATTTTTGTGTTAGGTATAGATTCAACGTATTTTTAGTGACATCAAAATTCTTATCAAACATTAAAAGTTTTTTGGGTCAGTTTATTTTTTATAGGTAGGCATAGTATGTGTTTTAAGCACTTTTATTATTTGTTGAGATTCATAAATCATTGTTAATTTTAGGATATTCAAAATTCTTTTGACATGTATTTTTTTAGTAGAAACCTCTTAAGTTAGAACTATGTTCTGGGAGTTTTAAAACTCACATTAAATATTATATTAGGAAAAGAGGTAATTAGTTTTACATGATCTATGTTTTGAGGGGTATTGTCCTAATATTTAAGCTATTAGACAATGTTGTATATAGGTTTTAGCTTCCATATACCTCACAGTACATAGGAAGTACCTAGGATTTTCCCTGTAGCCAATAGGAAGCCTCTTGATTTTTTGATTTTGTAGTGCATCGGTAAGTGGTTAGCCCTGAAAAGTTTCTCTCTACATACTTTAGAGATAGGATAGTGCGGCTATGAGAATAGTATAATTCTATGTAGTCATTGGCCTTTAGGCTGTGTTTACTATTTATGCTTAGAATTAGTATATCATAGAGCTTACAGATCAAACACACCGAACATAGTAATTATAGAGAAATTTAAGGTATACTTGGAAGTTTTGCACACTATTTACATATCTTTATTCAAATTTAAAATTCTTGTTGAATTATAGTATTAGAAGACTTGTTGAGTTAAAGTAAAAATTCTTATTTCAGATTTAATGCAGAAACATTATTTTAAAATGTAGTTTTTAAACCAGAAAAATAAAAGAGAGGTGCAAAGGGCATGTTTGATAGAAAGCAAAAATCTCAAATACCTTTTTATCTATTTAAAAAATATTTACTTGCAACAAGTTTTGGTGCTACACCATGACCAAAAAATTAAATGAACCTACTTTTTATTCATATATTTTTTTAAACCAAACTTGCTATTGTTAAATAGATGTCATTTGTAACCAGCCAAAACAATTGTGACAAAAAAATAATACAATTATTAATCAATATAATATATAAAAAATTTAATACAAAAATCTTAAAAATCATATTATCGAAATATCTGTTTAAAATAATTATTTTTATTATTATATATTTTTAAAATTATACAAATATATACACAATAAACTTTATAAAAATTATATATAAATATAAATAATACATCCAAATATCACAAAACATACAATTAAAAATTAAATATAAAATCCTTATCCCAAAAATAAAAAATGATAATTTTTTTTAATCATAATATTCATTCAATAATATGGCTATAAATAAAAACTTATTACAAAGCCCGAAAAAGTCAACTGCCCGTTTTTCTTTTAGATGGCCACGACCACCTTGGCCTCTTTAACCTCAAATTTTCCTTTATTTTTCTTTCAAATTTTCCTCATTTCACCAATACTATTTTCCTTTTGAAAGAAATTTATGGAAAGTATAATTGCATTTGGGGATTTGAATTCGGTGAAAGATACATGCCAAAAATTGTATTCAAATTCGTATCCTCATGTAGAAATATGTAATTAGAGGGTTTTTTTTTTGGGTTAAGATAAATGCCATGGATTTGCAATATATTATAATTTTTATAAATAGTGAAAAGTATATTGTTAGATATTATTATTGATGTATTATTATGTTTAGAATTAGTATTGATTTGTAGATACTTAAATTTGATATAAGTTATATAGTTACGGTATCTTTTTAATGTTTTTATGCATTTTATATATCTATGTTTGTGTGTGTGTGTTTACGGTACACTTTTTTGCATATCAAACTTTTCATAGTCTTATAACATCTACAATTTTCTTTGAACACTTTTAGATCTATTAGTTGTTTGTATCATCATCCATCTAGTCATGTTCTATTTAACTGAATCTTTTTCCAACTTGATGGTTTCTGGTGTAGAACAAGATTACAAAGAGAGTTAATCTAACATTAGTGAATAAAATCCAAAATGAATTCAAGAACTAACACTCTAAGCTTGTTCCCTAGAGGGAAAAAAAATTACTAGACAAGGAAATAATAAAAAAAGACGAACAAGACATTTACCATCATTGAAGAACTATTTTATAGAGGCTTGAGATCGGTTTATGAACAAATAATCTTTATCAATGCACTTGTTCATGCCAACATCTCCCCTTGTCCACCAATGGTTTTGATCAATCAACAATGAGGAAATGATGAAACTTTTAGAATGATTTTTGCATTATATCTTTGCACAAAAAAACTTGTAAAAACACTGTGAGGACCTTAGTATTTATAGTTTTTCTAAAATGATACCAACTGTCCATCTCAAGATAAAGATGTGTGGTCCAAGATTGATTCAATTTGGAGGCCAAATATATTAAATTTTACAATCAATATTGCATTGATTAGGCATGGCTCAACATTTCTAAATTCTATTGAATTTATATTGATATTTTGGATTTTTAACTTTTGTGATTGATAATGTCACATTTTGATATATTTGTTAAATTTTCATTTTCCAAAATTAGATATTCACTAAGTTGACATGGATTTTTCTCTTAACTATTTAATTGGATTTGATTGATTAAGTAATATTGATTTGACATTTTAGAAATTTTGGAATTTGATAAGTTGTCTCACATACTTGGTCAAAAATGTCAATTTACTAGGTCACAATTTGAGTGGAGATGAATTAGAAGAATGTGATGATTTCATACAGAGTAATGCCTCACTTAGAAATACCTTGACATGATTCATAATATTTATGTCTGATGTATAGAAGAATTTAGGATGTTTGGTGATTTTTAGGTTTAATTTGCATTATTTGCAACAAGTCATTCTGATTGCAATTTTGACACAAGAGTGATGAGAATTGAGTGTCTACAGCTAGTGCCATGGAAAGTGGCCCGACCACTTTCCTCCTTGCTAAAAATAGTCAAGTTTGCTTTATGGGTCCTTTATGCGATGTGTTTATTTTTGATGCCTTGATTTTTAGTTCTCACTTTTTTCTATGGTTGACCTATAAGAAAATGTATTTAAATTTAAATTCAAAGGAGCCTATATATACACATGTAATCTAAGTTGTTTATAATCAACTATATTCAATTAATAAGTTTATATCACACATATATCCATTACACACTTGCCAAGGAGACTATGAATTAATCATATTTTCCCCACTTTATCTCTTGAAATATTGTGGTTGCATTCTTGTACCAAAATAATCTTGCATTAAGGAACATATATATTTATCATCGATTATGTTAGGGTAAGGAGGTGAATTCCTTTCTCTTACTTGGGTTGCATCACTCACATACATAGAAATACATGAGCCCTAAATTTGAATATAGGGGATACATAGTTGTAACCCTCATGGGGAATTGGGCCACTAACTTTGTATATTTTATATATCCTTGTGAAATTGTGATAAATTTAGGTCAATTAAAATGATAAGAGATTCAGATAGTTGTACATACTCATTATACTTAGAGAAGAAAGATTCCTAGACCTTTACTATTGCTAAAGCTTCCTAGAATGTTTTAGACCCCCAAGATCAATAATCCCATATTTATACTTGCATTCTACATTTAAAAAAATAAATTTGCCAACTTCCAAAATGGGTCAACCATATTTGTGGTTGCCAAAAGTGGTCATCATCATAAACACAGTCTGATTCTTGGGATATCTTTTGATTCATTCTAAATTCTATTTTCTGATGTCATAGTCATTTTTAGAACTTAGTTAGGTTACATTTAGGTACGTATCTCTATTTACCAATCTCTTTCCATTTTTAATTTTAATATCAATCATTTCAAATTTCCCCTTTCAATTTCAACATTAAGGCATTTTGGAGGTTTGATTTACTATATTTATCTTAGATATCACTAGTGTAATTATTTTACAATATTGGCTTAGTATTCTAAACACTTGTGTGACCTTTATGTAAAACATTTTAGTAAACCATATACTTGCAATCATATAATATTAGAGTTAATGCTCTATTTCCATATAGGGTTTGATGTTGTGGTTGTTTCAAATCTCATTTTTAAAACATGATCCATGTTAAAATGGATTTGATAAATGCCAAGAAGTATTTAAAAGATATCAAAACCTAAAAATGGCCTCGATATATATATATATATATATATATATATATATATATATATATATATATATATATATATATATATATATATATATATTTTATACTTATTAGTTTGTTAATTAATGATCTAAATTATGTGTTATTAATGTGTTTGTTAAAAAATTAAAATTATTGAAAAGGCGACAAGATGCTTTTCAATATTTCAGGAGATCAGAAAGGAATAGGATAGTTGATCTATGGAAGGTCAAAACATATCTTCAAAGTTCTTCTGCAAATTATGATATTTCATCAGATCCCGGATGGAATATTAGAAGAGATATAAATCAATTTAATTGTATTCGATTTGTGAACCAGAGTTTACCTTCGATATCTTCTTCATCCTGTGATGAAACCAAAGAAAAATTCTTGTTAAACAATGATTTTCAATTGAAAAAAATTATTCTAAAAATAACGGATGAATTTACTCTATCAATAACTAAGCCTAATCAGGCTTACGATAGTGAAATAGCCCTGGATATGGATTCTCACATGAATAAATTTTATGAACTGAACAAGAATATATTATTGACTCAGATCTTCAACTACAAAGATCAATTAAAAGAGAATTCTTTCTTTGTGTTAATATTATTGATAAAGAGAATCAATATGTAGATCGAATAATAACAAAGAATGATGAAACTGAAACTTTGGTACGACTAATATTGAATCAATATAAGATTAAAGTTGACGAGCATCTTGAAAAAGCATTCAAGAGATTCTATCTTTTGAAGAACGCATTAATTAAATACTCTTTATCCAAAGTATTTAATGAGTACGCTAAGTACTCTTTAGGATCGGATCCTGCATTGGATGATTTAGAATCCAAAACTGCATTAGATGAGTATCCTTTTTCAAAAGTGTTCCAGAAGTACTATTTGGAATGGAAAAAAATATATATTCTATTATATTTAGAATTGACAAAAGGATTTAATAGATTCTATTTAATCAAAAGGTTCAGTTGGAATTTGAAAGATCAAATTCGAACAAATTGGATAAGAAAAGATCTTTTGAATAATAGAACAAAAGATGTAATTAACCAGCATTCATCAAGTTGGAAAAAATATCAGAAAGAATGGTTCAATCACTCTATTCTTCAAACTTCCAAAAATATAAATCGGAGTTTGAATATTAATGCATTGTCCATTCAGATCAAATATTTGAAAAAAGGGTTGAAACGTCTTGTGTCTATTTCTAAACAAAACAATTTGAAAAACAGAGTGTTTGATCCAATTGAATTATGTGCTACTCAATATTTTGGTTGGTCTGGAAGTACCCAAAAAAATTTTGGTATCATTTTGGATGATAACGATAAAGATATCAGACCGATTAAAAAGTCCAGCAAATCTAAATCAATCCCCAATTTTTCACAAAGATTGGAATCCTTGATCGATGAAGGAACAATAGCCTCATTAGGTTTGAATGAGAAACTGTTGAATCAATCGATTATTGACTTATTCGATAATGAAAAAAATTACATGGAATTATTTGATAACAGTGGTATTTGGACAATATTCAATGATCGAGACAATTGGTTAAATCCTTTAAAACTATCTAATCAAAACTCATTGAGAGTTGCTTTTTGCAAAGCAAATACATTTGAATTTTTAGATTATTTACATCATCCTCGTTTAAATTATAAAAAAATATTAGCTTCTTACATGGAAAGGATTCATATCAAAAACAAGAATCTTATATATGGACAATTATTCAATCTTGTTCCCATCCATAACAAGGTCTTGTCTATTAGACCTATTAACTCAGAGAAAGAAACTATTTCACTCATCAAGTCACAAGTAAATTTATTATTGGCTAAATATTTACTTGACCAAGTGTTAATCCATGACTTGTACAAATCGTCAAATTTACTTACTCAATTGAATTCATTTGTTCATAGTAAAATAGATATTTCCTCAATTGAAAAGATATATAAAACTCCTTTAATAAGCCAACAAATCGTCAATTTTGACAAAAGTTCTTGCCATCCTTTTTTAACTAGTTCACATTCATAAAAAAACAACCCCAATCAGTACCCTAAAAAGGGTGTTAGTTCAAACATGGGTCTGATTCAAAATCAATCTTATCAAGATGATTTACTATCAGAAATCTCTTTCAAACTGAAAAAATTTGCAGAAAAAGAAAAATATAGTTCGGCAGAAAGTCAAAAAAATAATTGAAGATAAAATCATAGTTGATAATTTGAAGAAAGAAAAACGAAAGATTCTCCTATTTTATAAGATCTCTCAAATAGATATGCTTTTTGAGAAATGGGATTTGTTTCAAACATATACATCATGGTTTTTTACTTCTACATGGTAGAAATATATTGATAATTTATTTTCTATTACTTTTCCGCAAATACTAATAAGTATTAGTGATCAATTCAATATCATTTTGCACGATATTACAGATAATTGGAATCATACTTTGAATATTTTGTGGGCACTCTCTCATCAATTTTGTAAACTTCTAGAATGGGAAGTTAGAGCGAAATTTATCCCTAAACTGAATGATGCTTACAACCCAATCATCTAGGTGAGCTAAGATTACAAGCCTTCCAATCTCCAACCTCCTAAATTTCAATCTCAAGTTTACATAGATCCAAAAGTGATCCATGAAATGGATAACAATTATAAGGGAGAGTTTCATGCTTTATAGCACTGATAATGAGAAGAGAAAGAGAGAAAAACACATAGTAGGCCTAAAAATATGCCACATTTGAGTGGTTGAACATTATCCTTAGTGGGGTTTATCACCATGTGCCAAAATTCATCAAAAAAGACATTTCACTAGACAAGATCCAAGTCGACATTTATGTGGCTCCAAAACCTATGCCCCACTTCCACAAGTGAGTCCAAATAGCAATGGTAACATTCTTATCTTCATCTCCTAAGGTTCAATAAAGCAGATGCTCCAATTTAGGCAAGATCCAAGCCATTCCATGTGACTCCAAATATGGTACCCCACTCACACATGTGAAGCTAATCACCAATAGGGATCTTCTTGTCTTCTTCATCCATGTGCACACACAAGTTCAAAAGGTGTTTCAATCACCTTTTCATTTTCCCACACACGTGAATCATGGGTTCCTTTAGAAATTTGACCTATACATGAACACTTATCTTTTGCATAACATTATAAACCACATATGACTACTAGGTGTAAAACCCATGTCCTCTAGTGGAGTGTTAGGCCCCACACTTGTCACATCATCTTGATCACACTTAAGACCCTTCATGGGGTTATGCCTCATCACCTTCCTACCACAACACTTGCATGTCACATCACTTTCATGACACATCACCTACATGCCATGTCACCATGAATAGTGATCATGAATAGTGTCTATGAATAGCGAATATGAATATTAGCTTCATAGCCAACAAAAATAAATGTATAATATATAATCCTTAATTTTATGTTCTAATTGTTCCACAAGTAATTCTTGCTTTAAAAATGATCAATTCTCTAATGATTTCTAGATCTCTCTTAAGTTCATGTGAAAAATCAATATAATTCTAATAATATCATATATATCTCTGCTACTAAATGAACTACATTACTTTTATACTTATATAAAATTGATTTTAAATTAATACTTTAATGGTATGTAAAATGGCATATAATAGATAAAATATAAGGAGAGATATATATTATATGCCATTTTACATACCATTAAAGTATTAATTTAAAATCAATTTTATATAAGTATAAAAGTAATGTAGTTCATTTAGTAGCAGAGATATATATGATATTATTAGAATTATATTGATTTTTCACATGAACTTAAGAGAGATCTAGAAATCATTAGAGAATTGATCATTTTTAAAGCAAGAATTACTTGTGGAACAATTAGAACATAAAATTAAGGATTATATATTATACATTTATTTTTGTTGGCTATGAAGCCAATATCATATTTGCTATTCATGATCACTATTCATGGTGACATGGCATGTAGGTGATGTGGCATGAAAGTGATGTGACATGCAAGTGTTGTGGTAGGAAGGTGATGAGGCATAACCCCATGAAGGGTCTTAAGTTTGATCAAGATGATGTGACAAGTGTGGGGCCTAACACTCCACTAGAGGACATGGGTTTTATACCTAGTAGTCATATGTGGTTTATAATGTTATGCAAAAGATAAGTGTTCATGTATAGGTCAAATTTCTAAAGTAACCCATGATTCACGTGTGTGGGAAAATGAAAAGGTGAGTGAAACACCTTTTGAACTTGTGTGTGCACATGGATGAATAAGATAAGAAGATCCCTATTGGTGATTAGCTTCACATGTGTGAGTGGGGTACCATATTTGGAGTCACATGGAATGGCTTGGATCTTGCCTAAATTGGAGCATCCGCTTTATTGAACCTTAGGAGATGAAGATAAGAATGTTACCATTGCTATTTGGACTCACTTGTGGAAGTGGGGCATAGGTTTTGGAGCCACATAAATGTCAACTTGGATCTTGTCTAGTTAAATGTCTTTTTTGATGAATTTTGGCACATGGTGATAAACCCCACTAAGGATAATGTTCAACCACTCAAATGTGGCATATTTTTAGGCCTACTATGTGTTTTTCTCTCTTTCTCTTCTCATTATCAGTGCTATAAAGCATGAAACTCTCCCTTATAATTGTTATCCATTTCATGGATCACTTTTTGGATCTATGTAAACTTGAGATTGAAATTTAGGAGGTTGGAGATTGGAAGGCTTGTAATCTTAGCTCACCTAGATGATTGGGTTGCAAGCATCATTCATGCTTAGATGGTTAGAATATGTAAGGCTTAGATGAGAGCATGGTTCACCTAGATTTTTGGAAGCATGAAGATCCTTAAGGTTATAGGTTAGAGCATGGAAGGTTATTTTGCTTGGCTCACTTGGATGCTTTGGCATTAAGTATTTTATTCTTAGATGTAAGCATGGAAATGGAGGTTGATTCTTGGATCTTACCTTGGATGCTATAGATGTTAGCATTGTATTGAGTTGCATGTTACGTCTTGAAGGTTAGAGAATGGAAGGCTATGTTAAAAATTTGGATCACTTGAGTGTTTGGTTGTTAGCACTTAAAATGATTTGCTAATAGGATCTGTTGTAGAAGAGAGTTGTTGATGTAATATAAAGTATATATGCTGCCTTTGTCCCAGTATTTTTCCTTGACTAGTTTATTAGGGTTTATACATATATCTTGTGTAATGTGTTCTCTCCTATTGTGTTGTTTTTTGTATCTTGTTTTATTTCTACATTAATTCTTGCACATGTTTAGGATTATGTTTTGGTTCTTAATAAGTGGTAACAAATTGAGGCTTTAGCTATTAGTACCTGAGCCATGCATGCATGTTGATCCTAATAAGTGGTATTAGAACCATGGTTTTTTGGTTGGTTTTGTGAAAGTGGGAGTTATATGCAATCATAAATGCATCATGCATATAAATCAATCCTAACTCAGAGAAGATATATCATACCATACACTTCTGATTAGAGATACATTAGATAATACATAACATGACTAATATGGGGATCCACTAGACCCAATTAGGGGATCTCTTACCATAATACACTATGATAGGGATGGTTCCAAAGATTCAATCAAACACAATCACTCAATAACCCTAAGGGAGTCCTATGTTTTTGATATCTCACTAAACTAATAACGAGTAAATCAAATCTAATCTAGTGGTCACCAAAGCTTATTGCATAAAATGAGGGTTAGAAATAATAAAAGTAAACATGCATAGAAGACATATACTCACTTAAATGTATACAAAATCCTAATGCATGGAAGATAAGTAGAAATGCATATCTATCTACTCTTACAAAGGAGGAACAAAGTTAGGAATACTTACATTTGAAGATGAACCCATCGAACCTCAATCTTTCCCTTAGCCAAGGTGCTTTGTAAGAGGTTGTTGTGGTATGTAAGGTGACAAGGATAAATTATATCTAGGCTACACAACCTATCAATGGATCTAAAATACTTTCTCTATAAGACAAGATCTGTATCTCCAAATAAAGTATAAAATCTTAAGCTTTTTTTCTAAGTAGAATGGTGGATAATCAAATATGCAATAGATCTTACTTCTTCTTCTCTTCTCTTAATAATGGAAAAATGAACTTGTAGATATAGGCATATTTAACCTTAATCCCTTCTAAAATTTTTGGCCAACAGGGTTGACGCAGTCAACCTAGCACAATTTTTGACAATGAACCATGCTGAAAATGAACTAAGTCAGTAATGTAGGCACATATTATCAAAATAATATAGGGCCAACACAGTTGACATAGTTATAAAACTACTGAAAGGAGATTCAGGTTAGGGAAATGCTAAATGAATATGGAAAATGAATAGAGGATGTTGTAAATAGGAGGATAAGCTTAGGGAAATGGTTTTTAAGAGACACATGTGTAGATAACAAGTGGTAAAAGGGATAACAATCCTGTGAAGCACCAATGGTCTACCCACCCCTTTCCCGATGCATCCCTTAAGGCATAAACTTAGAGATATTGAGACTCAAAAGGTTCCTACAAGATAGAGAGCATCATTAATTTATAAAAGTTTAAAAATATTATGTGCATATATATGACCCACTTGAAGGTCATCATGTGTGACATGAGTGCAACATGAGATGGTGCTTCGAGAATAGAACATGATAACACATAATGTTGATGCTAAGTAAAATGGAATAAGGAGAAAATAAGGTAAATGAAAGGACAACATTAAAAAATACATACCTTTACTTACCTTAGTGTTGTAGATAAAGAAGGAGACTACAAGAGAAGTAAAGGCATCCAAATGTGAAGAACATTAGGTGAACCTGTAGAGATAGTGAAAAAAATAACCAAAAATTAAATTTTTTATAATAGGCATATAGTAATGGAAAATATTCTATATGACTTTAGGATTCTAGAACATTTTATGATTTGGAAAAAGAGTTAGTAGAGAAAAATATATAAGGGTCTTTAGGAAAATTGGCAAATTAGGAGTGTTAAGGAAAAGTTAGAATATTGGTGAAAAATGAATGACAAATGATTATAGAACATAAAAAATCACATTGGAAATCATGGAAAACATAAATGGAAAAAATGAATGTAGAACATACTAAATAACATTGGGAAGCATGTAAGACATAAATGACAAATGAAATATCAATGCAAGACAAATCTAACAAATATATGTAAGTGACAAGTAACTCTATGTAAGATAAGCATGTAAAATCAAACATAAATAAAAACATGATTGAATGAAAATGAAATGTAATTCAAGATGTGAGACAAATGAAGAAGTCATACATAAATAAAAATATGCATGAATACCAAATGCCATATATCATATAAGTGAAGTCCAGAAAAGTCAAACAATAACATGATAAATAGATGATAATTAAAAGATCTAAATGATGAAAACTCAACCTTATTGATTTTTCTTAGATACAATGTAATAAAACACAGCCACCTAATGACATGACTAGTATGACAATGAGATGGTGGTAAGAAAATGGTGTAAGGGTATTTTTGAGGAAGGCCTGGTCCTATGCACGGTCTTACAATACAACTCATAAAATATAAACCAAGAGGCATAATAAGGTAGACGTGATTAAGAATGTGATAAAATACAAGAAATATCCAATAAGGGGAATGTAATGAATATATGTGATGTGAATAAAGAATATGAGGTACCACATAGGTAATATGAACATCTTTAGCAAAAATGAGACACACTAGGCAAGTGAGAAAGGCTAAGAACTATCAACACCAAGGACTTGGGACATTTTGAATAATGAACACAAGGCTTGGGATAACAAGTGAATTATATAGATCATCTCATGAAGGCTATATGCATGAAAATTAAAATGGACCTACCTTCCCACAACATGTTCCCCATTCCTCAGGACCCTTTACAAAGCCGTCAGTCTACTATGAAGATTGGGTAAGTAAAGTGTGACTAAAAGAAGTAAAGTGCACAAAAACAAAGAAACATGAGACAAAAAATAACAATAAAGATCTAAGCTAACGTTTGTCTCAAAGATGATCACATGAAATATAAGTCTATAAGTCTTAGAAGGTTTCTTGAAGCTTAATTTGTTTGTTATTATGCATTATAGAAAAAGAGTGGGCATCATAAGATTCCCCAATGGGCAAGTGGATGTATGTATGGGCATCAAAAGATGCCCCAAAGTCTGAAGGGACATGTGGATGGGCATCACAAGATGCCCCAACATGTGAGGTGGAGTGAGGTAACATTGAATCATTAAAATTATTTGCATTGGATTTGTAGGTGCATTTGGAGATAGGTGAATGTATTGGTTTGTTAGATTTTAGGGATGTTATATGTGACATATGGTGTGTAGGAGAGGTATGAAGAGGTAAAGGAGGACCATGTATGATATGCATTGGAGTAGGTATTTGAACTAGGTACTCTTTTGGTTTATGTGACCTAAGAGGTTAAAGTTAAATGGATGCAACTATATTTTTAAAGTTATTCATGTTAGCTATCCTTTCCTTATTGGTGTAGGAAGAAGGATCAATTATATTTTGAAAAATATTAGTGGATGAGGTATAGGTATGGGATAATTGTTGTTGTTCATTAGGTAGTTGATGTTGATGTGATTGTGGTTCTTGAGATTGAATTTGAGAATCTTGAATATAGTCTTGATAACGTTGTTTTATTAGAGTATCAAGATTGAAATGTGGACCAAACAAGGAATAAGGAAGAAATCAATGAATATCATTACAAGACTCATGAGAATGACCTATAGTAACATGCCACCAATAAAATTTATCAATATTTTACCATTTTGGAGGAGGTTTAGAAGGATCAAAACTCATGGGTTTAGAGGGTGGCAATTTATTTTTAAGTTGTTCTAGACTCAAGGGAGAGTGCATTGGATTAAATATTGGTTGAATTGGATGATTCATTTTGAGGTTGGGGAGGCTTGGATGAATCAATGTTATGAGAAAATGGTTGGAAATGTTCTTTAGTAGTTGTTTGAGGTGTTTCAAATTGAGTCATAAGAAAGTCTTTCCTTTTTTCTTGGTCGAAGGCTTCGTCTAAAGTTTTAGGAGAAAATATTCAAACTTTGTATTGAAGGGGAGCTTTAAGAGTAGTCACAAAAAGTTTTAAAAGAGTATCATAATTCATGTTATGGTCCACTTTATGAGAAAGAGACTTCCATTATTTTATGAAAATATGAGAAACTTCATTAGGAAGTTTCTTGGCATTTATGTAATGGCTAAGGTAATTTTTAGGAATGTCGTCATGTTAGAATTCCTTCACTAGAGAATTGACTAAATCCTCTAGTTTTGAGATGGAATGTCAAGGAATTTGGTTGTACCATTTAAGTGCATCACCAATAAATTTTTTGGCTATGAGTTTGGTGGTAGCAAAGGTGTTAGTTTGGATCCATTCTTTATAGAGATTACCAAAAGACTTAACAAAGACAATAGGGTTCTTAGTCCCATTATATGTGATAGTTGGAGAAATGTTTCCAATATTTATGGATGCAATGAATGGGGATAAAGGTTTATTTTGAAGATGTTGAAGCATTTTTTTATTCATTGGAGGTTGAGGGATGATATTCCCATTGTCATCTCTAAGAGGAGGGATAAAATTTTGATTTGGTTGAGACGTGATGACGTGAGGTGGTTGACTAATCATGTTGAATAAATGTTATTGCATGTTCATAAATTGATATTGATTTGTTGTTTGCATGATGTTCATTTGTTAAACTATTTGTGCCAAAATTTGAGTGGTATAATTCTATGCATTAGTATTTGAAGGTGGGGTATTAGTGTTGCTATGAGGGGGGTTATTTGGTGGAATATTCCCAACATTGGTATTGGGATGAGGATTACAATGAAGGACCTCAACTATAATACATTGTGTATTGATTGGTTTTGGATTAAAAGAAGATGAAGGAAGAAAGTGAATAGTTTCATCTGAAGTAATGAAATAAGTGAAGTTATGATCTAAATCCTTGATTATGCAATGTTATTGACTAAGGGAAGGCTGCAAATATGACATCATTATGAGATAAGACTAGATAACCACATACATAATAATTGTAAAATCAAAGAGACATGAAGGAACATAAAAGAGTATAGAGTTGATAATGTCAACCTAATATAGGAAACTAAGGCTAAAAACTGTACAGAGTTGATAGTGCAGACCTAGTATAGGAAACTGAAGCTAAAAAATGTATAGAGTCAACACTGTCAACCTAGCACTAGAAATAGAGGCTAAAAATTGTACAGAGTCGATAATGTCAACCTAGTACAAGAAATTAAGGCCAACAACCTATATAGAGTCAACAATGATGACCTAGTACTGGAAATAGAGGCTAAACATTGTACATATTTTACATGATCAACCTAGTAGTAGAAATAGGGGTTGATAAATTGTTTAGAGTTGATAGGGTCGACATAGTACTATAGGCAAGGAAAAAATAGATATTCTATAAGAGATTGTGCTGAGTAGAATGATTGTAACTAAAATAAGAAATTTTTTTCAAGTATTTTTGAAAGTAAGAAATGAAAGGAAACACAATCAATTGGGTCAATAAGGTTGATCCAATTGAGGCACACAACACAAAACCTTCTACCAACATTGGAAAATGCAAGTTTTTACAATGAAACACATAATTGAGCAAAGAGCAAGCAGTCAACTTAGAAAGTAAAAAGCTAACTAAGTGGTCAACCTGAATTTTGTTTAATTATTAGAGTATAATTTTAGATGTGAAAGCAAGTTGGGTGTAAATAAATAACTAAAAAATAATCTAAGGATGGTTTTAAGATATTTAGGCTATAAGAGATATGTATTGGCAATGGTAATGGCTTGGTATTGGGGCCTACCCCCCAATTTACACACCACAACGATAACGGTGTCGGGTGTTTAGTCAATATATACAATTAACCATGTGTTTATACTTGGCTAGAAAACCAAGTTGACTTCCCCCTTGGTGATGAAATCCAAGTAGGTAGGCCTTGGGTAGATAATTATTAAAGTGTGTTTTAAGATTTTATGATTTAGTAATTTTTGCATAAAAGATAAAATAGTGTAACTAAATGGTATATTGAAAAACCACCTAGTTAGACTATGTGATCTATTCTAAGCATGTAAGCAATAAGAAATAAAAGTGTGAGCTAATTAATAGTGTATAAGTGTTAATTCTAACATTGAAACATAGTACAGTATCATTTTAGATGATAATATATGCAAAGATTATAGAACAGAGTTGACATTGTTGATAATGTACTATGGAAGTAAGGGTCTTAAAAAGAACTACATCGACATTATTGACCTAGTTTTCTAGATGGAAAGCAAAAAATATAACTACATCAATAGGGTCGACCTAGTTTGTTGTATAAGGGTAGTTTTAATGACTAAAAACTATGAAAAAACATAACTAAAATGAATAACATAAATGAAAAAGAAAGAGACAAAGGAAACTTGGTGGGATGGAAGATGCTTAGAATTTGTAAATTTTTTGTTAAAGCTACTTAAGAGTTTTCCCAACTAAGTCGATAGGGTCAACCTAATTTTGTAAAACCCTACTACTAAATCTTGTAAAAATAACTAAGTCAACAGGGTTGATCTAGTTTGTTTTCTAGAATCTATCTATAAAACTATGTCGACAGGGTCAACCTAGTTTGTTATCTGGAAGCTGTCTATAAAACTATGTCGATGGGGTTGACCTAGTTTGTTATCTAGAAGCTAAAAAAGAATATTGTGTTGACCTATTCGATCTAATAACTTATATTTGATGATGACTTACACATAAATAATAAATTTGTCTTGATATAACTATGTGTTAAACCTATGCATATAAGTTAGAACTATATCGACATTATCAACCTAGTATTGCAAATATGGAAAAATAATAAATAAAATGATAAAATAATGAAAAATGTAAAATAAAACATGAAAGGATTAGATTCACATCGGGTTCACTATATATATGCAATTAGAAATGCATCATTTCTATAAATCAATTCTAATTTAGAAAAGATAGATCATACCATACACTTCCAATTGGGGATATAATAGTTAATCAAGAACATGACCAATATGGGGATCTGCTGGACCCGATTAGGGGATCTCTTACCATAATACACTACCTAGGGAGGATTCCAAAGCTTCCAATCAAACAAAATCATACAATAACCCTAAGGAAGGCCTATATTTTTTATATCTCACTAAATTAATAACAAGTAAAGAAAATATAATCTAGTGCTCACCAAAGCTTATGTCACAAAGTGGGGGTTAGAAATAATTAAAATAAACATGCATAGAAGACATATACTCACATTAATGTATATAGAATCCTAATTCATGGAAGAGAAGTAGAAATGCATATCTATCTACTCTTACAAATGAGTAAAAAAGTTAGGAATACTTACCTTTGAAACAAACCCATCGAGCCTCAATCTCTCCCTTGGATAAGGTGCTTTGCAAGAGGTTGTTGTGGTATGTAAATATGACAAGGATAAATCAGCTCTAGGATACACAATCTATCAATGCATCCTAAAGACTTCTCCATAAGACAAGATCCATATTTCTAAAGAAAGTATGAAACCTTAAGCTTGTTCCTTAAGGATAACGGTGGATAAGCAAATGCACAATAGCTCTTACTTCTTCTTCTCTTATCTTAATAATTATGAAATGAACTTGTATATATAGGCTAATTTAACCCTAAGCCCTTTCAAAAAATTTGGTCGACAGGGTCAACCCAGTCGACCTAGAATAGTTTTTGACAATGAACCGTGTTAAAAATAAACTAAGTTGATAATATAGGTTGATTATTAAAATAATATAGGGTCAACATAACTGACATAGTTATAAAACTACTGAAAAGGGATTCAGGTTAGGGAAAGGTTACATGAAGATGGCAAATGACTGGAGGAGGATACAAATAGGATGATAAACTTAGGGAAATGGTTTTTAGGAGAGAAATGTGTAGATAACAAGTGGTAAAAAGGATAATAATCCTACAAAGCACCAATGGTCTATCCACCCTTTCTCAGTGTACCCTTTAAGGCATGCACTTAGAGAGATTGAGACTTGATGGGTTCCTAAAAGATAGAGAGTGTCAGTAACTAATAAAAGTTCAAAAGTATTATGTGTATATAGGAGATATATGTGGGGAGACCAAGATGTGAAATAAAAAAAAGTTTTAATGCAAGTATTTATCTCTATGGGAGATGTAGATGGAGAATTGAGGAGAAGCTAAACAATATTTACCAGATGGATCAGCTCCAACATAATGTTCCTATTAAAGAAGCAACTATACAACTTGTGGTGGAGAAAGTTAATCTCCATTGGTGTAGATGGAGGGTGATGACAAGGCATGTTTTATTTTTTTATGGTTCTTGGTTAGTGAAGGGGTATAATTGGTAAGATACTACTACCACAATGTGCTATTTGATATGGTGACAAATCCATTGAAAGTAGGAGGTACAAAAAAACCTAAAATTATACCTATTAAAGTAGTTCAAGATGATGGAGTAGATCAAGTGAGACCTAGAAGGATAAGGTCAGTGTTGAAAACAAAACTTAGAGATGCATTGATTGAAGTGATTGATGGTTGCAGTGTAGTAAAAGTGAGTAACTAAGAGGAATGTGCTGTAGCTAATGTAAATAGCCAAGTAGACCGATGGATGGAGTAACTTTACACATGATTTGGCTTGACATGCAATATATTAGGATGTATTTTTAACATGGGATTGAAAACTTAGTAGGTTAAATGATTGATTTGGGCAATAATTCAGGAAACAATTCGGGTGATGGGTCTACCCCAATTGATGATGGAACTTCTGGGAGACAACTTTTGCATCGTAGCTCCAATTGACTCATCGTTTGAACCGTTGGAAAACTAATAATGAGGGGAACATTGTGAGATTGCATGGAGCTTTTTTTAATGAATTTTGACCCCTAAAAACCCAATGAAAGTTCCTTAAATTTCAATTTTAGTAGTGCAGTCTAAAAATAGTAAGTTTCTAAAAATAGTAATTCCTTAAATTCTGTATTATTGTAAATCATGGAAGTCGAACCAATAAATCTCCCTCAAGATTGGTGACATTCCACATCCTCCTCACACCTTCAAAACATGTATAAATTAATATGTAACCCAAAATGGAAATCAGACATCTCTTCTCAAAGATAGACATATGTTTGGGTTTGTAAATTTGATCAATAAAACATCTCTTCTCAGAGATAACATTATTTGAATTGTGTTGTTCTTATTTCTTGAATTATCTTTCAACCAAATCTTTTGAGTTTTGGATCAGTGGTATTAGAGTGATTTATATTTAGAGTGTATGATCTTGAGGATGAGGTTAGATTATAAGAAGCTTGGGTGGAAAATAGAACCAACAGACTATCCACCTATTCACTCCAAATGACTTCAAATGGCAGATAACACTGAGACGTCTGATCCTTTCAAGGAAATGGTGAATGAAGACCTCCAACAATAGCAAGTGCAGATGCTACAAAAATTCACTCAAATTCTCCAACAAATCTCGATGGGAAATTTTAGCTCCTCATCTACACCCCCACATCCTTTCAGTGCCCCAACACCCTTCAAGGTTCAGGTGAATTTTAATATCCCTACATTTAAAGGAAAAATCAATGTTGATGTAGTAGAAAATTGGTTGGATCAATTTTCATCTTATTTTTATGTAAATAAATTCACCAACAAAGAGAAGATCACTTTTGCTCTTTTGAAAACATCATTTCCTGTCAAAAATTGGTGGGAAGTATACAAAAAGAGATTCAATGTAGATGATATTGGCCTTGAGGTGGAACCTACCTTGGATGATTTCATAGAAGTTGTAAAGGAAGAATACTACCCCATTGGAGCATATGATGATCTATATATAGAATGGTAAAAACTTCACCAAGGTAAGGAATAGTCTATTCAAGATTACACTGACATTTTTAATCCTCTATCTGTGAGATTAGGCATCCAAGAAAGTGAGAAACACAAGGTTTTCAAATATCATGGCAGACTACAATGGTAAATATGGGGAGAAATGGAACTCTTCAATTTGGAAACCCTTGGTGAGGTATACAAGTTCATAGTGAAGATTAAATAAAAGCATGGAAGAATGAATATGAAGAGTCAGCCTTCAAAATGGAAAAGTGACAAAGAAGGTCAAACATGAGGCCAAAATTGGAAGCAAAAGGAAGGAAAGACTGGGAAGTGGTGTGATTATCACAAATCTAGAACTCATTCAAAATAAGAATGTCGAGTCATCAAGTCCCTAATTTTTGAGTCGCAATCCTCAACATCCACTACTCTACCTCATACAAACCTTGTAGTTGAAGAGGTTGAAGAAGAGATTATAGATCCTAAGCCCAAAGCCATTGTTGCTTCATCATAGACCCATGACGAGAGGCTAGATGACAAGGAAAGGTTGTTTCACTCTAAATTATGGGTGAAAGGTAAGTCTCTACATTTCATTCTTGATAGTGGAAGTCAAAAGAATTTAATCTCTGTTAATGTTGTGAAAATCATAAATTTGTCCATGAAGCCTCACCCAAAGCCATACAATATTGGATGGTTGAGTCCAAGTAGAAACCTTTGTGTCACCCACCAATGTCTTCTCTCATATGCAGTAAAACCTTTCCAAGATGAGGTCTTATGTGATGTGGTCAATCTAGATGTTTGTGATATACTCTTTGGTCAGCCATTCATGTATGATCAACATAACATATATGAATTAAGAACTTGAAGGATCACTCTCATTCTTGAAACATGGTGCTAAAGGGTACCCGAGGTACCACCTTCTAAATTTGTCTCTCTGATTAGTTCCAAGAAATTTATTCTCATGGTGGTCAAGCCACAAGAATCTAAAAGGGCCAATGTTGCATCCCTAAATACACAAACAACACAAAAATAGAAGCAAATAGATACCAAGCTGAAGAAATTCATGGGCTTACATCCATAGACTGATGGTCAGATAGAAATGGTAAAAAATTGAGCTCTGCGCAATTCCATAAAGCATAGTCCATTTCAAGTATGCATCAGGAATCAAATCAAAATACAATTACCACACTTGATGAAAAATCTTGATGCAATGGGGACCATTTATTGTCAAGGAGGGAGGAATGATTTGAGCAACAATTTAGGTAACCATTCAGGTGACGGGTCCACCCCAATTGATGATGAAACTTTTGGGAGCCATAACTTTTGCACCGTAGCTCCAATTGACTCACCGTTTGAACCATTGGAAAGATAATAATGAGGGGAACATTGTGAGATGGCATGGATATTTTATCAATGAAGTTTTACCCCAAAAAACCCAATGAAAGTGCCCTAAATTTCAATTTTAGTAGTGCAGTCTAAAAATCGTAAGTTTCTAAAAATAGTAATTCCTTGAATTCTGTATTGTTGTAAATCATGGAAATCAAACCACTCGATATCCCTTGAGATTTGTGACCTTACACATCCTCCTCACACCTTCAAAACATGTATAAATTAAGATGTAACCCAAAATGGAAATCAGACATCTCTTCTTAGAGATAGACATATGTTTGGGTCTATAAATTTGATCAATAAAACATCTCTTCTCAGAGATAACATTATTTGAATTATGTTGTTCTTGTTTATTGAATTATATTTCAACCAAAGATTTTGAGTTTGGGATCAATGATGCATTGAGTAGTGTGATAAATTCCATAGAATTGTTGACATGCGCCATCTTGAGCATGGTGGGTATTAGTTTGTTATGTGTAAAAGTCAAGTTTTGACTTATATGGGTTCTTCTCTCTCCTTTTGTTAAATACTATCAAGAGTGTAGTGTGCACTTGTTGTTATTAAAATTTGGAGTAGATGGTTTCCTACATGGTGATCTTGTGATGATATTGAGTAGTCAGAGGGTTATGTGGATGTGGCAAAGACTTATTAATTTATAGATTGAAGATTGTATAGGATGAAGAAGCCATGTAGATGGAGTACATTAGTAACTTCATGGAGAGCCAAGTTTTTAGTAGATGTTATTTCTATGGATTGATGGCATGCTAGTTATAGGCCCAAACATGATGAAGATAAATGGTGTGATGGCTCAAGTGACTAAGATGAGATGAAACCTAGAAAACTAAGGATGGAGATGCACAATGGACAAGAAATTAAGGATGAAAGTATCTAATTTATTATGATATATTTTGAATTTGTCTTATAGAGTGTCCTAAAGGAGGAGAATACATGGACATCCTATGCATTACATTTACCAGAAGTAGGAAAGCCTCATGTATGCCATGGTGTGCACTAAATTGGATAATTCTAAACAATGGGAGTAGTGATTAATTCATGGTAGAATCATGAAGTACCATGGGTTTATGGTGAAGTGGGAGTCATTTTGGGTGCTAAAATATGATATGGAGGAGCAGATGTTGATAAAGTCAGTCAAGGTAGAGAAGTTTTAGTACTCTAAAAAATTTATACTAGGCTTGTTATGTGGACAACAATGGGCATTAATGATAGCAAAGATGATAGATGGATGGCAGTTAGTTATTAGAATACGTAGGTGTGGTAAATATTGTGTATATTAACTTCAAGTGGGAGATTGTTCGATGTGAATCCAATATTCATAGTCACTATTCATGGTGACATCTCATGTAGGTGATGTGGCATATGGGTGATATGGTATGTGATATGTGGGTGTTGCATGGTGGTATGGTCTATAGATGATGTATATGATGTGGCATCTTGGTGATGTGTCATGTAAGTGATATGGTAAGAAGGTGATGTGGCATAGGCCTATGGAGGGTCTCAAGTGTGATTAGGATGATATGATAGGTGTGGGGCCTATCTCTCCACTAGAGGACATGGGTTTTATTACTATTAGTCACATGTGGTTTTTCATGTTTTGTAAAAGACAAGTGGTCACGTATGTGTCAAATTTATAAAGGGACCATGGGAAAGTCAAAAGGTGATTGTAACATGTTTTTATACTTGTGTGTGCACATGGTTGAACAAGACAAGAAGATCACTATTGGTGATTGGCCTCACATGTATGAGTGGGGCACCATATTTAGAGTCACATGGGGTGGCTTGGATCTTGTCTAAAGTGGAGCATCCACTTTGTTGACCCTTGGAAGATGAAGACAAGAATGTTATTGTTGTTATTTGGACTTACATGTGGAAGTGGGGTGCAAGTTTTGGAGTCACATGAAGGTGGCCTAGGATCTTGTCTAGTGGAGGGTCATTTTTGATGACTTTTAGCACATGGGGACAAAACCCACTAAGGATCATTATTAACCCACTCAAATTTGGGAAATTTTTGGGGCCACTATGTGTTTCTCTCTCCCTCTCTCTTCTCATTTTAAATGTTATAAAGCATGAAGCTCTCCCTTATAATTGTTATCCATTTAGTGGATCACTCTTGGATCCATGCAATCTTGAGCTTGTAAGTTAAGAGGTTTTAGCTTGGTAGGAGTGTAAGCTTAGATCACCTATATGTTTGGGTTGTAAGCATCATTCATGCTTATATGGTTAGATCATGTAAGGCTTAGATGAGAGCATGGCTCACCTAGATTTTTGGAAGGATGGGGATCCTTGAGGTTAGAGGTTAGATCCTAGAAGGCTATTATGATTGGCTCACCTAGATGCTTTGGTATTAAACATTAGATTCTTGGATGTAAGCATGCAAATGGAGGTTGATACTTGGAGGTCACCTTGGATGCTAATGATGTTAGCATTGTATTGAGTTGCATATTGCATCCTAGAGGTTAGATCATAACAGGCTTGGTTGTAAGCTTGGCTCACCTGAGTGTTTGGTTGTTAGCACTTGAAATGAGTTGTTAAGAGGAGATCTTGTAGAATAGAGTTTTTGATGTAATATGAAGTTTGGATGTTATCTTTTCCCCATGGTGTTTTCCTAGCTATTTAGTAGCATTTTCACATATATCTAGCGTAATGTGTTTTCTCATGTTGTGTTATTTTTTGTAGCTTATTTTAATATCATCAAAACCCTAATAGTGGAATGCTGAGGATTTTTCCCTCCCATTTTCCTCTTAGTGTTTCAAAATAAAAAGATACTAAAAATGTTGGGAACCCTTTCCATTCGTGAAACAATTACTGTAAATCTCAACTTGCTTTTGATTCTATCGAGTCCCTTCTTTCCTTGGTAGGTGTGGCATTGGGTTCTTCAGCTCATTTGACTCCTTCCTTGATTTCCTCCCACTCCTTCCTAATTGGAGACATCTTAGTCTCATTTATGGAGGATATTACAGAGATTTAGTTTTCTAACCATGAGATGGATGAGATGAAATTATCTTATGGTAGCAGAACCCTGTTTGGAAAGTGTATTGGGACCCCTATCTCCATTCATGAGATTATTCATTGGGATACTTTAGTGTGGATTTTTTAGCTGCCCCAACATTTTCCTAGCTTAATTTTAGATTCTTCTAAGTTGTTTTTAAATCTGTAGCTGATCAGGATCTAGTATAGTGTTCAGGCACCTAGTTTTATGGAAAGTATGGGATTTCCTTTGTCAATGTTCCCCTTTTTTTGACCCATATTTGATGAAGATTACAATTGATTCCTTTTGGATTAAGATTTATAATCTTCCTCCATTCTTAAGGAATGTAGAAAATGTCAAACATGTTGGTTAGTTGGCAAGGATCCTTTGTAAAGTTGGATGATTCTTCCATGGGTAGAATATTCTTTAGAGCTTGTGAAATTATGGATCATCTCTAAATCTATTCCTCACTCAGTCAAGGTTTGTTGGGGCCATGTCTCTTGGACTCAATTTATCAATTTTGAGGGACTCCCCTTTTGTTGTTTCCACTCATGGGACATTAGATTGTTGATTACCCATCTAGGTATTATGGGATCTCTTCGTTTATCCTTAAGCTCTCTTGAAGGCAAAAAGAAGGGGACCTTAATAAGGATTTTGTTTGGTGCAACCACGACAATTTATTTCATCCTCCTTTCTCTTTCATCCCATCGAAGGAGCTACCTAAAGAAGTTCCATTGCTTATTCTGGAGGCTATCCCTTCTCTTACGCAAAATTATTTAGTCTCTCCTCGACCTCTTATTTCCAAGTGTGTAGATGACATGCGGACTACCTCTAAAAAGAAAGGTTATAGATATAAAGTAGAATTATTGAGAGTGAAAGTAAAATATTTGATGTTAAATAGAATTCAATGAACTTTGGATGAACTTATTTCTCAGCAAGGAAGAAGAATAGCTATGGCCTATGCTTAGCCATCCCCATCCATTTTCATGGGTTCTAAGTGGTGCTTGCTCTTTCCTTCTGATTGGTTAGAGATGGTTTTAGTTTGTTTGTATCAGGGCTTCTATTTGTTATCCCTCCTTTCCTTAAGAAGGGTACTTATTTTGTGTCAATGAGTAGTCTTTGTGAGTCATGTGTAGTTTCTTTCTTTTCTTTTTTATTAGTTTGCTATGTTTTGGATGTGTTTTCTCTAATATCTTTGTTTCTTATTTGATGGTGTTCCTAGGATGTTTAACTTCTATTTTTAGACTATTTTATTGTATCCATATTTTGAGGCCTTGTTTGTGATTTATAAAAGGGTCGGGTCTATTTAAAAAAAAATCCAGTTCATAGCTCTAACTCAAAAGCATTTACCAATAATAATAAAAAATTATATCAACAAAACCTAAAGTGTGGATTTATATACTATCATCTTTCTTAAAGTGACACACTAAATTAAGTTATCGAAACCTAAAATTGGTTTTCTCAAGCTATCCAAACCTAAAATTGTTTTTCTCAAAATACATTTGAATCCATGTAAAACCCATTTTATTTTTTAAATGTATAGTACTAAAAATAACTTTTCCAATAATTTTAATGGAACAAAATATGTTTCTATGTTAATTTATAACCTCTATAGGTATACCCTAAATATAATTAACATGCCCTAGAATCCAAGTTGTAAAAATCACATTTCAAATTTCAAAAAATGTAGGGGATCTTCCGTCACTATGTGTCGCATATGGATTCATTTTTTTTTATGAATAATTTAATGTTACCACTTAATCTATTATGATTTGTGGGTTGCCACTTGTCAAATTATTATTATTTTTAGACCATTGATATATTAGCGTATTGATTCTTCAAAATTTATTTGGTTTTCTTAACATAAGATTTCATATACCAGGGCTTCATTGAAAACATTTGTATAGCCATGCTTAATATCATTATTATACAATGGGTATGTGTTAGAAGGGAGTGCGATCCATCTTATATTTCTTGTAAGTCACATAAATTACAAATTTCCCCCTTGTTTTTTGAGGTTAATGACACTTCCATAATTAAGTAAAAAGTAAAGATCCAAAGCATAGAAGTGAACATAAATATGTAGAGATATTGTAACATGTTTTCTAAGATTGTAATAACATACATTTGGGAATCACAATGATTGTAGAAATGTTATAGATATTTTTAAAAAAATGAATGTGGTATACTTCTGTAAAATGATGAATGTGATAGGAAAATATGAAATTGCAATAAGTATGGTAAGATTGTAGCATGTGTTTTGATTTTTTGTATTACATGAAACGTGGTTGTAGTAGGTTTTATAAAATTTTGGTTTTTTGTATCACGATAGTTGTGATAAGCACACATTGATTGGTATTAAATCATGCCCATAGACCAAAAAGTTAATTTTTGGGTGGAAGAGAAGGGGTGTGATGTTTGATAAGATGGGGGAAGGATTCAAGGTAACACTCTACAAAATGAATCTTGATTTCATGGGTGTATTGTTTGACATACACACCACCTTCATTGATGGTATTTCCTTACATTTGCATTAGTTTTTTGATGCAAAATTTGAATTGTGAGTCTCAAGATAGGGGAAATTATATAAGAGGTTGTGAATTCATCAACTCATAGAATTATGTTTTTTTTCCCTCGTAAGCATGCAAAGAGAAAATAAGACAATGTGGTAAGCATATCCAAAGTAAACACTATACCAGCCTATGATAATTTAAATGTAAAAAATAGCTAAGAAAGTAATGCAAGACACTAAATATGTAAGAGCAAACCAAGTCAAAAAATATTGTATGAGAAAGGCTAAGAAACCAAATAATATAAGATATTGGCCAAGATACCAAATAGAGCAAGAGGTTAATCACTTGGAAAATAATTTGAGGAGGTCAATACATGGTCAACATGATTTAAAAAATAATTTACTTTTTT
>JARHVA010003833.1:1425000-1430000 GCA_037957365.1 Torreya grandis
TAGTTGGCCCATAAATTACATTTCCCCATTTAGGGATACCCTAGCCAAAATTGGCACTTGAATATGTCAGTTTCATATCATTTAGCATGTTTTAGTGTTTTTAGGCTAAATTGTGCATTTTGGGTGGAAATTGGCCAAAAGCTTGATTCAAGGTTATCAATGGCCAGATTCAGGTGTCTACACTTACAAGATAAAAATATGATGAGTGAGTCACTATAATCCTTTATTATACAAACTAATCCAAAAGCACCCAGATTACCTCTCAAAGCTCCATCGAAAATCATTTTGAACTGCCCTGGAGGAGGGGGAGAGAAGAAATATTATCCTTTATTTTACTTTTAACTGGATTTACTATTGACCCATTAATGGGTATTTTATTGTATATATTATTAATATACTATATATTAATTAAATTAAATATTATATACATATATATTATTATTATTATCATGCCCCTTATGGTGCAATCATGTATATCCTGCACAAAAAGATTTTGAAATGACTTTTTCAAACTTTTATATCTAAGGAAACACTTTCAAACATAAGTTAGTGATGATAATATGTGGTTGAAAAAATATTACAAAGAGACACATGTTTTCATTGAGATGACACGTGTTTTAGTCATGTATCAATTAACTAAAATAGTTTGGTGGAAGTTACAAATTGCATTGATGGATGTGACATGTCACTAAAGTTTACACATTTATTTGCATGGGCTTCTTCAAGTCCATTACCTAAAAATACCCTATCATTTCCCCTTTGCATCTTCATGGAGATAAGTCAAGCTTTTTTTTTCATATATACACAAATTAGTGATCCTAACCACACATTAGTCCATATTAACATACCATTATGTAGTGGACAACAATATTAAGGTATTTAAATATTCAAAAAATTGAGTTTCATCTCCCTGATAGATTAGAGAGCTTGTGGTGGACCTCAAATCCAGTAGACAAATTTTATTTTGAGTACTCAGAGTAGAAGTCAAACCCTGTTGTTTTATTTTATAGAGCTTGTTAGGCGAAGTAACATGGCATACTCATCTTTTCTTGGATTTTGTTTTCAAAAATTTCATCATGCTCATAGAACTATAGGAGACGATCAAATTAAACAAGGGAGCAAATATATTGGTGAGTGGGAAAGAAGTGGAGAGATGTGCCAAGAAAAGACTAAATTTGATGTTTGGACAACCATTCTTACATTTATTTTCCCCATAAATTAAAACATACTATATGGAAGGTAAAATTTTAGGAAAACCATAAAAAACTATAAAATTAATATTGTATAGATTATATATATGTATATATTACAATTATATATTATATTATAATCGATTATATTAGGATATACTCTATAATATAATATTTTAGTATATATTATATAAAATATATATTAATCATAATTAATATTTTATACATATCTATTATTATTAGCACATCCCTTGTGGCGTAATCACACACAACTTGAACAAAAAAACAAAGAAATGACTTTTCTCAAACTTTTAAACCTAATGAAACACTCTTGAACATATGATGATCATGGAAACGTGGATGAAAAAATAACTCAAAGAGAAATTTATTTTCATTGAGATGATGCTTGTTTCAATCATTTATTAGGTAACTGAAGTAGTTTGGTGGAAGCTATAGATTGTATTGACATATGTGACATGTCACTAAATTTTACATGTGTATCTATGTGGGCTTCTTTAAGTCCATCACCTAAAATAACTTATCATTTATATTCAACGACACCACCTAGCTCGCCTTGGAATCTTTCACCACTTTCATGCTCTGTATAGCCTTGCTTATCACCACCACCTTATCATTAATCAAGCTCACTATGAAATGGAACATAATCACATCCCTTGTTTTGTAATCACGCACAACCAAGACAAAAAGGATTTTGAAAGGAGTTTCTCAAAATATTACAATTAATGAAACAATCTAGAACATATATTGGCCATGAAAATATATGGTTGACAAAATACCTCAAAGATATCCTTGTTTTCATTGAGATGGTCCACTTGTTTCAATCATGTATTGGGTAATTAAAATAGTTCGGTGCAAGCTAAAAATTTCATTGATAGATGTGACATGTCATATAATTTGCCACATGTTTTTGTATGGGTTTCTTTGAGTCCATCACTTGAAGTACCCTTTCATTTCCCCTCATCATCACTACTCAACTCACCTTGAAATCTTTCATCACTTTAATGCTTTATATGGTTTTTCCCTTCCCCACCACATCACCATTTCTAATCTCACTGTGAAGTGAAACATAATCACATCCCTCATACTATAATCATGCACAACCTACACAAAAAAGATTTTAAAAGGACTTTATCAAACACTTAGACCTACCATAATACTCTTGAACATAGGTCAGCCATGACAATGTGTGGTCAAAAAAATACCTCAAATAGATACATGTTATGATTGAGATGACACTTGTTTCACTCATGTATCAAGTAATTAAAAATTTTCAATTGAAGCTAAAGCCTACATTGATAGATGTGACATGTCATTAAAGTCTCTTCGTGTATCTATTTGGGCTTGTTCGAATTTGTTACCTAACCCCTCAACATCACCACCCATATCACCTTGAAATGTGTTATTACTTTCATGCTTTGTATGGCCTTGCCCTTCCCCACCACTTCGCCATTTCTCAAGCTAATTGTAAAAAAAAGTCTCCTCCCTACACAACTCATTGCAATGCCAAATGAAAGATCATACCACCTCATTTTCCACAATCACCTCTACTATAAATATCAGATTATTTTTATGTAACATTTCATTTACAAAAGATGAGGAGTTAATGGTCATGGATTTTGAATGAGGTACAACTGTTGATTTACAGTCTTTCACTTTATAAAACACCACTTCTCCAAAACATTAAGTAACTCCCTTGGCCTCTATGTTGTATTTTAGTTGGAAGCTCTGTGCTTATTCATTATTTGAGATGGATCTTGGATTATTGTTCTCTCTCAAATCTTATTGAAAAGTCCTTTGATGGTGAAGTTACAAACATGTGTGATGTCAATGGAGGGGAAGGTATTTATAAAACAAAGGAATTAGGAAGATAACATTGAATTGCTTCCCTAGGAAATAAGGTTGTGTGGCTTGAAAGAGGCACTGAATAGGTGATTGTGTGTGTATGTTTTGGATACTCATTTTTTGAAATTGATTTTGGTCAATCATTCCAAGAATTTTTTAGATAAATAGATGTGTTGGATATTTGACACCAATTTTGATTAAGATGAGACATGTTTCAATCATGTATTGGGTAACTAATAAAATTTAGTGGAAGCTATTTATTGTATTGACAGATGTAACATATCACTTAATTTTAAACATGTATCTACTCAGAAAAAATAAAGTCAATCATCTAAAATAATTTACCACTTCTCATTACCATCATTATCTAGCTCCCCTTAAAATATTTCACCACTTTCATCTTTTGTATGGCCTTTCCCTTCCCTAATCCACCAATGCTCAAGTTCATTGTGAAAGAGAACATCTCCATACCTAACTCATTTCCATGTTATATGTAGGAATACATCTCATTTTCCATTATCAACTCCATAAAAAATGTCACATTATTGATACTTAATATTTAGTACACAAAAAATATAACAAAATCAATAATCATAAATTTCAAGTAAAATATAATTATCAATTTTCACTTTTTATCTTACAAAATCTTATTTTACTAATACAAAAAATTTACATCCCTTCTAACATAACTTCTACCTCTTAAATAATTACTAAAATTAATCTCTCTTTTCTTATATATTTGAGTTTTCTTTTTTCATTCTATACAACTAACAAAGATGTACAATTGACATGTTCAATTGAATATAAACATAATTATTTATTATTTAAAAGTAAATTTCAGTCGTGTACAGTCTAAATAATCAACATAATTCTTTATTGTATACCATCATCTTATGAATTGGAAGGTTCTTACATTGATAACAACAAAAAAGAAGAGTGACATTTGATGTATAAATATTGTAAGTATGAGTATATGAGCATGTAGACAATTGTATTTAAAATGTAGATAAGTATATAGTTATAGAAAATATTATATGAGCACACGAGTAATTTTAAATCTATGTTGGTGAATCATTCTTAAAATATGAAAGACAATTACAGATTATATGTAAGATACTCAAACATATGTTCAAACTTAAGATACATAATACATATTTTCTCATATACATTATACATCATCTACGTTCTCTACACATTTGTCCATGACCTATTTAAGATCAAGTTCTTGCCATCAAATACAGGGTACAAAAGATGGCTCTATAACATATAAATATTAAATAAAATAAAAAAAGGTGCTTATTTTATTTAAGTGATTTTGGATGTTATATTTATTGAACTGTGAGAAATTTATGTTGAACCAAAGCCATCAATACATTTAATTTGAAATTGTTATCATCTATTATAATACATATTTTTGGTTATTAATATTAAATTAAGTAATATTTTATAAGATTTTAATTAATTATAATTTATAATAAATAAATTTGTAATTTATATTAATTAAGTAATATATTTTATAAGTTAGAAGATTTTATTTTAATATTTTTAATTAATTATAATTTTTTAAAAATTAAAGAATTAATATTTAGATTGAAATATATTAATATTTTTTGATTAAAAAATACATTTTAATTAATTATATATATATATATATATATAAAATTAGGTTGCTACAATTTTTCATTTAACAAAAAATAATAATACATTTTTTTAAAATATATTAAAATTTTATTAATAACATCATACTAGTAAATAGATGAATAATTAACCTTTGAAACATGAATAATAACCATTTTACATAATTCCCCTTACACTCGAATCAATCTTATCACATCCAACTGAAATTTTCTTTTGTAAAATTAATTCTTTATTATTGACCGCTGGACTTGATAGCAACAGCTAGTTAGGAGAGAATTTATTAAGGACCTTAAGAGAAGCGCTAAATTT
>JARHVA010003833.1:1435000-1477500 GCA_037957365.1 Torreya grandis
CTCTAATATTTTTTAGTTCTTAATCTTCCTTAATTGACTACAATTTAACATTCACCTATATATCTCCTTAAGAACCATCTTGTTCCCATGCTCTATCACACTATCATGTATCCAAATCAACTTAATGAACCTCCACATTGGTTGGAACATCAACAAAAACTATTTATCCATTCACCACTACCATATAAATCACTTTTTCAGTTTCTTCACTTCACCTCTCATACTAATAAACATTCTAGACCATTCACACTTACTCCTTATCTTAATTATCCTATTCATGGGTAGACTTTCACAATGCAAAAGCATATTAAGTAAACAATGAGTTCCCTAAATCACATAATAAACCATCTCATCATGTTCCAAATGTAAGTTATCCAACTCTTCTCCAATGCTAGCTTGATTTTCATTATTTTAACTCTCACAATGAGATCTTAAAAGCTCCATACCAACCATCTCAAAGGTTGTCATCTTCTCAATCACATCTCTAATTTCAACTCCTTTAAATAGATTAACCCTCTCAATTATCTTCTTGTGTGCACTCTCTTTCACAACCTTTATATCTGATTCTTCCACCATGGAAACATGCAACTCTAGCTGGTTTTTCTCTTCCTTTATCTTCAAATCTACATGGATGCCATATTATTTCTCCAACTTTATCACATCATATTCTCCTTCATGATTCTTCCTCTATGGGTTTTGTTGATGTTTAAAATTGTGCTTGTTTTAACACCAACAATGGGAAGTTTCAAGATGTGGGACTTGTAACTTGAAACAACCTCCATATTTTTAAGAAGCTGGTCTCTTCTTTATATCAAGTGTATACTGGGAAAAGGGATAGGAATTTTAACAGAAACACAAATGCAAGAAAGAAAATATAACTATGGCGACGTGCCTAAGTGTAATTTGACCTTAATCCTAAGCACAATGAGACTATATGTAGGATTCAATTACATTTAAGAGCAAACAAGTGCATGATCAATGCAAAAGATGAAAACAATAGAAACAAAGGCTCACAACATAGACTGCTTTTGCAGTGATACAAAAAATATCAACAAAGACACAGGGTTCAATCTTCTTATTTGAATTCTCCAATCACATAAGAGGCATAGAAACACACACAGTTATATAAACCTTCCAACTGAAGAAAATGAATCAAAGGCAAATGACATTCCTAATCACAGCTCTAGAAAGTCTAATACTCTTGACAACACAACCTAGACTACTTTTGTAATGACACAGAAAGTATCAACAAAGGCATAGGATTCAATCTTCTTATTAATTCTCTAGTCACATAAACATGCACAGTTACATAAACTTTCCAACTTAATAAAATAGAATAAAGGCAAATGATATTCCTAGTCACAGCTCTAGAAAGTCTAAACTCTTGACAATAATTCTCTCAAAAAATTCTCTCCCCATCCTCGTAGTGATCTCTGCACCCTTATTTATAGCCTTGGATTCACTCTAGATTGTCTGCTTGTTCTCAATCTAACAGCCCAACTAAAATCTAATCGAACTAGAAGTGTTTAATAGAAGATATTTCTCAGATTTTGAAACGCTCTGTCTTCTGGTAGTTCATTCATTGAAATAGATCATAGGACACTCCCTTCTCTTAAACAAAAGATGACACTTAGCCAATTCTTTGAAAACCTTCTTATTACCTAGGAGACACCAAAAAATCACACTTGGCGTGTTCCACAGCACCTATCGAAGACACACGACACTTTCTACTTAACTTATACGCTTTTGTGTCTATGCTTATGAGTGTTCTACCTTTGACACCTATCACAATCCACTTCCTCGAAACCTTAAAAACTTAAAAAAAACAAGACCCACATCATTTCTTATTCAAGTAACTTTAAAAGGGGCATAGGGATAGGTGGCAATCTCTGCTGCTTCATCAAAGGACATGTGGCAATCTCCACTTTACTTATCTGGGGTTACGTGGTGGTCTCTGCTTCTTTTAGCTACCTTTTTAGAAACCTGTGAAAGGTGACACATGGTGGTCTCCACTTACTCTGTTTATATCATAGAAACAATCAAGTCTCATTTCATATTTACACAGATAGTGACACCTAGCGGCTTCCGCTTGCTTCTAAAACAAAAATTGAGACCCACCATAGTCTTTGCTATATTAGTGAAGCAAAATGAAGATAATTCAGATCTTGAAACATGGTGGCTTCCACTCTCTTTTGCTAGGATACATGGCATCTTCTGTCGCTTTTAGAAAATCAAAATTGAGACCTTTCACTATTGCCACTTGGTGCTTTTTGCCTGATCTTAATACTTAGCTTTTTGAAACCTTCCACTAAAAAGAGATTTGAAACATGGATGACGATATGAAACATAGATGCTAACACTTAGCGGCTTCCACTGAGTCACTATGAGATACGTGGCATGTTCTAACCAACTCATAGAAAATATGAAAGGTGCCTCGGACAATGACACTTGGCAGCTTCCACTTGATTTTGACACTTAGACAAAAATGAATCAAAAGAAAAATAGAGCCTGTGCTCTATTTCAAAACTTCACTATTTCAAGCCAAAGTATGTGGGAAATTTTTTTTGTAGCGCACAATTGAAAAATAGAATGAAACATAGAGTATTTTTTACTCTACAGTTATTAGAGACCTTAAGGACTTTTGAGCCTCCTCAAAAAGAAACCACAACTCTTATTAGATCAAAATTTCAAAATTACAGCTTCAGTAATGATATTTGGTAGGTGGACCACTCATCATTAGATAACCCTTGCTTATTATACAATTCATTGAAGGCTAAATCAAGGTTAATAATATCCTTGTGTGAAAAATTCCACAAAATTTAAACTGTAGCCTTCAATTTGAATTCGAGCTGGGAAACAGGAACTAAGACAACTTCTACTTCAGGGACTGATGAATCATCCCTTAGATCTTGGAAAAATATCTGATCATTCTGCTTGGCCAACAACAAAGGTTCAATTTCATCAATCATTAGCATTGTGGTGTCATTAGGAAATGGAGAAGGAAGACCTAATTGCACTAGATCTTTAATATGTTGTTTCATTTCATTGATTCCTTCCTTCATGACATCTAGAAGCTCTCTACAACTGATGGTTATGAAATTACAACTGAGAACTTCATTTAATCGCTTAGTAGTGGCCATTATGTTCTTAATTCTTACTGCTAACAATGTTGCATTCATTGCATCATAAAGCTTTTGTAGAAACATTTTTGAGTCCATTACTCTCCCAAAAACTGTAGCCAAAGTGTTTGCAACTAATTTCTCCACCTTTTCACATAATTTTTGTGCATTTATTAGAAAGGTGAGAGAAGGCCTGAGTTGAATAATCTCTAAAGAGATTCTCTTCCACATGGATTCATAGAGCTCCTTTACTAGACTTAACACTCTGACAGTCTTTGGCCTATTGGCCAGCTCCAGTGTCAATTGTGCTACTTTTTGTTACTCTACTTGAAATTGGGCTTGTATAGCCATAGTATTATTCTATTCACTTAGCAAATTTTGTTGTAATTGGGTAACCTGCAATAGGTGTTCCTCGCGTTTTTCTTGCAATGCTGATTTTTCATGCCTTAGGGTCGTCACCGCATCCTTTACCTGTGTGAGCCCTACTTTTAAAGAATCATTTTGGGCCTGGAGTGCCTGGTGAGTTTGAAGAGAAATAGTATCTTGCAACTGTTTATTCATATTCTCTATCTCATTGTCTTTTCTATTGATCTCTGTGGTCAAACTGTTACAGTTTGCCTTTTCCTTGGCTAAATCAGCTTTCATCTTCTGTAGCCTCCTTGATGTCTTCAAGTAGTCTTTAGTAACTACAAAAGTGGATTCAGTTAGTAGCTCAATTTTGTCCTATGGCTTGAAGAGGGACATGTCGATGGCCATTGCATTAATCATGTAGTCTTCTGGCTGCATCTGCTCAGTTAGCTTGATTACATTTGGTGACAAATGAGTCACCATCAATTACTACTGAATGGGGTCAAATTGTGATCATAGATGGGGTGTAACCAAGGATTTATTTTCCTTGATCTTATTTTTCTCTCTTCAAGCTTCCCTTGCCTTCCTATCAGCATCCACTTGGGTCTAGAAGGTAGAAGGAGAGGCAATGTGCCCACCCGCAAAAGGATGTCCCTGTGGTAAACCATATTGAATAGCCAATTGTTGGCTATGGGCAATTTGAGGGGAAAGTTTCTTGGGAATAAAGGGGGATAAATGAGGTAACATTAAAGCCTAAGGTGCCATAGATGGGGTGAAGTGAGAAATGGGAATGACATAAGTGGTAGGGGATGTCATCTGGCTAGATGAAATCATCATGCCAATAGGAGAAGAAATAGACTAAGAAGGAAAAGGAGGAATAATACTTACCTGAGGAGCAATTACAGTACTCTATAATTGGCACTATGGGGCATCTATCTCCTCTTTTGAATCAAATTGAAACTGCACCCTCTTTCACTTCTGCCGTTCCCATTTCTCACTTTGCCCCATCTGTAGTTCCCATTGTTGGTGTTAGAACAAGCACAATTTTAAACATCAACAAGTTTCTCATAAATTTATTACTCCTTGACATTTTTTTAAAATCATCTTTGGGTTCTTCAAAAGTAACCTCTACTTTATTTATCAATTGTAAGATTTATTTTCCACCTACTATCATCACCTTAGTATTATTTTTAGCTACTTCATTACCATCCTTCAAGGTATTATTATTTCCATATTTCTCTAATGTATAAGTTTTAATATTCCATCATGTATAACCCTCATATTAAACTAACAAGGTTTACCTAATAACATGTGACAAACATCCATAGACATGATATCACAAAGTAATTCATCTTTATAGCTACCAATCTAAAAATCAACTTAACATTACTCATTGACTATTATTTGATGCCTCTTTTGTAGCCAAGATAACTTATATGGTTTAGGATGTATCAATATATTCAATCTTAGTTTTTTAATCATTTATGAAGAAACCAAGTTATTTATACTACCAATATTAATGAAAAATTTACAACAGTAGCCTTATGATTTGCATGCAGTTCTAAACAATGTATTCCTTTGGGTTCGTTCATTCTCTTATTTGTTTAGATTTAAAAATACTTTGTTCATAAATAAGGACTCTCCCACTTCAAGTTATTTCACATGTGATCATGATCCTACACTTTTTTCCTTAGCTTGAACAACTTGGTTGTTGCCTTCAGTTCATGTATGGCTTATTTGTTGACTCTAAGGACATTCATATGCCATATCACCAACATACTTGTTTCATTTTCTCCAAAATCCTTCTTCTATGCCTCTTGTTTATGACCTTATTCCTCTGTATGAATATCCTTCTCTTGTACTATTATATTGACCTTGAGAGTTGCTTAGTTATTCATTATGAACTTTAAAATGACTTCTACTACCTTGTTGTCCTCCAACTCTAAAATTTCTACCTCTTCCTTGATTTTTGAGTTTTTCTTATAGCCAACTTCTCTTCTACCTTGAGAGCAAATTGATAAGCCTCTCAAACTAATTTTGGTGATAATAAACTAATCTAATCTTGAATGTTGAACCTTAAACCATTGATGTACCTTATTATTTTATAAACATCATCTTCTACATGACCAAATCTTATTGTAATCTTGTAGGATTCTTCAGTATAGTCCTTTACACTCATGTCTTTCTGCTTCAATTTTTGGAGTTTCTTAAACAAATTTCTCTAGTAGTCTACATTCATTAATCTAGATTTGAGTTTTTCCACCATTTTGTCTCATGATTTGATCTCCTCTTTAACTATTTTCTTTCTTTCCTCTTGGACACTATCCCACTAAAGAGATGCATGTCCCTTCAAGATTGTATAATCAAACTTGACCTTATTGTCTTTCGATATTCCTTGAAATTCAACATATTTGTCAATTTCATCTATCCAATCCACTAATTATTCAACATTAAGTCTACCTCCATATATTAGAACTTCTAATTTGGGCTTGGATTCTATTCTTATGACTGCTTTCAAGAGACTTTCTTCCATTATATATGCATATTCTTATTTTTCAACCTCTTCTTGTGGTTATTATTCTCCTTCACTCACATCAATTATAAAAACACCTCTTATTTTATCAATTTTTATTGCCTCCAAATATGCATGCAAGTTTCTCATCTCTTCTAAAAACACATCCCTTAGTTGTCTTCTTGGACCTCTTCTAGCACCACCTCTAGTTGTTCCTCTAATTACTATTATTGCACTTTATTTAAAGTCTATTTTTAAATGCCTAATATTACCTATTATCAATGAAATATATTTATCCTTAGGTCACAAAGTACAATCAATTCCTGATCTGATATCAAAAATGATGGAGAGGTTAAGGAAAATTTGGCCTACAACTTGATTAAAAGAGATATAATCAGGATTCCAAGCCTTATTTATTATAAAAATAAATAATACAAGGAGTATTTATACAAAAAAATAATTTTATACATTTATTTAATATTTTATGAACTTGGTATATTCATTTTTACATTTATACAAACTTGGAAATGTAAGAAAACACTAAACAGGGCTTTTAGGCCTTAAAATTAGGCCTAAAAAATTTATAAGTCAAAATATATTTATCTAAATATGTAAAAACACTTTTAAAACAATAAAAAAATCCTATACACCTTATTACCAAGTTTTATGAATTTTTAAGGTTTAGTTTTCAATATATAGTGATTTTTGTCTTCAAAACCCTAGTTCAGGGAATGCAGACTTGTATGCAGGATGAGATCTAAAAATTGATGAAAATTTATGTTTTAATACATGTTTTAAATTTTTTTAAATTTTAAAATATCTAACCCAAAATAATATTTATTTATCATTAAATTATACACCTTTATCAATCACAAAACACATTGAAAATAACGTTTCTTCGTTGTTATATCACTTTTTTAGGCTGTACATAGATAATGAGACAATAATCACTATAGATTTGAGTATTAAGATTGGTTTTTTAATAATTTTGGTTTTTAAATACTATTTTCACATTTATCCAACTCTTTTACTTGGACTTTTCATCAAAACAATCTCAAAACATGATATAAATACACTTACCTTGACTGTAGAATGACCTTTCTTGACTGTAACAAGTAGTGAGGCTAAAATTTCAATATAAATTAACATTTTAAGATATGGTTTTATTTATTTATTATTGTAACAAGTTTTTTACACCTAAATATTACTCTGTAATCCACCTTGGCATCATAATAAATCTTAAAAAATGAGAAAAGATTAATTTCTTGACTATTTTAAGCACATTTTCTTGATTATAACAGTCTTGTATTAATTTTTAAAACCTTGCAATATGAATGTATTATATTAAAAATAAAATAAGTATGATTTAAAATACACAATAAATTTACATACACATAATAAAAGTTTGAAGTTAATAATGGAAATCAAATTAACATTCTTTCATTGGTTTCAATGCAACCATATTACACAATCTATCAAAACTTGTATTTTCCTAAACTTTCCTCCCTCTTTCTTAAGTTTATTAGAGTTATTTTATTATTATTTATTGTATCTCCCATTTATCCTTATGTATCTCTATTTATTTTTCACTTTTCCTTCTCCCTTATTTTCTCCAAAACTCTTCAACTCCCTCCAATTGTCTAACTAAGTAAACCCAATTTAAGACTTAACCCTGATTGAGTTTGAACTATTTTGAAACAAGTATAAGACATTAATTTACCCCTATATTAAGTATTATGACCTTTGGTTTCACTATGAGATAATAAATACCCTTTACAAATTCAAAATTTTAAATAGGTAGTTTTGGCCAAAAAATAGAAAACAAGAAAAAATGGATAAATTTAGGAATGCTAGTGATTTTATAACCTCCATACTGAATAAAAAATACTTATTAAGCCTTATATAACCCAAAAAATAAATAAATAAAATAAAATGAGTCTTCTAGGCCTATGCTTCAACATCACATAAGATGGTGTTTTGGAAAAAAACATGGCAACACAAAAATATAACTACAATGAAATGCTGAAATATCTTTAAAAAAATTAAAAAAATACATGCATTAACTAACCTTGATGATTATATAAAATTTGTCATGTGTAACATATGATGGAAGGTGCCCAACATGTGGAACGAGAGGCAGACTTGAAAAAATAAGATAGACTTCCATTTAAAAAAATATATATCAGTACCTAAATTTTTTATCTCACCAGGATTCTAAGGCTTATTTTGGTTCATGAAAAGGACCTATGAAAACAATGATATGGGTGAAAAAGAGAATCTCATAGTAAATAAATGAAGATTGAAAAAATTGGAATGCTAAGGATGGCAATGTAATATGGTGTATGTTTTATTGTTTTCTATAAAATGTGAGCAAATGCATGGTTGAAAAGAAAGAAAACTAAGATGATGTAAAATGAATGTAGAATACAATAAATCATGTGAAAAATAATGTAAAAATTTCTAAGTAAATTAAATATGAATGTAATAAATACCAAATAAATAAATGCATGTAAATAATTTGATTGGATGTAAGATAATCATGTTAAATCAAACATGAATAAAACATATAATATCATAAATTAAATGTAATTCAAAATGTAAGATAAACATGTCAAGTAAAATACAAAGAAAATTTATGTAACTAAAAATAAAATTTAATTCAAAATGTAAGACAAACATGTCAAGTCAAACATAAAGAAAAAAATAAAAGACTATAAAGAAAAATGTAAGATTATATACACTATTTCTAAATTATGTAACATGTCAGTCTTGTATACTTGGAAAACACATATCATGGATGTAACTTCAACTTATAGACATTTTACACTACCAAAATTATTTCATACAATATATCTTTATGCCTAATTACTTATCTCTTAATCCGAACAATGTTATTTTGATGATCAAGGCCATCTATCTTGCCTAGAATGGTATAACCCTACTATCTTCCATCTTTGTAAGCTATAGACATGTACCTACTTTTATACTTTCAAGACACTTTAATCTTATTAAAATCCATATGTTGATGCAAGTGTCCTAACTAACACAATTGTCTAGTTCCCTAAAGTTATCTAATTTACAAATAAAATGCATTCTTATAGTCAACTTAAGTGTTTTAATGTAATATATTATCCAATGGGATTGGTATAAATATAAGATAAAACCTCACTCATTCCTAACCTAAAAACTACCTAAAGAGACCAAGGAAACTTATTAAAATCATTCTATCAAGGACTCAAGTGAACCAAACTTTCCTACTTTATCTTATTTACATATCAGTCATAGGGATAACACATTTATAGATTTGAAGTACTAAAAGAGTAACCTAAAAGCTATATTTAAAAAGTTACAATCTAGGTCACTCTTGTACTTACTTATAAAAAATTACATGATTCACACACAAGCCAACACATAGGGGATAAATACAAAATTTTGAGGCCCTCTTCAGCATATTAGATATGTAGGTTGCACTCATTGATATAGGGGTCTTTGGGGTAGCTCGACACCATGTGTCCACTAACCCATTTTTTCCATAGCAAATATGAAGTTGAAGAATTATGATTTTGATATTTGAAAATGAGTGATAGTCCATGTCCTAGATCTGAATGCTCCAGAGTGAAGGTGACACATAAACCACAAGTATCTAGATGGCCAAAATCTAGTTTTCATAGGTATTCTATACTGGACACCTACAACCAAGTCATATAGTAGTAGTGATGGAATTGTCTTAGGTAAACATAAGTGTTTGTAGCTACAAAGATCAAATTCAAAGAATCATGTGACCATTCTAGAATCTAGATTGAGTCCACTTTTTATTTGTTCTAGATATAGATTTGTATTAACATCCAAACTAATTATCTTATTTCAATTATAATATCTAGCATAGTTTTACTTTCTATTTTTAATATCTATATCTGTATTAGCATCAAAACCAACTAAGTATCTTGTTTCAATTATAATATCTAGCATAGTTATACTTTTTATTTTTAGCATATCTTAGCATCATAAATTTAGTATAAATTTATCTAAGTTTCAAAAATAATTGGTCTACATTACAATATCTAGCATAGATAGACTTTCTACTCTTAGCATCTTAACATTAATAAATTTCGTATATGTTTATATGAGTTTTATAAATAATTGGCCTACTCTAGAGATAGTCTACCATCCTTGTGCCTTGGGATTTATCTCCCCACTTTAACCCTAGATTGCCCATATCTAGATTTTAGGGATAAATATTTGGTGAACCCAACCTTTCATCTACTATACCTGAGATTTTGATCTAGGTTTTCTTGATTCTCATTTTTTGATTTATTATTCAAAAACATTTTACAAGTTCAAAATAACATTTTTTTTAGTAATATGTTAAATATGGATACATGTGTAATTCATTTTATGTTATGATTTGTAATTTTAGAAATAATTTACTATTATAATAAGCTAATCCAAGGTATCATCCAAATAAATAATCAAATCTGTCAATATAATGAGAGGGTTTTAAAGCAAAAAAAAATCATCTCTTCAATTTGATTTTGAAATACTATAGAGACAATATACATATGCAAACATGTATTGTCTCGATCATTTGTTCCATCTAGATCTTATTCGAGTGATATCTACCATCCTATACCCATTATTTACTTATGGCTTATTACATTTTGTGGTCTATGTTGTCACTACTCATAAAATTAAAGGCGTTCAACCTAACCTGCCACATATTAATATACAATAGGTTCCTCCTAAGCTAAAGATTGTGATAAAATATAAGGAATATGAAATTTTTAGCCAGTTGAGTAACATGTATGTTAATATTTCCATCCTTGAACTTCTAAATCAATATATTATCTCTAAAGATATCTTATATGAGGCATTGCATGAAACCTAAGTTCTAAGTAATATTGAGATAAATCACTCTATGGGTATCATGAAAGATCTAAAAAATAATGAAAACTTAATCACCTTTGATCCAAAAAAGATACCATCTAAAGAAATTATTGACTAAGAGTTACCTTTGTTCATATAAGTAAATTTGCATAATAAGGGTATAAAAAGGCTGCTCATTGACAATGAATCAGGATTAAACATTTTTAGCATAAAATTTCTAACCACCATGTATATTATGACCAATATTCTTAAAAAATTAGTGATACATATTAAGGGATTTGATAATTCACATAGCCCTTCAATTGGATAAATAACTTTGGATTTAACATTAGGGGTAAAAATGATCCCAACCACTTTCTAGGTAATTCACAATCATTACATTATAATTTACTTTTGGATAGGCCTTGGATACTCATAATGGAATCCATACCATCTAATTTACATTGATGTGTAAAATATATACATGATGGTACTTTATTGATGATGAACCCTTCAAATTATACAAAATGAAACATTTTGATAAGAGGGCATTCTTACGGTAGTACCACCTACACAATGTATTCCTTCCGATAACATCCAAACTTATGAAGTGGGTGAGTCAAGTAAAATGGATCCATTATCTCCAAAAATAGATAAGGTGACAACAACTGAAGTGAACATAGATACACCTCAAGAACAAAAACCAATACCAAAGGAGATAATGATACAAAAATTACAAGTACCTCCAATATTTGATATCCTTTTTTTATTTAACATTAAGCAATAAGATGTCCATGTTTCAGATTATTATGATAGTAATATGATATAGCCCATGATATGACATATGAGATATTGTGAAAAATTATTGTTAATCCACTTGATCATCTTTCACATAATCTATTTGAACCTATAGGGACTAGTAAATATAAGATAAACTCACCTATAGAGGATAAGGAACCAAATTAAGACAAGGGAAAATAAAAAGTGGTATATGAACATGTAAACATTTGTTATTCAATATAAACCTCTTGGATTCACACATTAAGTCAACCATACAAGGGTCAAATGTTGATACATCATGTAAATGATGTGGAGGTCTCTCATAAGATCCCATAATAGATTTTATAGATCACAAAAAACTAGGATACTAAATATATAAAAATTTCTATGTTACTTGAGCATAACATGATATTTTTACCTTCTAATAGACATAAATTGAGAAATTTAATTGTTCCTAGACAAGGGTTTCCATATCGTAACTATCATTGGATAAATGGCCATCATAATGTCACTATAAGACATCAAAAAACCAAATTTAGAAATATGAGAATGAGGGTCCCATACAATTATGTCGAAGAAGAGAAAAATACAATCCACTTCTAAAGATTCACATAAAAACCATCTTGTAAAATGATGAAGGAATGAATATCTAACTATTACTATTAATAATGACGTAGTTTATTCTTAATGTCTTAACTTTGATAGAAATAATTGGGATAGTATGTTTAACACTACATTACTTCAATAGTTAGGAACCAATATAATTGAATTAAAATACTCTCCATTGATGCCATAATATCTAGGGTACATCAATTTAGTGATAACATGTGGACCATAGGTGATCCCCATGATCATATGGATATTAGACTGGGATCTAAATAATAAATTCAATTTTGGACAACATTATTTCATTGACTAAAATGCATCACTGAATAATGAAGATATGTGTATCACCCTCACCTTTAAATATAAGAGATTTAATTACACCATAATTGATATGGCCATCCTTCCCCATTAATAGATTTTAGAATATCATTACATAGAAACATGAAAGAGGTGATCATGCACCAATACAAACCCATAATCAAAAGGCCTCTAGTGATCCTTCACTTTTTGATTATGAGGGCAATCTTGTTTATTCCTCTTAAACATACCCAAAAAAAAATCAAAAATCCAAAAATATGTTCAACACTTATATATCTTATTATCTCCTTGGCATATATGTTATTGGTTCTTTATTGGTATATGGCATATCAATATTTCCTATATACATGTGTTTCACACAAATTTTGAGTGTGATTCAAGCATACACAAATACATGATCTAGACACTTTTATATCTTGGGTTTTCCCTCTACTCACATCACCAAGATGTTGGGGGCATCCACCTTTATGATATTGATACATCTAGGTTATATAATTCTATGGTCACTTTACATTATCATGTGTGAGATCATATATGTACTTACACATGCATTTATCCATGATTATATATTTTAAATTGTACTTGATATGATATGTAATTGATGTTTTTTGCTAACACATATATATATGAAATAGCATGTTATGTTTATGATGGTTGCTTATGCTTTCGTTTATGCACATCATTGAGACTCTTTCCTTGCTATTGTCTTGTTTGTTTGAGCACTTGAATATGCTACATTACATGGTTATATTTTTATTTTGAGGTCAGGTAAGTACCTATTAATACTCCCTCACCTTAAAGTTGGAGAATATTAGTGGGCTCATGCCATGGAGGCATGAATTTCACATTTCTTCATAGATTCAAATTATAGTGGGGGCATGTTTGGGAAACATGTTCTCCACATTTGTCACAATTCCAGATTCAATGGGGCATGTTTTAGAGCCATGTTCTCCATAATTATTTACCATTCAACATACCCATATTACAATTGGGTCATGTTTTGTAAACATGTCCTCCACATTGTAAATTATATCAGCTTTCAGATTATAGTGGGGGCATGTTTTGGAAACTTTTTCTCCACACTTACATAATTTTGAACTAGCCAAATTACTTAATTATATGATTTAGATACACATTTTTGGCAGACTCATATACATTGGTACCATTTTTATACACATTTTTGGCATGAGATATATCTAAGGTGTATATGCTATGCAATTTACACCTAATATTTTAAAAAAAATCAGCTTTAGATTCTAAATAGTTTCAGGGACTATCACCACCCACCATGTTAAAATTTTATGGACTATATTGAGCTAATCTATTATAGTACTTGGTTCCTTTTTGGTATGGTTGAGTTTATTAAATCACTCAATCTTGTTAAGTTTATAGGTTGGAATTGATTGTATCATCCAACCTCATTAGGCTTATAGTTTGAATTGAATTTGTTTAGTCATACCCACATTATAAGTATCATTGGGTTGTATCATTGGGCTAATCTCAACTGTCAGGTGACCATTCATATTTTATCTAAGGTTTGGGGTTGTGTCATCTAATATATCTATATATATTTAGATATATACACTTTATATATTTATATTTAATCCTAATATTTGTTTTATTGATTCATAAGGATATATCTTTTGAATCAATTTCCTAAAATGCAATACAGTTGTATTGATACATAGGTGTAATCTTGAACCTTTATCTATTTAAATTTTAAATTATATACACTAATTATATATCGTAACATGATCTTAGTTTTAGGTTAGTCACCATCAAAGCACTCAAGTTATATTCAATCAAAGACGAGTTGTGTTATACACACTCATGGATGCATTCTTTTCCCTTAAACTATACATTTCACTACTAGATTCATGGGTGGGGGTAAATGTAGACACTATTTATGAGTTATATAATAACTCAATATTGTACACTGAAAAAATACATATCATGTATATACCTTCAACTTTTAAACCTTTATTATTGTTGAAAGGATTGTATGCACTCTTTTTCTATACCTAATTTCTTATCTCTTAGTGTGAGCAATGTTATTTTGATGACCCAGGTCTTCTATCTTGACCAGAATGTTATAAAACTACTTACATTCCATCTCTTCAATTTTAGGACCTATACCTAATTTTCTATCTCCCAAAAAGTTTTTTCCTAATCATATGCCTATGTTGATGCAAGTGTCCTAACCCAACACAAGTATCTCGTGCCCTAAATTCATTCAATTTTCAAATGAAACATATTCCTATGGTTGGATAAGTGATTTAATGTGACATAATATCCAAGGGGAATGGTATAAATATAACATCAACCCTCATTCATTACTAACCTAAAAATACCTAAAGAGACCAAATCAACCTATCAAAAGTATTATATCAAGCACTTAAGTGAACAAAGATTCCCTATTTTCTCTTATTTCCATATTAGTCATATGGACATCACATATATAGGTCTAAAGTAGTAAAGGAGTAACCAAAGATCTATATTTTCCATGTTATAATCTAGGTAACTCTTGTACTTATTTATCACACATTTCATGATTGACACACAAACCAACACATAAGAGATAACGACATAAGTCTGAGGCCCTCTTCAAAGTATTGATAATGTAGGAAGCAATCATTGATAAAGGGGTATTTAGGGTATCTTGACACTGTGTGCCCATTAACCCATTTTTACCAAAACAATATGAAGATGAAGAATTAGGGTTTTGATATTTGACAAGGAGAGATAGTCTATGACCTAGATATGAATTCACTAGAGCAAAGGTAACACAAAAACTAAAAGCATCCAGGTGGATACATCTAGATTCATAGGTAATATGTATTGGATGCTTGCATGCAATTAAGATAATAGTCTCAATGTAACCATTCCAAGTTAATGCAAGTGTTTGCAGATATAGAAGAATAATTTTTAAAATTATATGACTATTCTAGAATCTAGATCCAATCTATTTTCTGCCTATTTAAGATCTAGATATGTATTAACATTGAAACAAACTAAGTATGTTATTTTCATTGAAATATATGTCAGTTTAATTTATATTCTTAGCATCTTTGTAATAAATTTAGTTTATGTTTATCCTGTTGTCCCCCAAAAATATCACTCATTTTTGGGACAACATTTGAACTATTTTGGTCCTTCAGACCAAAATTGTCTCTTTCCTTTTTAAAATTTGTCTTAGACATTCAAATTCCTCATTTTTCAAGCTTCTCAAAAATCTACAGACTCTGCAGGCAGGTTCATTTCTACAAGTTCAATGGGCTTCACAATTTTTGCAGGCAGGTTTAACCAAAAGAATCAATTTCTATCACTTGGTCATTTTCAGGATTGGTTCAGTGCCTTGGTTCAATAAAAAATGTCTATCGACAAGCATTCAAACAAAAGAGGCTTGAACCACTTTGGTTCAATCGGTTCAACGCTTTCAATTCAATCAGCTCATCCACTTTGTTTCAACATTTTGGTTCATCCTTTAGTTCAAACACATCGTTTAAAGGCAAGTTCAATGGTTGGTTCAAACACTTGGTTCATTCAATTGAACTATCAGCTTGAACCATTTTGGTTCAAAGCCTTCGTTCAACGAAGTGGTTCAACGTCTTGTGGTTCAACCAAATAGTTCAACATTTGGTTCAATCAATTGGTTCAGCATGTTTGGTTCAATGAAGATCAAAAGGACTCAACTAAAACAAAGGAATGAACCATTGAACCATTGAACCAAAGTAGGTTCAATCGGTCAGTTCAAATGACAAAGTTCAAAGGAGTGCCCCAAGAGTTAAAGACACAAGTGCTCTTGTGAAAGGAATTCCCATGGCAAAAAGTGACCAACACAAACAAACGAATCGAGACAAAAGCCCAACATAATCCTATAGATGCTACCAAGTGTCGACGATTGAGCCCTACTAAACTTTGTTTATGTGAATTGAAGGATATTGCCACGTGTCCCTCTTGAAGCTTGTTGGGAGCCTCCAAGTGTCAATATCCATAGTCTCTTCCCTTAGCTTCACTATTTCGAGCAAAGACCATGGTGGGCCTGGGGATGAGTGACTAAATGAAGTGGAACGTGCCAAGTTTCTGCATCCACATGACTAACAAATGTATTCAGACAACACCATGTGTCCCTTGAAAAATTCAGTAGAAGCCGACAAGTGTCAATCTCTATAAATTTCTCCCTCCTGCTTCTTGTTTTCATAAAGACTGTGGTGGACCCCCAGTGAGCTACTGAAGAAAGTGGAATGTGCCATGTGTCATCATCCACTTGACTCTCCAAAGACAAGCAAAAGCTACCAACTATTAATTTATAACTCCACAAAGAGTGACACGTGTCTGTGTCTAAGTTTCAAACAAGTTTTTAAGCTCATCCTAAGAATTTTTTGAGCACAATGGAGACCACCACATGTTATCATCCATGTAAATCTAAAATAAGTCCTGAGTGTTTTCAAAGGACTACCATGTGTCATCTTTCACAGGGCTCTCAAAGGATATGTCATCTTTCGAGTCTCATTTCACTTTGCTTCTAAGAGCCACAAAAGCCGCCACGTGCCCTTTGTAAGTTAAGCAGAACATGCCAAGTGGCATCATCCGCATGAATTTAAATGAGTTATGCATAGTTCTATAGTGTTGTTAAAATGTAATGGAATCCAACACATGTCATCCTCCATAGGATTCTCAAGAGGCAAGCGAAAGTTGTCACCTTTTCTATTATAAATTTGTAGAGAGTGATAAGTGTTTGCACCCATGATTCTGAGTTTCTAATAAGTTTCAAAGCCTCTATCAATAAACATTTCTCAGAGTCCCGCAGAAGTTGCCACATGTCTTCACCTATTTAGCAGCGGAATGTGCCAAGCGTCAATTGCTAAAGACCAGTAGAAAGTGACTAAGGAATAGAGCATCAAATTGAATCTAGGATCCGATTCAAATAACTAAAAAAGGAAGAATGATGAAAAAGGATTAGATCGCCAGGTGGACTTTGAAAGATGTAAAATTTCAATAGTGTGACTTGTTTCTCTGCATTGAGAAAAACAAATGGGTAGATGCCCCTAAGTTCTAACCTGCCTTCTTAACATATTTCAATGCAACATGATGTGTTACTGTTCTTGAGTCCTTCTTAAAGAGGCTGTATAAGGGACTCTCTTCTATTGTAAATGGATGGCTTTTTGACAAGGAGAATGAAACTTTGCCCAAATTGAAAGGCACTTCTAAGACTTTGAGCTCAATTTGTTGATCATATTTTGTTTTTGGAATAAGAAAGCAAGTGATTTTTTAGACTTTGTGCTATAATATCTTTGTTGTTGAGGAAACTGTTCTTATGTCTTTTTCCTTAATATATCTTCTATTCCTTTAATTTAATAAGCAAAATTAGTGACAGTAGTCAAGAAGGTATCCTGAAGAGTCAATTGTGGAGAGACTTTGAGCCCCCATAATTGCCTTTAGTGTGTTTTCTTTTCATTTCTATGTAAAGGAACTTGGGATGACTTTGTGCCCTCATTGTCCTTCGTATCTGAAGAATTTGTGCTGCATCTCAATTTGCTGGTTATTACATCCTTTGCTAAGTTTTGCATTTACTACCAGGAGTATTCTTTTGGTTTGCTAAATAGTACTTCTGAAAGAAGAGGAGTGTTGTCTGTCATTTCCCTTGAGTTTTTCCTTTGATCCACACACATCATCTATGAAGAAAGAGAGATGGATGGTTTGTCCTACCCTTGAGTATCATTTTTTGTTTATATATATATATATAATTAATCATCCAAATGTGTAGTTTTACCACATCAAAAAGAGACTGATCTCTCCTCTCATCAAGGGGAGTATCATTTTTTGTATATTATATATATATTATATATATATATATATATATATATATATATATATATATATATATATATATATATATATATATATATATATAGCCTATCTATAGGGAACCTCCCCTTGATGAGAGGAGAGATCAGTCTCTTTTTGATGTGGTAAAACTACACATTTGGATGATTAATCTTCTTACTTTGGTTGATCAGACCTATTTTGTTTATCAGTACGCTGATCGACAAAATATTCAACCAACATATCCAATTTTCATAAACAATTGGACTACTCTAGAGATAGTCTACCATTCTTGTGCCCTAGGCTATCTCTCTCCCCTTTAACCCTAGTTTCCCCATATCTAGATTTTAGGGTTAAACAAAGACAAACATGTCAATTCAAACATATATAAAAATATATTTGATAGTATGTGAAATATCCTATGTAAGATAAGTGAATTAAACAAAAAATCAAAACAAGAACATGATGAAAACAAAAAAGATCTAAAGAAATGATAACTCAAACTTAATGTTTATTCTAAAATGTAGTGTAAGAAAGCACAACCACCTAAAGACATGACAAATATTAAAAGGAGATGGTGTGGAAATAAAATATGATGGGTGTTTTTGATGAACTAGTTTGATTCCCCATGGTTTACATTGTAACATAAAATTTAAAGCCATGAGGTGTAAGTAAGATAATAATGTGATATAGATTTGATCAAGGAAGTGATCAACTAAAAGTGATACCTATTAATAGGACATCAAGAAAAATATGATGTAAATAAGTAATGAAAGGCACCACATAGGTGATGTGAAAATACTTAGTAGGAATGAGACACTATAGACAAGTGGGAAAAGATAATAACTATAGACATCAAGGACCTAGGATAGTCTAACTAGTGAACACAAAGCTTTGTCTAACAAATGAAGTGCATATATTATCACATGAAGGATACTTGTATGAAAGTAAAATTATCATACCTTCCCACAACATGTTCCTCACTTATCATGATCCCTTAAAAAGTTGTTGCCCTATTGCAAGGATTGTGTACTTGTGTGATAATATAGGTGTAACTAAAATGTAATAAGATATTTTGTTGTCTTGATATAATACCTCCTATTGAAGTCTATTGGCCTACCATACCCCAATGGACCTTGGCTCTCCCATGAGGCCAACTATGGAGTTTGAGATTTGACTAAAATATGGTATGTTGCAAATAAAGATCGTATATTTTGTTATGATCTAAATTTTATGATATAATATGTCTTTTGATATTATTTATATAGTACTTATTTTGATTTTTTTGTTCCTCCTCAATATACATTTAGAAAACCAAACATATATGAAATCTATATTTAACACAAGAGAGATTACACTTAGATAATAGGAGGGAGAACCTAAATACCATGGTGATTAAAGACTCATAGACTTACCCACATATAAGTGTGCAATATCAAAATTGACCTATGTTTGCCTCAAGTGAAAGGAAAGAATGGAAAAATGGGGATCATGAAAATCCATCCATGTAAATAAAAAAGATACAATGATGAATATACTTATAGTTGATCACAAAGAGGGAAAATAATACTTTGAAAGGGATGCAGATATGTTATGATAGTCATGTTACTAGGGAATCCATACTAACCTACAAGGGATATATCACAAGCACTGTTAGTGTAGTGCTTTTACCCACTGAGTTTTGCCTACATGGTCGTATGGCCATTCTATGTTATTTAAGCTTCTTTAGGTTAGTTATAAAGGGTCCATAAGATAATTATCTTTTATTGTAATTATTTAATTAGGAAAATTAGAAGCTTATTTATGTTTCCCTAATTTTATCTATATGTACTCCATTTTTCTTTTTTGGAACGTTAATAAAGAATTCAATCATATCATTTTGGTTTTCATAGCTTATTGAAAATATCATGTGTTTTTTGGAGATCTCACGTTGTCATACATGATTTAACTTGATTACATGAAAATTATTCAGAGATCTTTACAAACTCTTCCATGGTATCAGAGCTATCTTCATGGTCTCATGCATTAGACTCTTTGGTAAGATCCTATGCATTCACCTTTGCTACTTTTCTTCTAGTTTGGCTGTCATTTTTTGACCTTGGAGGCATTTTTTCATATCTACTTCAAAACTCTATCAAAAGGCTTATGGAAAAAACTCTGTAAGCATATATTTTGTGGGTTTTTCAAGATCCAAAATTGGTCATTCTTAGATTTTTTAGAAACCTCATAGATTTTATTAAAAATCAATTTCTTCTATTGGCCACCATTTTTGACCTTGGAGGCATTTTTATCATTATGACTCAAAACTCATATCAAAAGTCCTCAGATCAAAAATTTGTCTACATATATTTCTTGGGCTTTTTGATATCTCAAATGGGTTGTCTTTAGTTTTTTGAGAAAGTTCATAGATTTGTTTAAAAATCCATTTTTTAAAAATTGGTACAATGACTATATGGATTTCAAGCCTCCCAAACCAATTTGGGTTTTACAGATGCCATTACTCAAGTAATCAAAATTCTTCAACATGATTACTTCCCTCCAAGACCAAATCAGGTTCTTCAGGGTACAGTACTTACTAGACCCATTCAATTTTTTTAAGGTCAACTACTTATTACTCATTACTTGTTTTATAAGTAATAAGTTGTAGCTGTCAAGAAACCCAATTTACACTAGGCTAGACTCATTCATGTTTTTCAAGGTCAACTAATTATTACTCATTACTTTCTTCATAAGTAATAAGTTGTAGCTATCAAGAACCCTGATTGACACTGGGTTAGACTCATTTAGGTTTTTCAAGGTAGATTAATTATTACTCATTACTTGTTTTATAATTAATAAGTTGTGCAGGTTGAAAAACCTAATTTACACTACTTAGACCCATTTGAGTTTTCCAAGGTAGATTAATTATTACTCATTAATTGTTTTATAAGTAATAAGTTACAGATGTCTAGAAACCCAAAATACACTGAGGAGAAGTAATCAAGTTTCTCAAGGTCAACTAATTACAACTTTTTATAAGTAAAGTAGTTGTAAGAACCCAAAGTAGTGCAGTTAGAAGAGCCCAAAGTCAAGCAGCTAAAAGAACTAAAATTACATTAAGAGACCTATTTGGGTTTTCAAAGAGCTTCTACTCATTACTTTTTATAAGTAATGTAGCTGCAAGAACCCAAAGTCAAGCAACGACATAAACCCACATGACGTTTAAGGAGACATCAAATTTTAGGTAAAAGGTAATAAAGAAATAGATTAAAGTTGTTTCTCTTTTTAGATTTTTGGAAAGGGTCCAAGAATATGTAGAAGTAAGAACTAGTAACTGCTATAACTTTCAATCAGTAGCTCTTTTTTGGGTGCTATTTTTTTTAAAAGTGCATATTTTCTCAAGATCTACACATTGGTAACATTATTTTAGGACTTTTGTAACATCTATTTTTCATGTGGTGTAATAGCTTAAAAATTTCTTTAAAATTTTATACCTTTTCTCTTAGATGCATTATTGGTTGTGCTTGACATCCCTCTCATACTTTCTCACACTAATTGCTCATAGATGCATTCTCAACTATGCTTGAAGTTCAATATTGAGCGTGTGTGCATTGTAATTTCAAGGGGGGTATTTTTGATAGTTTAAGAGGTACTTGTACTATGTTCTTTCTATTTTTTGTTTTCATTTTAATTTTGTAATTTGTCTCATTCTAATCTGTAATGATGGAACTAAACATCAAACTACTCACACTATTTAACTATCTAGAATAGAAGTCTAAAATATAACTTGATTTGAGAGGTAAAGGACTCTATCAGATTACTATGGGTGAGGAAAATAAGCCATCTCTAGATATATAAAAGGTTAAGTGGTATAATAGATGTGATGAGGCCTATGGGTTTCTATGCCTGTCAATGTCTCTCAACCTCCTATTTCATGTTGAATCTACAAAAACTTTGAACGAAGTCTAGACAATCTTGGACAAGCTTTTTGGAGTACAAGACATCATGAGGGGTCATAAGCTAGAGAATGAGCTCATAAAATTGAGCCCAAGTGACTATGACACCCTAAAATACTTCTTTACAAAGTTTAAATAACTAATATTGTAGTTGAAACAATGTGGCATTGAGAAAATATATGACTAGTCGATTCTATTCGTGCTTGCAAAACCGGGTCATGACTATTTAGTTTTTGTCTCTACATTTCATGCTACCAAACATGTACTTAGATCCACTTGGAAAATTCTATTATTTTATGAGTTTTTTGCCAATATAACTTGAGATCAAGATAAGTTGGCTCAAATAGGTGCACTAAAGTCTTCTAAAACACATGCTTTGATTGTCAATCAGGACAAGAAGATGACTTCAAGTAGTGATAAGTAGGAGAAGAAATAGTCTATACCAGATCATAAGCATAAAAAGAATTAGAAATAAGATGCCAAGCCTAAGGCATCATCAAATTAGTCCTCCTTAAGTGAGAAACCTAAGAAGGAGAAAATCAAATACAACTTTTGTAAGAAACTTGGGCATGATGAATCTCAGTGCATAAAAAAAAGATTGACACCTTAATTAAGATGCCTAAGAAGAAAAACATCAGTTTTCTTGAATCTTCATGTTAGAACACATCAACACAAGATTTTATAAAGGGTAAAGATAGTAAAAAGGGTAAAAATAAGGGCAAGGCACTATTTGTAGTAGCTTCTCAGCCTTCGACTTGGGTTATTAACTTAGGTGCTTCCTATCACATGTCCTCCTCAAAGGATCTATTTTAAAAAATAAAGCCATGTGTTATGCCTTTAATTATTATGGATGATGACACTTTGGTAGAATTTAAAGGTAAAGCATCAATATAAATAAGTGACAAGACCTTCGATGATGTTCTGTGTGTTCCTTCACTATCTGCTAATCTTCTTTCAGTATATCAAATCACTCACATAGGTATAAAGAAGTGAGTCGAGTTCACACATGATTCAATGGTCATCAAGGAGCTACATAGTGACACCAAAATGTCTTATGGGAAGGCCAATCATCAGTCTAGGCTATATACCTTCTCACATTTTACCCCAAATTAGCCCTCTACTGCACTGCTTACTCATGTAGATAGAGTAAGTAAATTATAGCATGAATGGTTTGGCCGTTTAAACTCACATTACCTAGAGAAACTTAGTTATTAAGACATGGTTTTAGGATTTCCTAAAGTTAAATTCTTAGATGGCATATGTAATGGTTGCATTCTTGGTAAGCATCTAGAAGAGAATTATGACAAGGGCAAAGCAAGCATAGTTGAATAGAAGCTATAAATAGTCCATAGTGACTTAGCAGGTCCATTTCCAAAACCTTTATTTAATAGGACAAGATACATGCTCATATTCATTGATGAATTTTTAAGGTACACCTGGGTATTTTTTCTCAAAAATAAGCTTGAGTTCTTTGATCAGACTTCAAGGCACTTGTGGAGAAATAGTCATAATATTCCATCAAAATCTTAAGGACTAATAATGGTGGAGAGTATGTCAACAATAGGTTTGAGTAGTTTTACACATTAGAAGAGATTCAAATATGACACATAGTTCTCTACAATCTTTATTAGAATGGTGTGGTCAAACATAAGAATCATACCTTGAAGGAAATGACCAACTATATGCTTCAATCAAAGTGTCTTATTCCTCAATATTGGTTTGAAGCAATCAATTGTACATGCTACATTTAAAACTAAGTTCCACACAAAGCCTTGAATGGAATCACTCATTTTAAATCTTGAGATTGTCATAAGCCCATAATAGATCACTTTTAAATGTTCAGATCACTAGCAATGGCCCAGATTCACAAGAAGAAATGCAAGGCAATGGACCCTCAAAGTTAGTCTTGCATCTTTGTTGGGTATGTAGAGGGTGTTAAGGGATATAGGATTCTCCATCTTAAAAATTATGAGTTGTTTATTGAAAGGAGTTTCAAGTTTCATGAGGGCCCACTTGAACACAATCTTGGCACTCTAGACTCTTTAAAAGTCTCACTAGACATTGATTCCACTTTAGACAATGACATAGATCCACCTCAAGATCCTCTTGATGATGAGGATGAATCTTATTCTTCTTCAAGTTAAAGCGATGAGAGCAGTGATGAGGATTTTACTCCTCCATTTCACACTCACACTATAGATAATGAGGACTCACCTCCTGATTCTCCAATCTCATATAATTTTGGTCTGATTTGGGCTAGACAGACACTTCAAAGTGTTAGAGGATGTGTTATAAATATATCAGATACAAGGTGGACATGATCATAGTTTTAGGGGACTTCACATTCCTACTTGGCCATTGTATTAGATCCATAAATGCTTCATGAGGCATCTATCATTCCAAAAATATAATTTTCTATGTAGGAAGAGTATAATTCTACAATCAAGAATAAAGCATGGGACTTGGTCCCTCTTCCTAAAGGAAGAAAATTGTTTCAATGTAAATGGGTTTGTCAAACCAAGTATGGTGTATATGGGTCAGTCGATAAGTACAAAGCTCATCTAGTTGAAAAGGGGTTTTCTCAAGTGCCTACCATAGACTATATTGAGACATTTTCTCCTATAGCTAATATGATGTCTATAAGACTCACTCTAGCCATCACAGCCACACATCAGGGGGATGTTCACCAAATAGACGTAAAGAGTGATTTTCTACATGGTAACCTCAAGGAAGAGATATATATGGATCAAACACAAGTATTTTTGGAAGATACGTCTTTGATCTATAGACTCAAGAAATCTATCTACAGACTCAAACATGCCCCTCAGGCATGGTATGCCAAGATGGACTCCTTTCTCCTCATAGTCAGGTTCACCAGATTCCACTCAAATCCAAATGTCTACATCTTGTAGTAGGATAATTCTCTATTGATCCTAGTTCTATATGTGTATGAATTGTTGATTATAGGGAGATCACGATCATCTATCTCAATAGTGAAAACTACAATTTTAGATAGATTTTCAATGATAGACATGGGATTGTTACACTACATTCTTGGGATTGAAATCATTTAGTCAGATTTTGGGATAACTTTATCAAAATCCAAATATTCTCTTGATTTTCTTGCAAGGTTTAACATGGTTGATTTTAAGCTAGCTCTTACTCCCTTCTTGTTTGGTGTGAAGCTTGAGGCTGATTGTCCTACACCACTTATTAATGCAACACTATATTGAAAAATCATGGGTAGTCTTATCTATCTCACACACACTAGATCTAACATATCTTATGTAGTTGGTTTAGTCTCTTAGTTTGTGAAAGATCCACATGAGTTGCATTGGAAAGCGATAAAGTATATTCTTCACTACATTCAGGGTTCACACAACTATGGGATACATTTTAGAGTAAGAATAGAGGTTGATTTGATTAGATACATAGATTCAGATTGGGTTGGAGATATTTAAAGTTGAAAGTCCACTTTGGGCTACAATTTCTCACTTGGTTCAGGTCTAATAAGTTGGTCAAGCAAGAAGCAACATGTAATTTCTTTATCATCCATAGAGGTAGAATAAAGAGGGGCTATCAATACCACCACTAAAGCAATCTGGCTTTAGGAGATTCTCACTGAGTTTGGTGTCTAGTTTCATAAGCCAAAAATAATCTACTATGATAACAAAATCACTATCTAGATTTATAAGAATCTAATTCTCCATCAAATGACCAAGCACATAGAGATTCACATGCATTTCATTAGGGAGATTATCAATGAATGAATCATTAATCTTTGATACTATCCAACATCAGAGAAGATTACAAATATTCTAACAAAGCCTTTCATTGAGAGTAAATTTGTTCATCTATGAGCTCTCATTGGGGTTAGGGATACTCCACCTTCTTCTTCCTCGTATAGAGGTTCATCACTATATACTTGGGTACCTCATCAAGCTTTCAATGCTAGGACCTAATTCTCAGCTCACCTAAGCTACACTTAAGAGGGGGTGTTAGTGTAGTGTTTTTTCCCACTGGGTTTTACCTACATGGTTGTATGACCATTCTATGTTATTTAAGATTCCTTAGGTTAGTTATAAAGGGTCCATAAGATAATTATATTTTATTTTAATTATTAAATTAGGAAAATTAGAGGCTTCCTTATTTGCCCTAATTTTCTCTATATATACCCCATTTTTCATTTTTTGGATGTTTAATGAAGAATCCAATTATATCATTTTGGATTTCATAGCTTATTGGAAATATCATGTGTTTTCTAGAGATTTCACGCTATCGCATAGGATTCAACTTGATTGCATGAAAACTGGTTAGTTTTTGGCAAACTCTTTCAAGCACTGGTGAAAGTAGTAATCATCCCAAGAGGGGGAAAATAAATAGTCATCTTAAAAGAGGGAGAAAGTAAGGGCCAAATAATCATAATGAAACCTAGGAAAAAATGATAAAAATATGATAAGAAACAAATCTAAATGTGATACCTCAGCTCTACAGGAGAAATGAATTTTGAATCTCTCCAATGATGTAGTGTTTGTACCTATTACTTCCAGTTGCTAGTAAGTAGATTATTCCTAGTGCAACAGTCTTAGTTGGAATGACTAAGGAAGTTATGAATTGAACACCACTTCATAGTCTTGGACCATTTTTTATATTCATTTGACTATTTTTATTCTTCATGGAGGTTATTTGTATCTATATTCTAGTTTGGCATTTTTCTTGGAAAATTTAGATGGTTGATTTGTCCAAGACTTAAAATATATTTTTTAGTCTTATCCTTTGACTTCACTTAAAAATTGAAAGAAAATATGTAGTATTATTAAATTGAAGATATCCTTAAGAAATAAATATTTTACTGGATATGTATTCTAAAACATGACCTACATTTCAAAACAAGGTTTCTTTTTTAATATCGAATCCCAAGTTTGGACACCAAAGTATGAAATGTATCTGTGTATTTCTACATAGATTTTTTTGCTTTGGCAAAATTGAGGTAACTTAATGTATTGGTCATCATAGTTAATAATAAGGTAATAGGTTTCTTTGATAAATTCTAAGAATCCATTCAATGTGTTTACCAATGCACATCTAAGTTAACTTCAGCTTCATGATTTTCATGTAAAGTGCAGAAACTTTCCCACCATATATTTAATGATAAAGAAACATTCAAAAGAATGAATGTAATATTTTCTTAGTCAAAGAATTGATTCACTATGTAATATGAATAGATTAAGTTAATCCACTTATCTAGTGCATATTCATCTATTTTACCTTCAAACACAGGGGTGTCTAAATTTAATTGTACTTTGTATGATGTTTGAGCACCAAATGGTAGATGATAATGATATGTGTTGGAAAGAGTACATTTTCTTAGAATTAATGATAAATGATCAATGATAATAGCTCATTTACATGCATTAATTTCTTCCAAATATTCCCATTATTTTTTCCACGTATCCTCTATCATATTTTGGAACATTTGTTAAGTTGGAATCTCCTAATTTGTCTCCCATTTGAGGATGTCAATGAAGATATGTTGAAGTGTCATAAGTTTTGAACCCTATTTTTTTATACTCAAACTTTGTATGAGTGGGAATACAAACAAAGACAAAGGTTAGATACACCACTATACCACAAATAAAAAAATATGGAAACCTACTTAAATAAATTTAATATGGCTATGTAAGGAAGGAAATTTGTGAATGGAAAATAATATGAATGCAAAAAATGTTAAAAATTAAAGAAATTAAATAAAAAGATGAAAATCAATGTAGAATGATAATAATAATTTTTATTGTGTTAAGTTCTATATAATATCTACGACATTAGATTTTTTTTTCTATGTACTCACTAACCTCATTCTTGTCTATGTAACCAAATACAACGAATGAAAGTGCACATTAACATATGATGGAAGGAGATGAAGCATCAAATGAACTATTATAAGATTTGGTAACAACCGCTTCATAATCGATGAATGTTGTGACATCACTAATGTCCATTACCAACAATTGGAGTTCTACAATATTGACACTGTAGGAATTATACATTTATGCATAAGTGGAATTCTATCTAACAAATTGGCACGTAGTTGGGCATCCCAATGATGATGGATGATATTGATGCCGGGTTAAGGATAAATATACAACAATGGTAAATTAAAATAAGATATATGGACCCAGATGCTCCTAGATCACTACATGTATGATTTCCTAAAAAATTAGAGATTCTTCTTGCTTAGTTGGATTTGTTGGGAGTTTTCAACAAATTGGTTAATGTATAAGTAGTGTCTTCCCTATTTGATTTTTCCTCAAGTATTTTAAATTTAATGGATTTTTTATAATTTGGTAACTTTTCATCTCTTGATCTAACTTGGAACCAAATTTCAATAGTTCTTAAAATCCATTGAATATTCAACCCAATTTCTGAACTTGGATACGTGCTAGCTATTAATCTAGCTTATACCTAAGGTAAAATATCTCTAACCTTTTCTCAAATAAATATTTAATTAAAGGAACTTATAACCCTTTTTATAGTTTATTTACAACAATTTTTTTTTTTTGAGGTATCCAATATCCCCAAATTTCCTAACAAACAAAAAAATTCAAGGCAAAGGGTTGAGAAAGAGAAAATGGCAGACACATAATTTATTGTAAAAACTAAGGATTCCCTAAAATCTTCAATTTTTTTTTTGTAAGTGATTTTCCTAAAAATGCATTCTAAAGAATTAATTGTACAAATTTGTCTCCCACTTAACTTTCACCTATAAATGTTCTTTTAATTTCATTTCATTACTTTATCTCATTTTCTATCAACCTTTGATTTTGATCCCTCATTTGACATGCCTCCATTTCTTGATTTCCCTCATTTGCAATCATGCAAAACTAGATATTTGTCTATTATTTCTAAGATTTTTATCAATTGACATTAAAGACACATCCTTCCTTGTACCAATTCATCATATCAATGCATTCACAGTTTCACTCCATCATGGGAATCAAGGATTTTCTCAATACCTATTTCAAGAAGGGAAAGTTTGTCCACTCTTTTGTGAGTTCCAAATCTAGTTTTGGTTGTATTTGCATAGGTTTTAAGATTTATGGTAGAGCAGACATGAGACATGAATATGCAAGTGCGTGATTAATTTGTGAAGAGTACAACACAATACAAGTATCATAAAAACATGAAGAAATGGTCTTATCACACTAAAGGATAGATATATTTACAAAAGGAACATATAATAAGTTTAAATCAAAGAAGATGAGACATACATAATCAAGTGTGTAGATAATTAGATATGAATAAAATGTATTACAAGTAACATGTAGACATGAATAAAAGGGAAATATAATATCAAATTGAGGACATGGTCTTAGAACACTTGAGGAAAGTGATATTTTCAAAAGGAACATATAATAAGTTGAATTAAAATAACATTGGACCTTACATATTGTTGTTGAAATTTTGAAAGCATGGATATGAGATTGAGTTACTTGAAGGAATTGACAATTCACGTATTTTCAATGTGGAAAATTTGTATCCTCATCATGAAGGGAAACATAGTGGAAGCATAGATTTTGATTCTAATAAATGACAAAAAATAATTCTGAGGAAGTGGAATAAATGAGTGACATAAGAATAATCATTAAGACTACAAACTAGAATACAAAGAATATCTAGTCAAGTGGAAGGGCCAAGACATTGAATATGCCACATGGATAAATGCACCAAATTCTGAAAGGCATGGCATAAATTTTTTGAATGTTGAATACTCATTGGATTTTTATGATAAATATATTATGATAATACCTCTTATTCATTCCAAGCATAATTATTATTATAATCTTGAAATTACAAAAGGAAGTTGTTTAGGGTTTTCATGACCTCTTTGTTTGGTTAGCTCTACCCAACTTTTTTTTTATCTATTCAAGAGCTTTGGTGAAATAATGCCTCATTAATTATTGGTGCAATAATAAACAATATAAATTCATCAAGTAATGAAGAAGATGAGGAGAGGATATAAGGACAAATTGGGAAAACATTCCAAAAGGATATAGCTAATATATTTTTAGGACATTTTGAATATGAAAATAGTCGAGGATGATGTTGTTGTAAAGGAGGTAGAGAAATTATTTAACATGGAAATAAGGGAATTGGTATAGAATGATGTGAATACTATCTTATAGATTAAATTAAATGATATTGATGGTTGTTTTGAAGTCAAATGGGATGTTGAATTATTTGATAAGTAAGATATGAAGGAGGAAGTAGTGGATGGGGTGTATTCATAGATGATAAGAGTATGTGACAATAGTGTCAAATACACTTGGTCATGGTATATGGATAGAGATTAGAAAAGGCCTAAAAGATAATGGATAAATATAAATAAAGGTAATTGTAGGTGGTGGATAGACTATGCTCAAGCAATAAGAAAGGTAAATAGAAGTGTGGTTAAAGATAGGAAGAGAAGGATAGTTTATGGTATAATGATGGTTGGAAATGGGAATTAAACAAAAATATATAATTTATAGATATATAAAAATGAGTAAAGGGACTCCATCATCAATTCAAATATCCAAAATAATGTTCTACCATTCATCGAACCTTTACAATTTGGAAATCACATATTTTGAAACCTTAGATGTTTGATGATTGAGAATATAAAGGTAAAAGCAATAATTAATCAACAAAAACCATGGTTAATGTTATTTTACATGTATGTGCACATTCATGTTATGTGTTCAACTTATAATATTTTGGAAGGAATGTTGTATGCATTGAAAAATATAAATACACATGTTAGGAGGAATCTATAGAGGTTTGCACTTAAAAAGTTGTTTACATAGGAGGTTTTAGTCATATGTCATGATTTGAATGAATGGTAAAACAAATGGTTTGGGTAGTTGGTAGTTACATAACCGATGTACTACATGAAGTGGTGGTTTCACCCATGTTTTCCCTATATAAAAATTAATTACTTAGAACTAGAAAGATGTTAGTGTTGAGAGTTGCCAAGATGCTGAGGAAGGTGAAGTGAAATTATTCCAGTTAGATAATGTGAAAGGATATTCAAATTAGTAAGGTCAATAATTGTGGATAGCTAGGGGGAAGTAGAGTTGACTCTTGTTTGATAAAAGAGTTGAGGACCTGCGTTCTCCAAGAAGATAATAGAGAGAGAATTTATCATGGATAGAAGTGATTTTGTGTGGGATCAGATATTTTTAATTTAAGGTAATAATCCTATAAATGGATTTAATTAAGAGAGGTATTTGTGTGTAACCAAATATTTGTAACAATGTGTTAAACATCAATAAAGAGTGTGTATGAGATTTAAGTTTGAGCAGTATGTTTATGTGTGTGTGAACATTTAAGATTAAGTATAGGTCCTAATTGGGGTATAAATCAACCATTCACTTTTCATGCTCATTCCATGATGAATTATAGGAGTACAGAGACAAGATTTAGAGGTGACAAGGGCATAAAATTTCATTGAGAAGATTTAACAAATCCATCTCAATGTGAAGGAATATTTGGAGAAGTATTAATTGAAATACAAATTTAGCCATAAATAACACCATAATGAGCACACAATCAAGGTGGGTGACAAGTTATGTATGCACTTGAGAAAGAAAATACTTTAAAGACAAGTTAGGAAGTTCAAGCCTCTAAGGTATGCATTATTTTCCCTATTAAAATAGATTATAAAAAATGCTTTCATGTTTGATTTATCCTAATTAATAAGATTTTATTAAGTTATATATTTTATAATTTGAATTTGTCTTATATATCCATGATAGATGAGAAAGAGTAATGATAGTTATTAATCTCTATAAATTATTTGGTTGTGGATGCATAAAAAGAGTTAGAGGAGGATGTCATGATATAGTATAAAATTGAAGAAACACATAGGGGACCATAACAGTACTTATAATTTGGCTTCAATGGCAAGATACCACGACAATCAATATGGTATTTTGAGTATAAAGTGAAATATTTGTTCCCAAATTCCCCTCCTCCCCCTTCCCATTGAAAAAAATTATGGGACTAAAAATCTCTCAAAAAGGGAGGTTTGATCCATAAAGTTTTAGAAAAATAATCCATTCATCAAACAAAAATATAAATACCAATCTAAAATATCAATAGGTATTCAAAGAGATATATCTAATCTTGGTGATGAAATTTCCATTTAACACATACAATTATTACATAAATTTCAGAAGGTTACATAGATATATGTATAGATTAACTATTAGCTTCACTTGTGGTGACTATATATGTATGGTAACTGCTAGGAAAAATGTCTCTTTAGATTCTAAGAGAGTATAAAATGCTTTAGTGCACCAAAAAGGATATTTCCAATCATGATAAATATACGACACACGTACAAAAAAGTAAAGTAATTGGAAAAAATAGTTAGTGTTTAGTTATTTGTCGGAAGGATTGGAGAAGAGAATAATGTGAGAAAAATTGAGTAAGATAGATGTTATTTTACTTATTCTACACTCCCACTGTAATATTTATTTGATTAGTAAAATATAAGAAGTGGTGCATTTACCTCTTCCAATTAGTTTTCACCCCATCTCGTGGTTTTCCAAACCAAAAAAATATCAGTGCATTTATGTCTCCAAGTTTCATATGTTTTTTTCACATTTATTGAATTCATGTTTTACTTTAAAGTTATATTTTAAATATTCTAGAAACATATTAATTAAATTCTATGTCACTTGAGTTAATTAAACTTCCATTTTGAAGTAAAAAAAGAAAATATTGACTTTGTGATTTATACAAAGCTTTGTTACATGAGATTTTATAGATCAATAGTAGTGTAAAACATGTGTAAAAAACCTTTCCTTAATGTATGCATGAAAATAATCATGGTAATGTAATCAATAAATGGAGACACTTGCATGATTTTGATCATAGATACATGGAGACATTATGACATATAACAACATAGAAAATTAAAAACCTAATGAGAAATCATATTAAAAACTCTAAAAATTATTTTCAAAGTGAAATTAAACACAAAATTTAAAACAAACATTCAGAAAGGAACATGAAATAAGCTCTAAATAAGACATGATTATAACCGAGTAGGAAATAATGAAACTAAAAAGATGAATATCAAAATTAACAACTAGAGCCAAATAATAGAGTAAAATGCAAAATTTCACCATAAATCAAAGAAACATTGACCAATAAATAAACTCAAATAAAAATAATGAAACATATGTGATGATAACTACAAACATGCTTCCACTGTAATATGGTGGCATGAAACAAGATGATAGCTAGGTTTCAAATATATTTAGATGCATAATGTTTTATGAATTCTTAAAAGGCTAAATTATAGCAAGGAAATTCACTCCTAATCTTAAATTCTATATAATGAAAAATGGGATAATCCAATTAGGATAAAACATTCTCTTTTTTTTCACTGTGCATTAATATTACTTTGTTTCTCTTTTCATACTTGATCACACACATTAAGTTCTCTTGATCAAATTTTATTATTGTAATCTATTATAAGGATATTTTTATATAATCTCTAATGTTAAATGGTGTGATTTGTTTTTTATCAAGAATTTATAACTAATTTAATATATTTTCTCTATAACCATCAACATCAATAATACCTTGTAAATATACTCTCAAAGAAGGAATCTTGATTTTGAGGGGAAATTCTTGTTTTACCCCATATAAAAGTGAATATGGAGTTTCCATTGTAGGCATTCTTACACTTGTTTTATATGACCATAAGTCTGGATATATCTAATTATGAAAATAAACACTATGCATGTTCATTATTTTTTATAGAATGTTGACAATTGTCTTGTTGGAAGTTTATATTTGTTAATCTATGTAAATAAATAATTGACTTAGAAAATTTGATCAGAAAGAATTTATCAAGTACTCATTTTTTGTTTATAAATTTGTGATTTATTTGTACACAAGGGGTTTAACATAATAAAAAGGAAATGCACTACCTTATCTATTCAAACCCCTTTACCAAACTCTTCCCAATATTAATATTATAAGATTTATCCATTTCAAAGACTCAAAAGATGTTACAAAAAAATTTAAGAGAGAGATGTATATCCAAATTATTTAGACATGATTATAATCTCACATTAAAAATTTTATCACCTTCTCTAGGACCTCATATATATACCTTTGAGTGACTAAGACCATATATACAACCATTATAATGACCCAGATCTTTTACACAACCTTGATAGTTATTGGGACTATCCTATAATCCATGAGGAACCACCCTAAATATATGAATAATAAAATATAATTTAGGTTTAAATAAATATGATAATGATTGGACATAAGATAACATGGCATAAATGTAAAATTGGGAGTCAAAATTCTTCACAAGTAACTAATTATGAATTTAGACAATTGAATTATTTTAAGTAAGATACGGTTTAAATAGAAAAATATATGACCATGACTCGTGAGAATGGATATTGATTTTTTTTAATACATGATAATTGTGGGGTTAATAGGCCCACACCCAATCTAGAACACAAGATGGGGTTCCATTCCCTATACCTCTAGTATGCCATTCTGCCAATATATTCCCTCTATTGTGGGTTACCTAGTCACTGGTGGGATTTAAACCTAGGTTGATAATATGCTAGTGCATCCACTTTAACCATTGCACCATAACCCATTGGATAAGAGAATGACTATTTAATTACCAGTATAAAAATTATATACCTTTTTTGGTATAATATTAAGCATTTTCAACACTTTTGAATTTCTCCCTAGCATACCATACATAAATAAATGATTATATATTATGGTAAAATAGTCATAAATATGATGCAATAGAAGTTAATTAATTTAAATAAAATAAAAATTATTAAAACTTATTTTAGGATTCAATCAAATGACCAAATTGAGTTTTGACACCAATGAGAGCCTTTGGGTGTTGATGTGATTGGAGTTCAAAACCTTATAAAGTTGTTTTTTATTATTTTGTTTAAAGAACCATCCTAGTTCTAAGATATATTGGATGAATTAAGTTTTTAGTTCTCAAGGAACACCCTTTTGATTTTTTCCCCATGGATCTATTACTCTAAGGTCACTTACTAGGCTTCCCTTTAGTGTCTATTCTAGATTGAACTCACTGGTCTCTTATTTCCTCGATGGGTCTTTATCGAGGAGACTGCCAAAATCATAAGGCATGTTTTATGTCATCATCCAGGTAATTTATATTTATCATCCCCCAAAATTTGGTCTACATAAAATTCAACTAAGTATTTGAAAGAATCCATTTATATTTAATTTGTCATTGAGCATTATGCATAAGAAATAGTTTACTTCAAAATTCCTCAAAATTGTTAACATTATCAGTCTCTAAATGACGAGATAAAATATTTCCCCCTTAAGGGATGGTTGAAACCCCCAATTGAGTAACCAAAATTTGAGAAGCCCAAGGTGGTAAATGAAAATAATGGGTTGATGATAACTACCAACAAAAATTCATTAGTCTATAATAAAACTACCCATCCACTTTATACTCCCTTTATGATAAGACCCTTTCCTCAGGTACATAATGTTAATCTTCCACCCAAGTTTATTAGTATGTCAAAATTCCCATAGAGCTATGTTTTGAAAGTTTTAAAGCCTCAAGTGAACTCTTCTCCCATTGGGGTTTGATTTCTAGGTGGTCATGCAACACACCTCATGACATTGCAACTCTCCCTAAGATGATAATGGGACTAAAAATTACTCCATTTTGCTTGGGGATTTCATTTTACCAAATTGTTTCAATATTTTTGTGGATCTTGAAGATATTAAAGATGGATAGGTGGATCTCTTATAAATGATAATTCCCAATGAGTGTCTTATCCTAGAATGTTTGAGGTCTTATAGAGTCCTCTCATAATTTTTTATGCAAATTATTTATCAAAAAATTAGGATATTTAGATTTTATTTTTTATTATAAAAAGTTAAAATTTTAGGTTTTCTTATGAAAACTAATCTAAAATTCATGTGGTCTGATGCTATTAAAATATCCATCCCACATGATGACAAACATGCTAGTGTTAGTATCTAATTTTTTCCATGAGGGGTGATCCATCATAATGGGATATTTTTATTATCCTTGATGTTAGTGGATATTAACTAAGGAAACTCAATATCTATACCCAAAATTTTGGTTATGATAGATAAAATTTATGATGATTTTGGTTGACAACCTACCCAGACATCAATTAAGGATTCTCAATATCTATGCCCAAAATTTTGGTTATGATAGATAAAGTTTATGATGATTTTGGTTGACAACCTACCACTCACCACATGGTTTGTTTGTGGGTTTTAATATGGTAGAGAGTCATGAGCATAAGGTTGGTTCCCTATCATTGAGATGGTGTGAGGGAGAATGTGAGGCATGGTATTAGTCTAAAAACTAGTGGGGATTAATGGACCTTCTCTTTCAACATTACACATTAACTTCAAATACATGGTTTACATGGTCTAACTGTCACACCTATTCTGATGTGGTCTTCAAAATATTTAACCATTATATGATTCTAGATAAATATGTATTTTATTTTTCTAATACTTATTGACACCCAATTATTTTTTAATGTTCACTCATACAAAAATCCCATCACTTTCATAGTGGAGTGGAGTATTAATCATTACAAAGTGACACACAATCAATTCCTCCTAAACACCTCCCTCATCTTCCATGAAGGAACCATCCATCTCATTTCCTTGGTTTGGATTCTCATGCCTTGATGATATTATACACCCAATTTTGATAGAGTTGTGAAATGAGGCCATCCTTCACATCACCACCTTTATTAGACACTATGGAAAATAGATTGCTTGCATAAAAAAGTGGGTTGATGAGGCTGTGCTCAAATAATACTAGAGGATATCCTCTCTCCTTGAGTTCAATCCTTTTGAGTTGTAGATGCTAGCCCAAACACCTCTCTTAAACACCAAATCAAAGTGTTAGATAGTCATGCACCTAGAGGGGTGAAACATCATACTTGCCTTCATTAGATTAAAATTGGAAATAAGGCTTCAAAATAAATTTTGAAATATCTGTTTGTGTAGGTATTTATTTTTCCAAGATTTATTTAGGAATATTATATTTAATCATATGGAGTTTTATTACATTTGGGGATATGATTTCTTAAGTGGAATTAGTGTGTCATAGATTTGACTGGAACTATGATGTAACTCCTTTTAACACTTTTTATGGAGGAGTTAAACTTCTATTTTGGGCTCCTTTAACCACCTTTTTTGGAGGAGTTACACTTATATTATAGGGGGTATTTTACCTCCATTTATGGAGTTACTCAACACTCCTATATGTAAACTTCACTTAGGAGCTTTCTCACTTAATGAATATTTGAATTTCTCTAATTTTTGTTGTCTCATGTAATACTTGTTTCTAATTTCATTCTTGCTTTATCTCTTTGTTATTTGTCTCGTGTGACCATTGGACCTTTGCACTTATTTTAACTAGAACCATATCAAAATCTAATATGGTATAAGATCCAAACTAGTAAACATTTGTCTAGTCTAGTTAGTTGTTATCTTTAATTTGAAATCTAGAGTTTATTTACTTGTATTATAAGGTAATTTTTTAGAGGATTTAAAAAAATACAATGTTTTTTTGAGTTCTTAAAAAACCTTGGGATTTGGGGTTATTTTTCCTAGAATCAGGTGTATTACTTTATTCATGTAGTAGTGTTTATTGGATAGGTTTTCTCATGTTCATGTAGGTAATTTTGTTGGCTTAGTTCTACCAAACCTATGGCCTACTCTTCTTAAACACCACCCACCATCTCCATTTACCATTTAGAAATGTAGTTTGCATGATGGAACTCATTATTTATATACTTCTGCCACCATTAGATCCTTGGCTAGATATTGAAACTAGAAGTGACTTGTGCATGGAAGACCTACAGTATATAGATTAAGTACCAAGATAGTTTTGGCATATTGGATCTTGAGTTGGGAGACACAATAATGAACCAACCCTCCTCATTTTGCTATTAATCATAGTTGACTTTGTTCTACTCCATGGCACAGTTATGGATAGATTTAAGTTCCTTGAACCTTCCTCTCAACTTTGTATTCCTCCTTCTTTCACCTTCTCTCATTATAGTAAGTGTTTTAATTCAAGATTGTGTTCTTGCATATATGTTGGTTTTAAAAACCACCTAAATTACAATTCATGGTATTTTGTTTTTTAGGGTGGTTTAGCTTTATTGGTGAGAAAGAAAGCTTAAAAAAAGGGTCAAACCACTTTATTAAATTAAAATCTAAATAAACATATAAGGTGGAGTTTATTTTATAAACATAGGGAAGGTTCTTTACATGGGAAGTCTTATTAAAAAGGCGAGTTTTTTATTTTTATTTTTACAAAATAATATAATATTGATGGAGGCCCTTAAACTCTTAGGAGTTGGTTTTTTGGTTTTTCAAAAAAGGAAATACATTGTAACCTCTTTTTTTTTATTGTTTTTTCTATATATATATATATATATATATATATATATATATAATGTGAGCATTCTTTAGAGATGAGAAATTATAATTGCCTAAATCCTCTCATATTTTTACTAGATGAAGACTTCTCTCTCGTATTTACTCAGATTTTGTACTTGATTCTATGGATTCATTATCAACTGAGTTTGACATTCTCATTTGTTTTATAAATTTCATGTTTCGACTCATTACATTGATTTTTCTAAACACACTCTCGGTTATGCTTGACATCATTTGAGCATGAATCTAAATGTTTTACACATGGGGGTGTTAAACATTTAATATTTTAGGGGGGGTTTAATATTTTTATTGTATCTCTCTTTGCATTCTAATTTCACTTTTTTTTCTAAAAACAACAACAATTTCAACTTGTGCTATTACAATAACTCATTTTACACTAAAATGGATTCAAGTTCAATCAACCCACTAAATCCATTTAACTATAACAAATGGAAAATAAAAATGAAAATAATTCTAAGTGGTAAGGGTTTGTATAAGATAACTATGGGCTATGAAAATGAACCTAACACATATACGAATAAATTTAAGTGGTATAACTATAATGATGAAACCTATGGGTTATGTCTTTCTATAGCCCTTGATCTACTATTTCACTTAGAGCCTACCAAATCACCCAATAATGTATGGACCATTCTGGGAAATCTATTTGGGGATCAAGATGTGATGAGAGGTCATGAACACATTAACTTAAGTACTAGTAACTTAGACACAATTTAGTATTTATTCACTAAGTTTAAGTTTTTAAGATTGCATTTTATAGAATGTGGGATAAAGAAAGATGACTAGCTTATTATTTTTATACTCTCTAAACTAGGTCTTGACTATTTTTTTATTATCTCTACTTTCCATGCCACTAAAAGTGCTTTGGGAACTGCATGGAAAATTCCCTCTTTAGATACTTTCATTGCCAACCCAACCAGAGAGCAAGATAAGTTAATCAAGATGGGAACTTTAAAGTCTACAAAAAATTAGGCTCTAATTGTTGGGAATGGTAAATCAAAGAGTTGAAATAAATAGAAGAACAACATGTATCAAGAGAAGAAGAAAGAATCAAAATTTGCCAAAACCAACACTCACTAAAGCCTACTCTTCTAAAGACAAACCTAAGAAAGAGAAGGTTAAGTGTGCCTATTGTAATAAAAAGGGGTATGATGAACACAAGTGGATGAAGAAATAAATAGATCACATAACTCATCTCCTAGAGAAGAACAACATAGGTGTTCCTGAGTTTTTCAAATATAATTCATCTACCCAAAATTCTACTAAGGTAAAGGGCAAATGGAAATAAAAAGAAAAATACAAGTATCTTATATTAGTTACAACTTCAAAATTTTCATGGGTTATCGACTTAGGTGCTTCTCACCACATGGACTCATCACTAGTTGATTATTTCTTAGATCCTTGTAGCATGTATTCAATCAATTTAGGTGATGACACTTCTGTACTACTTGTAGGGAGAGTGTCTATTGAAATGGAGGGAGGAACATTAGATAATGGTCTAAGTGTCACTTCCCTTTCAAACAATATCCCATCAATGTATCAAATCGTTCATATCAATAAAGGCATGTGGGTTGAGTTTTTACTATATTTAGTTATCATCAGGGAGTTGCATAGTGACTCTACAATGGTAGTGGTTAGGGCAGTTCATTAAGCTAGGTTATACACCTCATATTTTGCACCTAATTCTTCTTTGACTACATTGATAACTCATTCAGATGGATTAAAAAAATTATGGCATGAGTGGTTTGGACACCTTAACTATTGCTACCTTGAATAACTTATAAAAAATGACATGGTCATATGATTGAGCTTGAGTCCAATTATTTAAGTGACTTTGGAGGGTTTCTCTCTTGGAAACCATCTTGAAACAAAATTTGACAAAGGCAAAGCTTGAAGGGATTCAAAATAATTGGAGTTAGTACACAATGATGTATTTGAGCCTTTTCCCAATCTATCTTTTACAAGGACTAAGTAAATTCTCACTTTTATTGATGATTTATAGAGATATGCATGGGTCCACTTCCTTACGCAAAAGTCTTAAGTGTTTGAAGACTTTCAAGGCATCAAGGCACTTGTTGAAAAATAATATGATAAATCCATCAAGGTTCTTTGAATTGAAAATGGAGATGAATATGTTATCAATAAATTTATATTCTTAAAAGATATGGCTAGCTATATGATTCAGTTAAGTCCTTGGCACCATAGTATTGGGCCTAAGCCATTAATTATGATTTTTATATTTAGAACAAGATTACTCAAAAAGCTTTGAAAGGCATAACACCCTTTGAATCTTGACATGGAAGTAAACTTGAAGTTGAAATCTCTAGTGTTTTTGGATCTCTAATTATGGCATGTATACTAAAGGAGATATGCAAAGCTATGGAACCTTAGTCCAAGCCTTGCATATTTTTAGGTTATGTAGATGGTGTCAAGGGGTACCACCTTCTATGTCAATGACATACAAGTTGTTTATATACCTAAGTGTTCACTTTTGGGAGAGTCCTAAAGACTTAACACTTGACACTTAATCTCTTTCATTAGATTCACTTAGATTTGATTCTTATTTTTATGTAGATCATCCAAAGGAGGTTATTGAGCCAAGGTATTATTATTTTTCTTCCATTTCTGATAGTGAATACATTGATGGGGATTTTATACATCCACCTATAATCATGTTTCAGAGGATAGGAGTTAGCATTTGAATCACCCACATTCAGGCCCCTTTGGTTCAGGAAAACACTTTAGAGTGTAGGTGATTGGGTAGGAGATCTAGTAGATGATAGATGTACTCAAGTAGATTATCAGAATGGTCCACATACTATCTTTACTTAAATTTTAAATCTATAGAAATTACAAGAGGATTTTGTCATATATGAGTGGGATAGTGTTATACTAGAAGAATATTCTTCCTTAATCAAAAATCACACTTGGGATTTAACTTCACTTCTCAAGGGAATAAATATGGTTTGATGTAGGTTGATATATTGAACCAAGTTCATAACAGATGGGTCAATCAGTAGGTATAAGATACAATTAGCCTCCAAGCATTTTTCATAGTATCCAACATTGACTATTTAGAGACTTTTGCACCTATTTCAATTATGACTTTGATTCAACTCACACTAGTTATATTTATAACACATGGTTGGGATGTGTACCTGATGGATGTGAAGAGTGCCTTTATTCATGGAAACCTTGAGGAGGATATCTACATGGAGCATCCACCTAGGTTTATTTAGGATTCATCTTTAGTTTTTAGACATAGGAAATACACATATGGCATCAAATAGGCCCCTCAAGCTTGATATGCCAAGATGGATTCCTTCCTCATTACTCCAAGTTCAACTAGGTATCATTCAAACCCTAATGTATACTTATTATAGTAGGATGATTATTTATTGATATTGGTCCTTTATGTTTGTGATATTTTGATCACCAAGAATTTCTCATCATTTATTTTAGTGGTGAAGATAACTCTATAGGATAGATTTGAAATAATAGACTTGGCTCTTTTGCATTACTTCTTTGACATTGAGATTTCACATTCTAATTCAAGGATTTCATTTTTATAACCCAATTATGCTCTTAATCATTTGGATCAGTTTCACATGGTTAATTATAAGCCATCTTTGACTCCCTTTCTAT